>OX453024.1:22252904-22852904 GCA_949699075.1 Asteroscopus sphinx
TTGGACAGTAAATTCTATTTCATTGAAAAATCTGTAGAAATTTCCATTACTGATTTAGATATCCTGATACTGAGCCCAGATCGTCTGGTACTGAGACCACGTCGCCAGCGCAATGAAATGTTGTTCTTTTGGTATTAAGTTTATGATAAGATATCTTTTTAATTATTTTTATTATGTTTCAATTTAATTATGTTGGCCAAAGTCCAAACTTTTATGTTGTATGTTTTATGTTTAGAAAATTCATTTGTTTTAGGTGAAAATTGAGGTTTAAAATACTTAGAAAAAAGGTATTTAGCTGGACTAGAGATATTTATTGAAAAAGATTTAAATTTCGTATCAATGCAATATTAAAAAATACCCCGAAAAAAATCGCTTTTTTTTCCATTTTTTTTATATACCAGGCCCCTCAGAAAGTATTGCGAAAAAAAGTTTTTATATATGGGAGACTGGCCAGTTATAATGTTTTTCGAAAATATGATTATTTATAAGTAAAAATAAGTAAGTTCCAATTTCAAATTGGTGTTTTTAGGAGAATCAAACCTGGGCCTGCAAAAAAACTTCATCTCATTATCAATATTCATTTGAGATTATAATTTGGAGTAAGTGTTTCATAAACAGCTACCAGTTGCTGACTGCCTTGTTGGTCTAGTGGTCGCAAGCCCAACTGACGAGCGTGGGGTCCTTTATTTAGTTATTACCTTATAAATTACATTTTTAAATATTTTTTTATAAAAAGAAAAAAAAACACCTAAATATTCAAACGTATCATAGTATTTTTTTATTTTTTTTTATAGTATAAACAAAAAATATAGGTTCGCCAAACTGAGACATGAAGATGGAATGTCTCATGTGATTGTAATTTCATTAACATAAGTGCAAAATCATTAACATAATGTCTTTTTATAATAGTTATTGACGAATTGTATTAAAAAGACATGCCAAGATTGTTTACTAAATAAGACAAGACAAAGAAAGAAAAAACAGGGTGTAGCTAAGTACAAATAAAAATAACTAAAAAGTATCTTAATTTTAAGAAATCTTATAATAGTGTCAACAATTATAAGAAAAGTAATGCTGCATGTTGTAGCTGCGGCAAAGAGGTTGACAATCAGCATAAAGCAAGTCAATAAAATACTACTCACTTCCGATTGTTGCGGCGTGATGTTGGTAAATAACGATAAAAAATAAATAAGTAAGATTAAATACAATTCGAGATAAAATGTGTAATATGTAACGTTTTTAAACGCTTTAATTACGAGAATTTGCCTTCTGCTCCCATGTCCACACTTTACTTAATTTCTGTTACAAATAGATATTTACCGTGGTGTAGCTCGCCAATGAAATAATAGAAAATCCATACGTAGTCACATGAACATCCTTTTGAGCTCTGCAATAGAAACGCAATTATAAAAGGAAAATATTGTACCTATTATTAGGTGTTCATAGAAGTGGAGTGGCTAAAGATTCATGTACTTACCTAGGTACATCAGACTATAATACTCGCACCATCCCTATTTAAGTATCTATTTGAGGGAGTTGATAATGTATTGGTTTACCCAATCGAATCGTTTGGCAACAGGATTATTGCTGTATATTGTTTCAAAAAATAATCTCAATTTATGACATTATTGGATCTAAATCCAGGAGGTCTATCTTAGATCTGGAACCACATCGCACAAAATTCAGCAGTTTATTATGGCGGTCACATCGCCTAACAAAATTAGTAGGTGCTACCATAGCATGGCGATCAATTAGCCGCGTACCTACCTAATCATACACTTACACTTACAACTTTTTAGCTAATCCAACCTTGACAATGACGTAGAAAAAAATGCGCGAAAAAGGCAAAGGTACGAATTTTATAATGTGATGATTGATAATTGATAATTACTTTCCATATCAATTTATTATAATAAAAACTAGTTGGGGTGTCCGAGGTTTTGAGTTATTCCAATAACACATTGTATAGACGGCCCATGTAGAAAACTGTGATTTAATATATACCTGTGCAGCATAATAAGAACTGAGCTCTTGATCTTCTTGGATGCTTTGTACCAACCACTTTCGTAGAGAGCATCCGATAGACCCTCACTCTGCAAAAAGAGAGTAAAACTTTAGGAATATTAGCGAAAATAATACACTTTAAAACGTCTATTGCAATATGTTCTAAGATACATATTGGATTATTTTCCACCATGATAGCCCTTTACCTCATTGCTGGGCAAGATCCTCTTCTCAAAATTAAAAGGGTTTAGGCCTTAGTCATTACGGTTACTCGGATATAGGATATGTAAATTTTTTTGAAAGTGAAGGAGTTATACATATCAGTTTTGGGATATATATTCGAAGATATAGATGTGTCCGGAGTTACCCATGCCTACAACATACCTACCTATTATAATAATAATTAATTTATAATTGTATTGATTCTGCGCGCGAGTTCATTAGAATCGAATCGGAACTCGAGTTTAATAAATATTTAGATAATTATAGAAACACAACTAATAGTTCTTTAACCATAGATGAATTATGGTTTCAGACATTATTCTATGTATTTAACCTTATAGTATAGGTAATTAAAATTTTAATAAAAATTTGTACAACTCCCTTTAAAGATATTTCGGACTTTACCCAAATAGCTTGGTTAGGTTTACCCGTAACGGGGTGCTGGTCAGAAAACCTCCACGTGTGTCTGACGGCTGCTTGTCCCTCTGGACACGTCTGGAGGGAACGGCAGTTGTTAGGCCGGTGCATGCTGGGTACGGGCAATAGGGATTCTATTGCCCGTATTTCGAGGGATTAACCTTCGGGGGATCTTATTGCCTGTGGCGAATATTCTGGTACGTGGAGCAACTCCCCATGTGGGCCAATGGGGAGTTGCTCCACGTGTCCCTCTTATGCTAACAGAGGGCACAGTGGAGGAGCAGGGGTGGGCCCGGTGTGCACTCACCCTGCCACTTGGCAGGCAGCGGGTGGACTGTCCTTCCCTGCCCCCGTCGATCTCGTAACTCCAGGAGTGCTTGCTGAGTAGTGTTCTCGCGCCTCTTGGGACCGAGGGTCTTGGCTTCACCGCCCGGACCGCGAGGAAAAAAACATGAAAAAATACAGGAGGTCTGCGAGCAGCAGACTTGGGGTAGTCTGCTGCCCGACCAGCAGCCGGCGTAGCTGACGTAGCTGGCACGGCTGGCGTAACTGGCACAGTTTGCGTAGCTGGCACAGCTGGCGTAGCTGACACAGTTGGTGTGCTGGCATGCTGACCTGGCAGCATGCTGGCGTAGCTGGCGCAGTTGGCGTAGGTGCTCAGCTTGTTGGATACCTTCCGATCAATACCATCGATAGGCTTATCGATACCATCGATAGGCCTATCGATAGTATGATTGATTGGGGGTTTTTCGATACTATCGATAGTATCGAAAACACTACTCAGAACACCAATTGTCGCCATTAAAAACGTCTAAAATATAGTTCCAAACTAATCTCAATCTCAATTTCCTGACCGTGGATAATCCTGTTTGCCGTTTATTTGTGACACTTAGGTCAATAATAACACCAATAAATGGCAATCAGAAACTTCTACTGTCAGAAGATTGAGATTTAAGACACTAAGATTAGTTTGGAAATACCAGGCCCCTCAGAAAGTATTGCGAAAAAACGTTTTTATATATGGGAGACTGGCCAGTTATAATGTTTTTCGAAAATATGATTATTTATAAGTAAAAATAAGTAAGTTTCAATTTCAAAATTTCCCTCCACATTTTTTGCTACGCCGATGACCTGGCTCTCTATGTCTCAGATTCCTCTATTAGTGATGCTGCTTCTTCCCTCTCCATCTCTCTGGACTCTCTGAACCAATGGCTTGAGAACCATGGTCTGAGCTTGTCTGCTCCCAAGAGCTCGGTAGTAGTATTTTCTCGTAAAAGGCTAATTCCACAGATTTCGGTAAGTATCCAAGGGCATTGTATACCAGTGGTGTCAAAAGCAAAATTTTTAGGCGTTTATTTGGACCAAAAACTGACTGGTAAACACCACTTAAATTATCTGGTGCAAAGATGGTGACCCCGACGTGATATCCATATCCGTTTAATATATCCGGGACTGAAGTAACTTTACGTTGCATGCTATGTCTGAGATAGATAACTCCGGCTTCTAACGGCCAAAATTAATATCCAATCTATCCACGATTTAGCCTACTGGAGGTAGAAATTTGACATATTTTGTATGGAGCTTATGTCAAATTCCTATCTCTAGTAGGGCAAATCGTGGATAGATTGGGCATTAATTTTGGCCGTAAATAAATCCACCAGAGTGAGGCTGGATATATTGTAGCCAATTTAATAGATCTGCGGAACGATTAAATGACACAGTAACATAATAATTGATTTCCTATCATACTTTACAGGCAGGACTGTCCATCAAATAAAAAAATATGAAAGGCGTATTTAAAAACTATATATTATGTACACACGGCTACACATCAAGCTGTACAAAACCAGTATAGGCTGACCTCGCGTTGTAAGGAAAACCTATACAGTGCGAGGTCAGCTTATACTGGAAATTACAGCTTGATGTGTAGCCGTGTGTACAATGAATATCTAAACTTCGTTTTTCGTTCCGTATCGTTGTCGTCAGTGTCGAATGTAGGGCGTCGGAGTTACTCGGAGGTAGGATATGTTTATTATTACAAGCTTTTATTTTTTTGAAAGTGAAGGAGTGATACATATCCGCTTTGAGATATATATCCGAAGATATAGACGTGTCCGGAGTTACCCATGCCTACATGACAGGTTGCCGTATTCAATATAGTTTTGTTGCTCAACAGTTGGTCAACACATCCTGAATGATACAGGAAACAGCGGAGCTATTGACCCTGCTACACAAATGCTAGCAACATGTTGACAACTCAGTGTATTTGTAAACAACAAAAGCATATTCAAAGTTTCAAAGTTCAAAGTTTTTCAAAGTTTTAAAAATATTTTTGTATGTTAACTTGCCAGACGTTATTACAAGACTGTCAATTTATTAATTAGTTCACAGATAATATAATACTATAGGTACTAGTAATTAGGTACTAGCTGACACCCGACCCGTGGAGGGTTGGTCCCATAGTAAAAGTTGATCTATGCTATGCCCTGAATAAGCTCCTCAAATATGACCACGCATTTCTGATACACGTATAATTTCACTAGTGGACCCGGCAGAAGTCGTCCTGCCCGGAAAAGCAGCGCCACATTAAAATTATAATATTTTATATATCAAATTTGGTGACACACCGACTGCAGCGCCACCTACCGGGTCCATTTGTGGATTCAAACCTTGCAGGGACCCACTCGAACATACACAAAAAGTATCATTAAAATCGTCCCTACCGTTTAGGAGAAGATCAGTGAAATACCGACAACAGCACCACCTACCGGGTCCAATTATAATTTTAAACCATCCAGGAACCTATTGAAATATACACACAAAATTTAATCTAAATCGGTTCCGCAGTTTAGGAGGAGTTAGGTGACAAACACACGTACCGAAGAATCTATCATTTTAAGCTTTGGAGTAAAGTTTTACGTAGGTATTATGTGAGATTTCCAATTAATTATATTATTTGGTTTAGAAATTATATCATTGTGACTGACGGACGGACTGACGATCAAAGTGCTGAGCGGCCGAGTTCACTCAGAGACTTCGCTCCTTTCGCTCAATTAATTACTACATAGCCTATGTGTAGGACGTCACTACATAAGTATTTGAAGCGTTTCCTGCCATTTGTTAACTTTCTTATCTTCGCAGAAATAATTATAGTAAACCGCGAACACCTTCCGGTACATATTTCTTTTAGAACTTGAACTAATTTATTTTTAATTACAGTAATTTATAGTAAACAGTGGCCAACAACGCAAAGCACAGCTTTGTTGCACACTAGTTGCTTACTTAAAGACTTAGAATAATTAGGCTTAGAACCACATTAGTCGCACGCGAAGTGAAGCAAATTCAAGTTGGCCTTAAAAAACTACGTTCATTACAGTTTACGTGTGCTTATCACGCTGAAAATGTATTCGTTTCGAAAACGAAGAGGGGTTATTGTATTCATCATTACGAACAACTTTAACTAATGGGCACAACCCTGAAATCACGAATAAAAACATCTGATCCCTACATTTTGTCGATTTTGTATGTGAAAACAAATGTAGGGGACAGCTGACTTTTCGATTTCAGGGTTGTCCCATAGAAAAGTTGTGCATACTGATGAGCACAATGACCCCTCTACGTTTTCGAAACAACTAAATTTTCAGCGTGTATGTAGATCGGCCAACATTTTGCGTGCCGCTTGCGGGCACACGTCGATTGCTTTTGTGCTTTAACTTTGAGCGGAACTTTGTATGAAACTATCACTCTATGTCTTATTACTCTAAGCTTAAAGAGCTATACAACGACTAGTCATAAATTAACTCAGTACGTAGGTACCTACAGTGCAGTAACATCGATTATTTACAGCCACATACCTCTGAGATAATCTTTACTAAGTGCACGTTTTAGTGGCCGGCCCGAAGCGGTTCGCCACTTCACTTTATGGTAAGTTAAGCAAATATTAATGGCGGTGAATTTATGACACTCTAAACTAAAGGTGCCGTGATCTCGCTGTCTCTTTTGCTGGCGACTGTACTTTAGCCAAGATTAGAAGTCAAGCATTGTAATCTTTCGTGTAAGCCGTACTGGAGTGGTTTTTTTGTGGTCTGTAGAAAATCTAATATTTTCTGTGCGCATAATTGAACGTATTTCTATTACCTACAATAGCTGTGGGGATACTCTTAAAAATAATTCCGATTTAGAAATGAAAGAAAACTCGAAATAACGAAAAATAAAATAAAACTTCTGCCTGTCTGGTTGTGTAGGTGTTACTTTTGAAGTGGTGAATCACCTACGCGGTGAAATCACTCTGTATAATATCACTAGGTGCTAATGGGACTGGAAAAAAGTCTGCTGCCTTCTTATTCACGAGTTATGTTAAATCTATATTTTAATTATATTATGTATGATGGTGTACGCAAGCGCTTCAGTGCCTAGCCTGCAGCCAAAGTCAGACAACCGATATAAAACAGCAGCTCAAAATAATTGTTAAACTGTGTCCTTTTGGCAATTATTTAATAATAATTTAAAAAATATATATATAATAAATAGTAATAATAAATGTTTTTATGGATTTGTGCCCGGTTAATGGCAATAGGCTCGCCCCCTATTACATGGGACTATAACATAACTGGTGAAATGTGGGTGTGACCTCTGCCTTCTCCTTCGGGGAAATACAGGCGTGATGTTATGTTATGTAACGTTACTTTTTATCTATACAACGTTACTTGTCCATTGGGTAACCACATTTTTTCATGGAAATCTATGACATACGTAATCGATTTTCACGAAGAGTTACTAATTATAAGATAAACTCGTATTTACCCCTGTCAGGTATACAGGTAACTTTTTATATTGTTTAGAACATAGTAACAAAAAAAGTTGAACAACCCATTTTAATTAGAGCTGGCTATCTGATAAATATATTATGCCTTTAGAAGATCAAATTACAGCCACTATCACCATTCTGGGTAAGCCGGTAAGTGACATGGTGTCACAATCCAGTAGTTGACTATTATTTCAAATTAGCAAAGTTGTTATATTATTTTAAATAAGAAGGCACAGAAAGGACAACATTATTGCCATTGACTGGGCACAAATCCAGACTCCGGGCTGCTACTGAGAATTTCCTAATGAAAAAACCCAATAACACTTGGCCCGACCCGGGAATCGAACCCAGGACACGCTCAGCAGTCGCGCTTGCAAGCACTAGACCAACGAGCCTTGAAGACCGTCAGATTATACTTCTTACCCCTCGACGTGCCCTCGACCGTTAATAATTAACAGTAAATTAAGATGAATAATTATTCATCTATTGAATTTAATTAACTATGAACTTTACTAAATATAACTTATGTTGACGTCAGAAATGTTTAAATTGCAAAAATGCATTTTTTTGCATTTTGTTTTTAGATTATAATATGGCTTCCGCTTCCGCCCACAACTTCGACCGCGTTAAGGTTTCTTTAAGGTTCCGTAGTTCTACAAGGAACCCCTATAATATCGTTCTGTCCGGCCGTTTTCACGTAACTACCTAATTAGTAATTAGGTAGTTACGTAAAATTTTGCCGAAAAATTGTTTAAATAAATAAAAAACAAAATAAAATTATTTTCTCAAAAACTTTGTACACAGCAATGATTTTACATAAGTAATATCATTGGTACACAGAAAATACATCTAGTCATAGACTTATATATTACTAGATCTACGGCCAAAATTAATATCCAATCTATTTACCCTATTAGAGATAGAAATTTGACATATTTTGTATGGAGCTTATGTCAAATTCCTATCTCTAGTAGGGCAAATCGTGGATAGATTGGATATTAATTTTGGCGGCTAGTCTATAACAGTGATATTTAAGTTTAGCTATAGATACAGGACTTCACATCGCTATGCTTCATGGAGAGAAAGTACTATCCTGCATTTAGAAATTATTAAAAAATCTCTTGCCTGAGCTGGGAATCGAACTAACAAAGTCGCGGAAAAGTTCCATTCTGTATTTTATGGCTTCTGTTGATAGATCTTGATAGGGTCAATAATAAGGATACAATCTGTACAACATACGTAGTGTCTAGAATTAAAGAAAGTCCAGGAAATATCAACAAACAACAAATAAAATAAAGCTTTTTTTGAGTAAAATTTGCTAGTTCTTGAAACCATTTTATTGAAATGTTCCTAATAGCTTCCAGTGACTTTTTGTGAAGATGTCCGCTACTCAAACGTAGAGGATTCGTAAGTGTGCAGCGTCTCTAAAAATGGCGACAATAGTAAAAGTTTCGGCTGTCCGATGATGAATCAGCCAGTTATTTAGGACATCTCTTTTTATAAGTTTAGTATAGAGTATAGATTTGGATCTGAAATTCTTTCCACGATTTATAACTTTGATCCGAGGGCCAATTCTCGTAAATGAAACTGTTGAATATATAATTCCGATCTAGTCTCAATTTCCTAAATGTCACTAAACAAAGTCAAACATGAACATCTACTGCATGTATGCGCAACGCCCGGCCTGCGGGCCAGATGCGGCCCGCCGCGGCATTTGATCTTGCCCGTTGAACATTTAGCAGTCCTTTAAAGGTGGTTTCAAACCGGCGAGGCGAGAATTGGATGGGATGGGCGTGAATTGAAATCTCGCTGACTCTTTCACACCGAAAGATGTACATCGCGAGCACGCGCCGTCTTGCGCCGGCACGCGCCTGCTCGCGATGTACCGTTTTGCAATTCAATAAATACTCTATACATGCAGCAATAAAGTTTAATGTTGTACCAACAAATATTTAAATTCTCGCCTCGCACATCCTCGCCTATCCAGACCTTTCACACCAAAGATAGTAATAAAGGAAGAATACAAAAAAACTAAAAATATGGGAAGATGATACATAATTTTTGGAAGATACACACACATGCGTTCTACTTATGTCAGAATTTTGAATTCATATAAGGAAAAAAAAAACTTTGATATCACTTGCGTTAACGGTAAAGGAAAACATCGTGAAAAAACCTGAACCTTTGTGTAGTGAACCTTTTTTTTTTACCGGATTACAGGCAGTATCAAATTAATTGTACCTAAAAATAAAGTAATACGCACAATCTATAACTCCAAACAATCGGCGAACGGGCGTTTACCCTGGAAATAATTTAGTAGTACCTAGTTACTGGAAAAATGTCCCATTACCTAATTGCAGTTCGGGATATGGTATTCCAGCTGGCACGCTATAATTTAGTACATCGACTGTTATATTAATCTTATAGCGAAAGAAAGCCGTGAATAAGACTCGGTTGGAGTAAGACTACACTGTGCTGTGAGTATCGCGGCTACTTTAATTATTGCCAAGCCAGCAATGACAATCATTAAAGGTGTCGCGATGAGTTCGAACAAAATATTGTACCTTATAGTGAATAAATTGATATGTTACTCAAATTATTCGTTACTAGTATTTAAATTAGGGGCCATCCATAACTGACGGCACACAATAAGGGGTGGGAGGGGGTCAACAAGAACACCGTGGTGGTTTAACGGCCAAAATTAATATCCAATCTATCCACGATTTACCCTACTAGAGATAGGAATTTGACATAAGCTCCATACAAAATATGTCAAATTTCTATCTCTAGTAGGGTAAATCGTGGATAGATTGGATATTAATTTTGGCCGTTAGTCTGTAAGAGTCCGACACTGGCTCCGCCTACTCCGGGCGGGCCGCAAATTCAAAAAATGGCGTATGAAAAATATATAAAAAAACTGAAAAATAAATCAACTAAAAAATGTTCTGTTGTTTAAATTTTAATATCCCAGACACAGTCCAGTACTGTACGTACCTAACAGTATGGGTATAAAGGTGAAATTCATTAGGTGACATTTTTGGCAAAAATCAGTTTTTTTTTCCATCCAATTCCCTATCAGCCGAAAGTGATGTATATTTTGCTAAAAATGTCACTTAGTGACAACGCGAAATAAAGCTACAATTAGCAAAAAACGACGAAAATTTTGAATTTCGCGGGCTACCCTGTAGCATTCACCTTAATAGGCCTCGGACACTCAATACTCAAACATCTCAGGCTAGGGGTGGGGCTTCTATGCTATTATGCGCAAACGAAAAAATATTATTTTCTAAACTCATAATATCATTCATGTCAGCTGATCACGGGATCATGAGTTTCGGGAAGCGTGACCTTATAGGATTACATAGTATTTAAAAAAAATACAGATACCATATCACTACAATTGTTTTTAAATGCGTAAAAAATACAGTTCACGCATCACGCGGCCCTTGACCCCGTGATCAGTTGGATGCATTTAAAATTATGATTTATTTTTTCTTGATTTATCATCAACATAACATAACATGACGCCTGTATTTCCCCGAAGGGGTAGGCAGAGGTGTATAGTACACCCACATTTCGCCAGTTATTTTATGGTCCCATGTACTAGGGGGGCGAGCCTATTGCTATTGCCTATTCTTCTTCTATCGTGTCGACATGAGCTACATAATGATAATAGCTCATGCCTATTGATTTATACTCATCACGATTATTACGATTTATTAGATAAAGCGAATTTATATTAATCCAATAGTTAGATCCAGAATTGATCAATGTAAACAAGTTTGAATCCAGTCCAGCATCCAATATTCAGCATAAGATTTAGATTAGGTGGCCCATACACCTAACCCGATTTTCATTTGTATTTCAATCTCACCCCTAAACGGTCAATATCATTGCGAAATTGCAAATATTGCACAATTATACACGCTGAAAATTGAATCGCCATCGGTCCCATAGTAAAAGTTGTTCATCATTATGAACAACTTTTACTATGGGACCAACCCTGAAAACGCGAAAAAAAATCAGGTGGTCCCTACATTTTATCGATTTAAGTGAACACAAATGTAGGGACCAATTGATTTTTTTTTCGCGATTTCAGGGTTGGTCCCATAGTAAAAGTTGTTCATAATGATGAGTACAATTACCCCTTTTCAAGAATTAAGCGACTCAAATTTCAGCATGTATTGTAGGTGTATTGGCCGCCTTAGATATACATGCTGAAATTTGAATCGCTTATATCCCGAAAAGGGGTCATTGTGCTCATCATTATGATTTGTTTTACTATGGACCAACCATGAAATCGCGAAAAAAAATCAGTTGGTCCTTACATTTGTGTTCACTTAAATCGTAAGATATATCTTGTGCATATCTAGATTATGGTGTACCAGATTTTTATTTAACATGTTTATTCGCTGATATATTAGCAAAAATGTAAAAAAAACATCAAAACAGCGCGATTCCGCTCTGTTCTCGCACGCGCAATTTGCCGTGTGTTAGTTATCCAACCAACCACCTTAACCTACATTTTCCTAAATGTTAAATTCGTTTAATGGAATCTTTCGAGAATGTTTTAGAGAAGTATACACACATATACAAGTTGTTGATCTGTAATCGTGGCATATTTCTAGAGCAAATGATAAATAATGTGCTTAGTCATCTAAAAATACTTGAAAAATTCTACGATTATTTAATACCCAAATCACTTACGGCCAAAATTAATATCCAATCTATCCACGATTTACCCTACTAGAGATAGAAATTTTACATATTTTGTATGAAGCTTATGTCAAATTCCTATCTCTAGTAGGGCAAATCGTGGATAGATTGGATATTAATTTTGGCCGTTAGAAACATAGCGAGGGTTTGAGGATAAATGCCGAACGACTCTGAAAATAAGTCATCGGCGGCATTGTCAAAGGGTGGAAATAATAATAAATAAAAAAATAATAATAATACCTGCAAATTGTTTTGGTGGTTTCGCACCCATCGTTTTTTAGGAGGCACGGAGGGAATTTGTTTGTTTACAAATAGGTATTGAAACAAAAATTTTTTTTTTGGAATTGATTTTTTATTGATTCATGTTCAGTATCAGTGGTATAGTCACCTCCTTAAATATGGCACGAATACAGATCAACACGTTGTATAAACATAACAACATAACATAGCATAACTTCACGCCTGTATTACCCCGAAGGGGTATGCATAGGTGTATAGTACACCCACATTTCGCCAGTTATGTTACAGTCCCATGTAATAGGGGGCGAGCCTATTGCCACTAACCGGGCACAAATACTCCGGGCTGCTACTGAGAATTTCATAATGAAAAAACCCAATAACACTTTGCCCGACCCGGGAATCGAACCCAGGACCCCAAGCATAAACATATATAATCTGCTCATTACTCTCTTACTGCTGGGCACGGCCACACGGGTCTCTTCTCAAAATGAGGATTCAGGCCTTAGTCTACCACGCTGGCCTTCTGGGTTGGCGGACTACACAACGGACTACATCGAGAACTATGGAGCAGTCTCACGTGGCAGGATCGTCCACGATGTTTTCGTTTACCCGTAAAGTAAAGTAATACCTAAACATATACATTATGGTAAAAATCGCCCACGAGCAGGATTCGAACCTGCGACCCCTGGCTCAGTACGCCTTGCTTTAGCCACTATGTTTACGTGAACATTGTTCGTGGTATCGAATTTAACTTCCACTTACGTCTTTCTGTGAATAATTAGTAAGGGTAGGCACACATCAACACAACTTTGAATTAACTGCGAAGTTAATCGGGTCGGTTTAGGAACATGGTCTGTTTCTCAGTGGGATGTTGCTGACGTCACCGAAAGACGTAAAAGGAAGTTAAATTCGATACCACGAGCAGTGTTCACGATAGCTAAGTGGCTAAAGCATTGACGTACTGAGCCAGGAGTCGTAGATTCGAATCCTGCTTATGAGCGATTTTCTCTTTCCACAATTTATATCTTTAGATTTCGCATCGCATGCGTAAATGCGTTAAAAATAATAAAGTAATACCTAACCAAATTCTGGTCCGCATATGAATTCTAGAAGTCAGAGTAGCGAGCGGGGATCGAACTCAGACCGTAAACATTGTTGATATTTTAGTGGTCCTTTACTAAACTATCACCGACGATGATGATGAAACAATTGGGCACTTACCATATAGTTTCATTGAAATCTGTTCAGTAGTTTTTGCATGATTGGGGAACAAACATGTTTAGCTAACAGACACAGTTTTGACATTTCTACTGTTTTATTATAAGTATAGAATGTATAGAATAGATAGATTTAATTTATGTAAAACGACTATCAGTCAATTGCAACATGATATACGGCCAAAATCAATACCCAATCTATCCACGATTTACCCTACTAGAGATAGAAATTTGACATATTTTGTATGAAGCTTATGTCAAATTCCTATCTCTAGTAGGGCAAACCGTGGATAGATTGGATATTAATTGTACTATCACTGCAAAATATCACAGTTAAGAAATCATTAAGAGGATAAGTACTGAAATTAATCAACGCAAACTTTAATCAACAACATTATATGGAAAAATCGAAATCTTACAAAAACAACCAAAATTTACGTAAAAAATTAACAATGACCTCAGACTACATAGAGATACTACGTATGACGGTCGAAAATTATCTATGGTCTTGGCAAAGGGCCTAAACGGGGTGAAGACTGTTACAAGGGGGCGAGGGTCTCCTGTCATGTATGAAATTTCTAACCATAGAGTACATCTGTATACGGTTGAAATTATTTGTTCCAAGTTTATCACCCGTGCTACGTGGAAACTCGAGTCGACGGGTCGCCTCATGCTCGAGAAGAAGAGATATCTTGACGTATAGAAAGAGCTTTGTCTACTCTTGGAAGAATAGACTAATCTAACATTGAGTGCAAGCGATTTTAGCCTTATCTATTCCTAATGTAAGTACCTATTCATTATAATTCTACTTATTATTCGAGTAACTTAGCAGTAAGCAACAGGTCAACACAATGAGTACCTACATTCGCTTCTGTTTTCGACGCTCATGAATTCATTAAAATGACATCACGGTCCTGAATACAAAGGAGAATTATTGAAAATAATATTTACTTAGCAAATATTGATGCTTTTTGTTCCGTTGTAATTTGCAGAATTATCTAGGCCACATTTTCAAGATGCTTTGTTAGCATAATTAGTAAAAAAACGCTTGCTTGCAGAACAGGTGTTTCGGAAAGACGTTGTTTGAGTCAAGCGTGCGTAAAGAAGTTTTACTTCAACGTACCGTAATGTAACTTAACATAAGGCATTCACCAGCTTACTCCCCAAGTCAATCAGCTTACTCCCCAAGTCAAGCGTGCGTAAAGAAGTTTTACTTCAAAAACAAAATTATATACACTCCAGTTCCACTTATAATAATTTTGGTAACCACTGATATGAGGTTGACTGTACATTTATTATTAAGCAACGGAAACCTATTTTTAATCGACTTTAAAAAGAAGGAGTTTATCAATTCCACACGTATGTACGTAACATTATTAGAACTGCAATATATTCACATTATGATAATCTATTAGAGCTTCCAAACAAACATTTTTATTGCATTTTTTGTCATGATGTAAAGAAAGTATAGATTTAGGCATCTGTAGAGCTTACGCACGACATTTATATCCCTTCTTCAACATTTATAGTTCTCAAACAAGCAAGCCGATTTCAAGCACCACGCAGCTGACCGTTTCAAAGGACATTTCATCTCCCCTCAGAATTCTACTGTAATACAAAACAATAGCCACCATCAGCCGGTCACATAGTCACAGTCATCCCTAATACTAGTACGTAATATCGTCGGACAGCCCCGGACACCGGACAGCAGGAGCGGTGGACAGGCGGAATTTCATTAGCAGACCACCTGAGATACAGCCCAGACATACGACATACACTTGCCATTTTGCCATGCTAATCCGAATAAGAACGTTTTAGTAGGAATTTGATAAAGACTACCTGGCTGGCTACTCCCCAACAGTTGATGTTGGGTAGTAGCCCGCTTGTATATATGTAAGTACACTAAGTTGCGTGTCGCGTTTACTATACTCTGATTGCGCGATTCAGAATTTTTTGTTGTCATTGACTATGCCACTGTTAGTTCCCATGTAGCGCGATAGATGTCACCACATTTGTTTCCTCGATTATCGGATAATTGTGTTCGAAGTCGACGTGACAATGATACACTCTGTATACATAGGAATCCCAGGACCACCACCACCTTTTTTTTGAGATGGAGAAAATGCTAATCGTATGTCATACACCCGGGAAGGCAGTGTGGTTATGTGGGACTCGAACCCACTTAAAACTCCGCCGTGTGCCTTCTCTTGCCTTGGGGTGGATGGGCCACGAGGACTGCAGTGCATGGCATGCGCGACGCATCCAGCACGGTTCACTTCAGATACTTCCAGTTTTAACCTAAACTCTCTTTCGGCGATGTCCGGGCTAGCTAAGCGTGCCGCTTCCTCAAAGTTTTCCCCCGGGCTTGTAATAAGGGTATATGACGCCCTGCCCAGGGAAGTGGTCTGTGGTCTAGTGGTTCGAGTGTCGGACTGTTGATCCCGAGGTCGTGGGTTCGATTCCCATAGGACACAAATATTTGTGTGGTGAACATAAGTTGGGACTAGAAAAAAAAAAAATGCTTAAAAATTCCCAAAAATATGTAAATATATATATGTATAAAACCGACCCCGTTTCACCGCATAGGACTACCGCCACCTGTATCACAATACAAGGTCGACGGTACCATATTAATGTTAACACCAAGTGAGTTATGAATTGGTCTAAAACATGCATGGGTGCATGAAAAGAGCCTCCACGAGTGACGATATTTAATTGATCGTCCGGCGCACCCTGGGCAGTCAGCCCCGCTACCACGCTGGCCTAGTGCGGGTTGGTGGTGTGTTCATAAATATTTTTTCTTAATCGTAAGTCAAAAGTATAAATGATAACTACTGTTTTTTCTCTTTCTCGCTGTACGTGGGTCATTTATAGGTACTGAAATCATTTCATTTAGTGAAAATTATCTAAATATGTAAAGTAGGTAAATATTACATCTATTATCTACTACTATTATAAAATTGTTAAATGTCAGTTGTCTGTTTGTTTGTTTGTTTGTTAACTATCATAGCTTAAGTTAATATTGTTCTCAAGTAACTGACTTTGTGTTTTTATTGAGAATTAATTTCTTTAAACCTATGTTTTGTGACGGCATAGACTGGACATAGACACGTTCGTTACCGGTTCGTTAAAGCTTTGGGTAGTAGGTACAGTCGACCACACATCGGTCACTAAGTCGTTAACACTATCAAATACTAAAGCAGCCTTCATTTTTAAAATTAATATATTTTATGACTTAAAATTTATTTAGCAGCTCAGATTAAGAACCTCAGTAGCAGTTAGGTGCCATATTAGGTGCTTTCAAATAGCAAAGAGGATATAATGTAATTAACCAGAAAACTAACACAACTTTAACGTAGATTGAATAACTACTTCTCGAAAAATACATAAGAAAAAAACGTAGAGTTGTTACATCTAATATCTAATTACTGATAATGATTATTTTTTCATCAATGTTCCAAAACACGGCACTGACGGCATACGGCAGTATTTCTTTTTTTAATGGCAACCCTGCTAATAATTGCGGGCGATGTCGAATGTCGATGTTTGTATAAAATTTTAAATCAACCAAAACAAAGGCCAATTTACTCAATTTAGTGATTAATTGCGCGTACGGAGGCGTAGACCGTCTTGTAATTATTTTATGTCAATGTTAATTGAAAAAAGATATCGAATTAATTTGTAGTATTAATGAGATAATTTAATTGTTATTAGACGAATATGAAGTTATTAATATTTTTGCTATTGTTAGGGATAAGTTGGGGTAGAAAGCTAGAAATTCGTGCAGGACCTACGTATGAATGCACTCATTGCCAACCAGAGCAAGTGCATATTGCCTTTGGAGGTAAGTCCTTAACTCAGTATCTATTAAAGATTACTAATAAATTAACAATACTTTCCTTAGTACCTACCGACATAATAATGTATTTTATTGTAGGTAAGATAATGATTTTGGTAGGTATATTTATTTAATGTAATAGGCCAGGAAACTGACAAATACAGCTATATTTTCCTTATATGAAACTTTTCAAAGCTTGAAAAACTGCATAAGCCTCTGCAGTGAATATTGAGCACACATCCTGCAGAACAAAACTCTGAGTAAACTTGATCTGTGAATCATACACGGCACAGCGGACATAACCATCTCCTTTACTACCATCAGTATATAATGTATAGTATACATTATTTTCTGAAAGAAAGCTTAGCATGTCAAAATTATTTGCAACTGTACTATGAATTACTTTAATGGGATGTATAATGCTTTGATATGAAAAAGTATAACAGGGCCAAAGGCACTGCTTCCTTATCTTAAAACAACTTTTCTCAATTTCCAGGAAAATATTGAGCAGCATTGGAGAGTGACCAATTAAGAGAGAATTACAAAAAGCGTATTTTTTATATATTTCTAATAAATAATTGATTAATAAATAATTCATTTAAAATATAAAATAAAAAACACCTAGCATTGACATAGTAAAATGGGCTGATAATTCTAACCGAGATGCCCTTGCCGAGATGACCAGGGCCAGATATTCATGTAATTTTATGATCAAGTTGACGCTACAATTCGTTTCCTGTATGGCAGAAGAAATCACTGTCGAGCTCACTTGAGAATCCGCAGTGGAATCTCTAATATCGTATTATTTTTCTACTTTTCACTGAAGATTCATAAGCGAGCTTGCTAGTGAGATCTTACAGAATATCACTCTGGGCCCTAATTCACGTAATTTGATGACGCGCCGATGAAGTTGCAGTGACGCTGCAGTTCGTTTCTGACAGCGATCGCCGTAGATAAGAGAATACGAATAGCATTGTTTTGATCGAAACTTAATAACAAAAGAGAGGTAAGTGTTGCAATATTTTTAGATTTTTTTACACGACAAAATCTAGATTGCGACACACTGTGCTGTGAGTCGTAGGTTCGATTCCTGCTAAAATATGTATTAGTAAGTAAGTAAGTAAGTAAACTTTATTGTTTCTGATTATTTTTAGGATAGGTAATATTATTATTTAAATAAATATCTTTGGGACATTTTTACACAGCACCATCTAGTCCCAAACTAAGCAGAGCTTGTGCTATGGGTACTATAAATAAGTATATAATACTTATATACTTATTTTTTTTGTAAATACATACTTATAATACACTAGCTTTTACCCGCGGCTCCGAAATATCGGGAACTCAAAGAAAATGGTTATCATGGTATATATCCCGTGAAATATAATAATAATATAACTTTTCCGTCCTTTCTATACATTTTTTAATTTAATATTTTTCATAAAATGTCCTTTTTATCACTAGAAAAGCTGTATAACTTATCATTCGTTATTGCAAGTCAATTATACGCAACATTTATTTGATTAATATCATAAAAAAACTGACGACGCTGCCACTCTCCTCTCTATCTCTGTTGCTGATGCTCATTCTCTCGTTTCTATCACTCCTATCTCTTCCTCCATTCGTGTTTCTGTCTTGCCATGAGCTTTGCTTTGTCTTACTCTAGGAGAAAAAAATAATTTCATATGTAATGCCGAGAAAATCTGTGATGTCACAGATTATTTATTGATATTGTCAAAAGAAAATGGATATGTGGATGGGTTTTCGAAGAGGCAACCGAAATTTTTTTTTTATGGATTGTCTAAAAGATGATACGGCTATAAAGGAAGAGAACACAGAGGATAGTTCACATTGACCCAGAAGAGAACGGAAGGGTAACGAAGCGAATTTTTGGAAAAGATTATACAAAGAATTTTTAACTTTTCATAGGAGGGCAAAACGAGCATGCGGGTCCTGATGGTAAGCAATCACCGCCGCCCATGGACATCCGCAACACCAGGGGAGTCACCGATGCGTCGCCGACCTTTTAAAAAAACATATGCTCTTTTCTTGAAGTCTCCCATGTCGAATTTGTTCGGGAAAACCGCTGACGGAAGTTGGTTCCACAGTTTTGCTGTACGAGGCAAGAAATGGCGTGTGAAACGTACTGTAGTTGACCACCAACCATCAAGATGGTGAGGATGGAATGTAGATTAATGGCGAGTGGTACGAAGGTGGAAGTCAGCGGCTGGTATAAGGTCGAACAATTCCTCAGAGCACCTATTCACAAACGTTCGAAAAGTTTCCGTTTCCGATGTAAACTTTTACCGCAAACGAAACAAAACGACCACTTTATGCGACCACGAACGCTGTAAAGCATTCAAAACCTCAGGAAAACCAATTTTAATAATAATACGCGATGTAATCCTGTAAAACTTGTTTTATTATGAAACAAAACGATTTAAGAATCGAACGGATTCGGAAACGCTACTTATAAAGAAAAAAGAAAGAAAAAGATTTTATTCTTGCGCTCCATTTGACGCATACACTACAATACTAATACTAATACTTATAGTTCTTTAATTTTACATCGAGTGCTTTCCTACAACAAATGGTTCTCGGAAGAGTCTCCGTAAATATCGCTTTGCGTTTCCGAATCCGTTCGGTTCTCAAATTGTTTACTTAAATCAAATTTAACCGGATTACATCGTGTATTATTATTATTTGTGTTATTGGGTTTTTCCATTAGGAAATTCTCAGTAGCAGCCCGGAGTCTGGATTTGTGCCCGGTTAATGGCAATAGGCTCGCCCCCTATTACATGGGACTTACAACATAACTGGCGAAATGTGGGTGTACTATTACACCTCTGCCTACCCCTTCGGGGAAACACAGGCGTGATGTTATGTTATGTTGTTATTATTATTAAAATTGGTTTTCCTCACCTATCGAATGCTTTGCAGCGTTCGTGGTCGCTGGAAGTGGTCGTTTAAGAATTCTACATTTTATTTTTACCGTTTACCGTAGACCGATTATAATCAGTTGTCAACTCGGCCACATACAGCTGTCTTTTCAAAATACTGCAAAGGTTATCAAGATCATCACATAATGTTTTCGCACGCATTGGTCCCGCCAGTTAATGTCCTAAAGATTTATCTTTCTTCCTTGCCCTATCTCGACTATCATACATCGCTGAAGAGATTAATGGAAGTGGAAGTTCAAAGGACTCTTTTTGTTCGACGACTCCGTAAATTAGACGACTAAATGTCTAGTGTATTTAATCTTTATATCTACACTAGGGATTTGTTCAGTTTTGTTTAGGGTTAATCGGGAATATTCATTTTTTAGACCGATGAATTAAACTTCGCTGTAGTTGTAGATAGAAAAAACCGAAAAGCATTTATAAATCAACCCTCACAATAATCCATAAAAGGATAGATTGCATGAAGAATGTAGACTGAATAAAGTCAGAGTGGTGAGAAGGACATTGGAGAAGATGATTATTAGTGGAGCGGAGATATTTGGTGTGACTTGTACATAGATACTTAGGTACTGAAAATGAGAAGAGAGAATTTTTTTTATAACATAGGAGGGCAAACGAGCATGCGGGTCACCTAATGGTAAGCAATCTCCGCAGCCCATGGACATCCGCAACACCAGGGGAGTCGCCGATGCGTCACCGACCTTTTAAAAAGACGTATGCTCTTTTCTTGAAGGCTCCCATGTCGAATTTGTTCGAAGTTAAGTAAGAAGGAGAATTGGGAGAGAAAAGTAAAGAGATTAGAGTAGTTAATGCCCTCATATGCCTACGTTGGCGGATAGGCAAACATTTTAGAAGCAAACAATAAGACACATGGTCATTTTTACGAAGATTAAAAACGAATTGAATGCAGTTATTAAGAAGGTGGTCAAGTTTGTTGAGTAGAACTGCATTCAGGTCAGTTCTGGGCCTTGTACTATACACCTATTACACATCTCAGCTATTCTTGCATGTAGCAATTGTCCCACAGACGCTTGCATTACCCTATAAAGTGCCTTGAAAATAGGTTTAAAATCTTATTACAACTGATATGCGTGACTAAATATTTACCAGTGGCAAGATTTACACGACAAGACGTGACAACATGCTATCTATTTCGTTTCTCAGTCCTAAGGTGTTGCCACTACGACGTGTTCTTGTTGGTACCTACTCCACAAGTGAGTTACGAGGCGTTGTTTAGTCCTCTATAAGGCATTATTTATTACGTAATAAAATACGGATGTCAAACTGATTTATATCGTGATGGTATTTTCTAATGTACTTATTTTTGGTGTACAGAAGTGCCATTAAACGTAATATTAACATGTTCATAATAAGGCTTCTCTCATAATTTATGCCTTAATATGGCACAAAATGGTCGTCTTACAAGTCCATTGAAAATTAAGAGCCAACAAAAGTTTTGTGAATATTGTGATCCAAAACGAAATACAAATTATGAAAGGCACATATTTTTTGAAACGTACCAGAAGGAAAACAGTTTTGATAAATTTTTAGGAGTGCTGAAGGTACAGAGTAAAAATTGTGAGTTCGGTACCTTAAAGAAAAGTCTGATTTTGACTCAAATCATTCGAGGAATAAAAAATCTGCAAATGAGAGAAAAATTACTTGCAAAATCGTCAGTAACGTTTGATGAAGCGATTGAGTGGTGCCGGGCGGCGGAACGGGCCGGACAACAAGCGGTTTCGTGTGCGGTGCGGCCGCAGCCCACTGCAATTTTTTTTAGTTTCGCAAAACTTTCTGAGTGTCCCACGTATAATCTCAATCGGTCAAGTCGTTTAGAAGTTACACTATTACTAAGAGACACATCAACGATTACAAAGGTTTCTCACTTCACAGAAATATCTAAGCAATTATGCAAAACAAACTTCTCATTTTTAGCAAACAATGGTTAAATTAAAACACACGAGGAAGTTGTTAGCCATCTTTTTGACAATACAATACAATACAATTCCTCTTTATTGCACAACAAGATTACATTAATTTCACATCATTCATCATTTTTTTGACATCAGTTAGATAATAATTTCATAGGTTTCCGCGATCACTACACATTATAATAACATTATTATAATGCTGCAATACTTTCGAAACGTCAGGAAAACCAATTTAAATAATATACGCGATTTAATCCGGTTAAACTTTGTTTTATTATAATCAGTTAGATATTTAAATCAAGCTGCGTTATCACGGCATACCTAATAAGATTAAATCCGTGAACTGAAATATATCTTACAAAACAAATCAATGTTTATTTTCGGCGTAATTATGGATATAGCTTTAATTATTTGCTTTATATCGTTTCCCCATGCGTAAATGATGCATTGGAAAATAATAATTGCACATTTTATCAAAAGCAGAGAAGTGTAAAAAACATATTCAAAAAAAAAAAAACGTATTTATGTGTTGATAGCGGCAACCCGGCGACGCGCATAGGCTTGCACCAAGGGTCGGCTCTAAGTCCTTACCTCTTCTTGCTGATAATGGATGCTTTGACATCAGAAATCCAGGAAGAGGCACCCTGGTGCATGCTGTTTGCTGACGACATTGTCCTTGTTGGTGAAGATGGACTTGAGGTCCAGAGTAGATTGGCAAAATGGCAACAAAATCTGGAGAACGTTGGCTTGAAAATCAGCAGAACTAAAACGGAATACATGTTCTGCGATTTCGGCCAATTTTTTTACATTGTGTTTTATTATATTATGATTAAATCGCGTATATTATTTAAATTGGTTTTCCCGATGCTTCGAAAGCTTTGCAGCATTTCATGGTCGCAGGTAGACTAAGATGACTGCAAAGCTTTCGAAACATCAGGAAAACCAATTCAAATAATATACATGATTTAATTAATCTGGTTAAACTTTGTTTTATTAGAATAGAATAGAACAGAACAGAATGTCTTTATTTTTTATAATAATGTTTAGTGATCGCGAAAACCTATGAAATTAATAATATAGGTAAGTAAAGTTCTGACCAATTTTAATTGTTTTATTTTTTATATAAATACTGTCTGCATGTTAGAGGTGGCTTGCACACTGAATAATTGTCTCCTTCCATGCTTTCGGTAGTTGGAAGTGCATTGTAACTTTCACTTTTAGACTCAATGCCAATAACGGTTGGTATGATTCACTATAACTGCTATATTTTGATGTAACATATGAAGCATGGTCTTCAACCAGTGCATCCTGCCAGTCATGACTTACGGTGCCGAGACGTGGACACTGACAGTTGGGCTAGTCCACAAATTTAAAGTCGCTCAGCGAGCTATGGAGCGAGCTATGCTTGGAGTTTCTTTGAAGGATAAAATCCGCAACGAGATTATCCGGAGAAGAACCGGAGTGACCGACATAGCTTGTAGGATCAGTAAGCTGAAGTGGCAGTGGGCTGGCCATGTCTGTCGAAGGACCGATGGCCGTTGGAGCAGACGAGTCCTTGAGTGGAGACCGCGTATCGGCAAACGCAGCGTAGGGCGCCCCCCTGCCAGGTGGACCGACGACCTAAAGAACGTGGCTGGGGGGGACTGGATGCGGAAGGCAGAGGACCGAGCGTTGTGGCGCAACTTGGGAGAGGCCTATGTCCAGCAGTGGACTGCGATAGGCTGAGTTGATTGATTGATATGAAGCATCTTGTAAATTATGAATGAAATGTTGTTCAAGTTTCAGGAAACTAAAAATTGTTTCCTTTAATGAAAAGAAGCATGTGCTTTAATTTTGATTTTACCAGTTTGATAAGTACAGATATTTAAAATTGTTGAGGTCACAACTGAGTTTTTTTAACTGAACTGAATTAAAATCTTGTTGAAGTAATAGGTTATAGGTATTAACAATTAAGAGATTAAAGGCAGTGGGTACTTGATGGTTGATGTTTACCATTAAGTATTTTTTCAATACTACAAGTTTATGTTCTTATCTGTCTATCAATTGATAATTATTAGTAATTAATGCAGGTTATTTAGTTATCACAACAAGATAATCATTATCATAGCTTATAACAACACAAAACATATTTATAATTATTTCAATAATTCAGTGTATAATAGTTTACCACTTTTTTTTTAATTGCCCCTCTCTAGGATATCTCCTGTATTGGTACATTTACGAACACAAATCTTACATGTATAGACATCCTATCTAAAATTCTAAACCCATCCCATGTGGATGCAAACTTTGAATACAACCCTCACCTTTTTTCCCTGTAGATGTTGGAAGTTTTGACCTAGATAGATATCCTGTCATGAGAATGGAAGGCAATAAATGTCTGGATAAACTAAGTACTACTATTCTTTTTTTATTCCTAATGAACTTGGCGTTTTACCCCCACCTCACCTGATGTTAAGTGATTGTGCGGTCGACGATGATACATAAAAAACCTATTCACTCAAGCAGGGTTGATAAAAATCATGATTTTTTTGTTTATAACATAACAACATAACATCACGCCTGTATTTCCCCGAAGGGGCAGGCAGAGGTGTATAGTACACCCACATTAGTTATGTTATAGTCCCATGTAATAGGGGGTGAGCCTATTGCCATCAACCGGGCACAAATCCATTCTCCAGACTGCTACTGAGAATTTCCTAATGAAAAAACCCAATAACACTTTGCCCGACCCGGGAATCGAACCCAGGACCCCACGCTCAGCAGTCGCGCTTGCGACCACTAGACCTTTTGACTAGACTTTTTGTTTATGACAGCTTTTTTTCACTTTTTATTTGACTTTGAAGGATTTTAATTTGATTTTTATTATTAACATAACTGATAATATTCCAAATTTTGTCTGAAAAACTCAAATGGTTCCAAAGAAAAAACTAAATAAGAAAAAAAAACTGGTTTTCATAAATGATAATCTACTGATCTACTGACATAGAATCTTACATATTTATGAAAAATAAAATACTATGTCAAGATAAAAAAACAAAACTTGAAGAAGACCTACCTACTACTCCTTATTTACTAAAATCTCTTACTTATTCACTTATTATGAATATTTTTACGAAAAGTTTTACTGGTATGCATCTTTGTACGAATAAAAAAAAGCATAAGTAGGTAAGTTACTTAAATCTTAGTGTGACAGTAGTAATTCAGTACAGAAATGTAGAAAACAGTTCATTCAAACTTCTAAGACTTTTTCTGGTGTATAATCAGTTCCGAAAAGTAAATTCAACATCTAATTGAATTGATATTTAACGTTCTGTCTGTTGATTACCAACTATTGTTTAATATTTCTACATTATACATTAGGTATCCCTGATGTTAGTATAGAGTTTAATAAATCAAAACAAATTATATTTAAATATCCAATTTAATTATTGCAGCAAACTCTGAACATCTACAATGTATAATATCAATTATATTTCAGATCGCAGCGAAATAAAATTGTAGATCAGACGAGCTTACCTGTAAGCGAAGTCTTGATTCTAATTTTATGAGCTGCGATCTGAAATATAATCACCCACCCGCCACCAACAGTCCCAAAGCTGCAATAATTAGTAAACATTCTTCGTTAATCTTTCAGATGAACATAGTGAATGTTAGATTGTGGAACCTGCCCTGTACAGGCAACAGGGCTTGTTCCTTATCTTCGTTATCTCTAAAACTAGTGACATATACCGGGGTGGCCAGCAGATAGAAATAATAAACAACCCTATCTCTTTTCATGGGTGTCGTAAAAGGCGACTAAGGGATTCACCAGAGGATGGGCAGCAACGTTCTCTGTGTATTTAACCAACCAACTGCGATTGCCAACCCGCTTGCCAAGCGTGGCGATTATGGCATTTCCCCCCATTTTGGGGGAGGCCTATGTTCAGCAGTGAACATCTTTCGGCTGAAATGATGATGATGATTTTGTTCGACCAATCGTAGCAGGTGACATATGTATCATAACTATCGTTGTTAAAGTTACTAATTAAAAGTAGGTAGGTATCCTCCAATCACGTATAAAAGGTTTAAACGACTATCCGTTATGATATCATTAAAATATACGAACTTTATGAAATGTGTGTTGGAACCTTTGCAATGCTGTAAATTAATAAAAGTCGATGACGAGGCGAACAAGGTGGAAGTACCTAATGAGAAAAGTGCCGTGTTTATTATTACAATTTATTGCTTAGTTATTGAGACTAACAGAACATTTATTTTTTTGATAGAAAACGATATGATTGTGTTATTATTAGCACGCACCACTGTGAAATGTGTCGTGAATGTTGAGGAGATGCGTTGTCGCATTCGAAAAATTCGTGACATAATAAAGTCTTGTTATAGTGGTGTACAGTATACTTTTAGATTTACTTCTATTAGCGGCTAGGCCTTAAAAAGTACTTAAATAGAATATTGTGAATACTATATCTAGTTTTTTTTTAAATTACAAAATAACATAATTCTGCAGGATGCCGATTTGCTACCCAACCTGACACACGGGAACCATTTTCGGTTGTCTTCCTGAACCAGAAGAACCTACTCGGGGTTCTCCGATTTACATATGAATACTT
The DNA here is from genome assembly GCA_949699075.1 of Asteroscopus sphinx. Classification (NCBI taxonomy): domain Eukaryota; kingdom Metazoa; phylum Arthropoda; class Insecta; order Lepidoptera; family Noctuidae; genus Asteroscopus; species Asteroscopus sphinx. The sequence continues at coordinate 22,279,867 of OX453024.1, forward strand.
AATAACCAAAATGAGATTAATAAAAAAATGGGTAAATGTATTATTATTTGAGGAAAGAGATAGGGTCTTGAACGCCCCTAAGTCACTGCGACCTAAAAGATCTATTGTGACGCCTCTTGCAGCATTACAGCACTTCCCCAAGCTGCAAGTCAATCATAAAGTCGACTATGACCTTGGGGGAGGAGGATTTGATCTCTTGCATTGAGATGACGTGGCCTCCAAGATGCTGGCTTCTGATGTGGTGCACTGCATCACATTCGCATAGGATATGGATGGGAGTCTCATCCTTTTCGCGACAAAACCTGCAAACTGTGGTATCACTGAGGCCCATCCTGTGAAGGTGTTTGTTCAGCTTGCAGTGCCCAGTAAGGGTTCTTGTCAGGATTTTTATCTGATTTTTGTTCAACGAAAGCGCTTCTTTCGTAAACCTTTTTTTGAAGCCCACAAGTAGCGCTTTCGAGTGTTCTTGGCCTGGGGATTTTTCCCAAAGGCTAATACTTTGGTCAGTTCCCCAGTTTTTAAGGTAGGCTGTAGTGGTGCATTTAGGAATGCCACAGATTGGCTCCGGGCCCACATTGGGGCTTTCAGCACCAGCTCTAGCCAGTTCATCAGCGGCTTCGTTGCCCCTAATGCCACAGTGTCCAGGTACCCATCCTAGTGGGTAAATGTAACATGGTATAAAAATCATAACAATCGATTATTTTAGTGATTCTGAATCAACAACTTTCAGGATATGCGTTTATTCGGTTAAACGTTGTAGATTCTTACAATTTATTTGCGGCGAGATGTAGCGCGGTCAATGATATACACTGAAGGCCAATTTTCGTAATTAATAACGTTCAAAATATGGTTCCAAACTAATATCAATGCTTTAAATCTCAATCTCCTGACTGTAGCTGTTTCTAATTTTAATTTATTAATAATCTAATTATTTTCTGCAGTTTATTGGTGACACTAATGACATAAATTTCACAAATAAACAGGAACATTTATTGTAAGGAGAAATATCATCGGTAATGAGATTGTGATTTAAAGCATTGAGGTTAGTTTGGAACATATTTTGAACGTTTTTAGTTATGAGAATTGGCCTTCCGAACAATTAGACCAAAAGATCTTTAGCCAAAAACAGATCAAAGATCTGCGATCGCCAACCCGCCTGCCAAGTGTGGCGATTATGGCATATCCCCCCCAAGTTACTTGTGGGAGGCCAATGTCCAGCAGTGGACGTCTTTCGGCAGAAATGATGATGATGATGATGAGATCAAAGATCAGCCTTACCATGTTTTGAAAATCAGACAATAGTTAATCCGGGATCTCTCCCGTTTATTAATTATTGTAATAGCTTTGAAATGTGGGCCAAGTTTGTCTCACTATGTCCGCTCGGCAAAGCTTAAAGCTCGACCGGTTGGCGGGTCGTTGACACCGCAACCTACTGGCTGTTTACCCCGTACAATTCGCGAGATCGCTGGAAAATTACTAAACTATCCTTTACTTAACTCTCAGAACTCGGTACCTACGGTATTTTAATAACTCTGAAGTTAACGCAACATTTTAACATACTGACCGTTCCGCTCGAATATATTGTTATGTTTTAATTACGTGTACTAATTTTCATAAGTTATCGCCTGGTAAGTGAATGTTAATGATGATGTAAATATAAGTTATTTACTATAATAAATACATATTTTAGACTAATTCGTAGTTTAAATGCAATAACTTACGAATATAAGAACGGAAAAGCATAAATATAAATTCCAGTTTGTCGTTTCTTTAGAACTACTATAAAAATATCTGCGAAACATACTATAACTTACCATGACTTTGACATTTATCTATTTACCGAGATAAGTATAAAACACTTGTATTTAACGGGTTTTTTCATTAGGAAATTCTCAGTAGCAGCCCGGAGTATGGATTTGTGCCCGGTAAATGGCAATAGGCTCGCCCCCTATTACATGGGACTATAACATAACTGGCGAAATGTGGGTGTATTATGCACCTCTGCCTACCCCTTCGGGGAAATACAGGCGAGATGTTATGTTATGTTATGTTATCTACCCTACTTATACATCTTACGATAACAAAAGAGAAGAGACAAGGTATGCAAGAGAAGAGCCTCTGCAAACAACATCCAGCCTACATAATAATACAGCAATGACGTCCGGCGCACCCTGGTAATGGCTAGCATTTGGTAATGCATTCTAGACAGCCAATCTTCACACCACAATGGTTCTCCAACATACCCAACGCCCTCAAAAGGGCAAACATGAACATGTTTTAAAACCGCTAACAGTAACAGTAGTAGTAGTAGTAGGCCCTAACAGTAGCTTCGATGAACATCGAAGGAATCTCAGATGATAAATCATGTCTACTGTCCAAACTTAATCATTATGTCACGAAACGTTACTACCTTATTACTTTTATTAATAGGTTTTGCTTTTAACACCCTTATATGTACGGAGTTTGACGTTTAACCCGGTTTAAAGGGTGTAGACTTGGTCTAAGCTTTTGTAACAAGGGGGTTAGAAATTTCTCGCTGCTGAACTGCTGAGCACTAGGTATTTTTCACGACGCTCATACATCGGGTTATTGAAATAACTGAAAACCTCTACTCATCAGTATGAACAACTTTTAAACCAGCCGGGGCGCCGCGCCTGGACCATGGTCCGAAACCAGGGCAATCCCGGTTTAACCAGGACGTATGGTAAGGCTTGATTTAACCAACGATAATTGTCTGATTAAACGACTGTCTTAGTGTCTACCCACAATTCCAGTACGGAATTAACGTTGATGAACATCGGCCTAAGACTATCTATAACTGACCCACTGCAAGGCACGGGCCTCTTCTCAAAATGAGAAGGGCATAGGTTTTTTTATTTTATTTTATTATTATTTGGTCTTTTATTTTTAATTTAAATGTTCATGTTTTGCCCTTTGATTTTATAGCACCGCGATTTGATACGGTGCTATAAGCAGGGCATCATGCCCGGCATAGGTTTTTTTTATTTTATTGGGTCTTTTATTTTTAATTTAAATATTCGTGTTTTGCCCTTAACTATTATGTAATCTGTGGCATACGGCTTAGTCCAATACATGAGTTAGCGGTTAGCGGACTACACTCACCTTCAAAAACATTTTGAAACCTAACCTTTGATTATATTTACACTCATATCTATCTAGCTTTTACAAAGAACCATAACATAATCACTGAGGTGTTATAATACCTCAGTGAACATAATGGGTATATTATGCGATATATGTATGTAGGTACGCGTTACTAGAAGTAGGTAGGTACTTATATTATCCGTCACTATGATGCGTTTTCCTAAAGTGGATGCTATAGGTGTTTCTGTTAAATAAATATTTTCCGGGCGTTTTTACACAGCACCATCTAGTCCCAAACTAAGCAAAGCTTGTTCTATAGGTACAAGACAATGGATATATATAATACTTATTTATATATGTACTTTTTTTTGTAAATACATACTTATAATAAATAAGTAACACCCAGACCAACACAAACACTTTGTTGATCACATAAATATTTGTATCCTGTGGGAATCGAACCCTCGACCTCGTGATCAGCAGTCGGACACTTGAACCACTAGACCACAGACGTCGTCAATGTATTATGGGCTAAAGAACTGTAGGTAATGGGCGCAAAAAATAAGTACTTACAATACAAGATACGGTCACGATCACAGAAATAGATAGAACGGAAAGGTGCGCAGGCGCGTGCCAACACTCTGCACTATAGTGCAGAGCATTTCAAAGCCTTTCTCAGTACGTCTTATATGACTTGTTTCTGTAAATACTGTAACAAAAATCCGCAAAAAAGCCTTATTGTGCTGTTTCTAACTGCAGAAACAAAAGCTGTAAAGTACATTTGATTAAAGTTAAATTTTTAAAATTAATGACGTCAATATGGGAGGCGTAGGTTGTTCGAAAGTTGATCTATAAAAAGAATCGCATTTTTTTTCGTGGTTTCGTATCAGTAATCACCAGCACTATCACCTATCTTCGTTTTCGGAAGCGTTTCCCTGACACCCTGTATAGTGTTCGATCAAATGAGGTTCGATTTCATATCTATCGTATATTTTTTTTAAGGGATGACTGTACTCATCATTACAAACAACTTTTACTATGGGACCAACACTGAAATCGCGAAAAAAATCAGCGAATCCCTACATTTTGTCGATTTATGTGAACACAAATGTAGACCTTGTAAAAACACATGGAAATGCAATAAAGAATTGAATTGGGATCAGCTGTTTTTTTTTTCACGATTTTAGGGTTGGTCTTATAATAAAAGTTGTTCAAATTGATGAGTACAGTCATCCCTTAACGAATAGCTAATGAATTAAAAATAACCCTGTATATTAGTAGGATCACTCAAAAAATTTTTAATGAATGATTAAACTTGACAAAAGTATACATGCAGATTCATCCTGAATAACTATGAATTTTTCTTTATAAAATTAATTTTTGAAGATTCAAAACAAACATTTCTTTACCTTCTGATATTTGATAGTCGAACGCGAGTAGACCCTCAGCACCTATCTTCGTTTTCGGAAGCGTTCCCCTTACACCCAGTATAGAGATAGATGATTGAAATCTACATAAAATAACAATTAATCTGAGATATTAAAAGAATTAATCATTAATTAATATATGAGAACACCTACCTACTACTTGATATTGGGACTAGGCTTAGAAGGGACTAGGCGTCATCTAAAATATTATTTTTCAACTGATTCAAAACTAAGCTCTATTATGTTCTAAATTTTTACGTGTTGTGGTTATGTGTATCGAAAAATGGGTAAAACAAATTATAAATCGCGTAAGTTATTACATTTTTTAAATAATTTTATGCGTTTATGAAAGTCATTGTTCGCTGTGACAGGCGGAAAATTAAAGTGCCATTGACTTGTGCAACATAGATTTCTACCTGAACTAATCGATACATTTGTATCATTATGATTTATGGCCAAAATTAATATCCAATCTATCCACGATTTACCCTACTAGAGATAGAAATTTGACATATTTTGTATGGAGCTTATGTCAAATTCCTATCTCTAGTAGGGCAAATCGTGGATAGATAGGATATTAATTTTGGCCGTTAGTCAGAAAAGAATATCAACGTCGAGTTTGGTCTTTCCTTTTGAATCTCTTTTCGTCATCTTCTTTAGTCTTCGATTTTCATCGTTGTTCGGGCAGTCAGCTCTGCTACCAACCTGCTGACTGGCTAATCTTTTCCCCATGGCATGAGCTGTTATCATTATGTCGACACGATAGAAGAAGAAGATCGTTGTTACAAAAACAAAACTATGGCATGGTCATAACAAAACTATTGCATTGTTAAACCTGTTAATATTTTTTACTGCCACATTATCCCAATCTATATGAAGTAAAAAGTCTTTTGCTTCGAAAATGTCATCAATATTATCAACTTATATGTGCTCAACGTAGTCATCCTCTTCTTAACCCAATACTTAAGTATAAGATTATGTTAGCAGTGATAGCCTAGTGGTTGGACGCTTGCCTTTCATGCAAGAGGGTGTGAATTCGACCCGGCCCGCACCTCTGACTTTTCGAATTCATGTGCGGATTTATATTCGATTATCATGAAGGAAAACATCGTGAGGAAACCTGCACACCTGAGAGTGCTCCATACAATTCTCAAAATAATTTGTCTAAGTAACTAAATTGTGTACTGTACCTACGTAGCGTGCGTGTTGCCGAAACGTCACGAGATAACGTAAAGTGAGTGGCACATTAACATATCTAGCGTCATTTTTCAGTGAGAGTGTAAGAAAGACTGTTAGATGGATACCAACATCTATTTTATGTGCTACAAACAAATCCGACTTATTTATCAAAGCTACTTTTCTGTATTCCACAAAACAAGACCAATTTCTTTTTACAAAATGTGGTTTTAAGCTTATACAATTTTGGTGCATATGCAAGGGATGAGTATTTATTGCTGAAACTATTCAGATTTACTCTTGAAGAGGAAATAAGTTGCAAAGTTGTCAAACCCTTTGATATAATTGCATCGACACCATTGGTGCTCAAAATGGCTGTAAGCTTGTCAAGACAGTTATCTGGGTTGAACAGCTTGCAAACCATCATTGGCCCTCTTGTAAATAAGATGCTGCAAGACAAAGACCTTAATATAGAAACTGGACCTGTCGAGATTTATAAAGCATGGAGGAATGAAACTGAAATGAGAACTGGACAAATATCGTGAGTTAATTTTATTTTTTTATTTAGTATAGGATGGCGAAACGAGCTAAAGGCCCACCTGATGTTAAGTGGTTACCTTTGCCCATAACTGCAATACCACCTAGGCTGTTGCCTAAATGGTACTATGGGTACTAGACAATGATATAATACTTATATACATTTTTTTTTCGTAAATACATAAGAAACACCCAGACCAACACAAACACTTATGCTCATCACACAAATATTTGTCATGGTTAATAAATCTGTTTAAAAATTAACAGAAATCTCTGCAATAGAACTACAATACACGTATACCCCTGTGAACATGTCGCGGCATCGTCCAGTAAAGCATCGCGAAAACAAATATCCTTCAGGTGCATGGTGTGTACGTGAGCACTGGTTGTACATGAAGGAGCACGGTTTGTGTTGGCTTCACTATGGTTGTTCGCAGCACTTAGTCTATATTTTTTACTATGTCTGTGACCAGCCCATTACTGTCCCACTGCTGGGCACGGGCCTCTTCTCAGTACGAGAAGGCTAAGGCCTTAGTCCATCACGCTGGCCTAGTGTGGGTTGGCGGACTACACACATCATTGAGAACTGTATGAAGCACTCTCTGGTGTGCAGGTTTCCTCACGATGTTTTCCTTCACCGTTAAAGCAAGCAAACATTGGTCTACTAAACCATAATATATTTACAGTAAGAGTAGTGTTATTTTGGTGATTATATTTAAACATACCTCATTTTGTAATCATTGTTGCAGTATGTAACTTCAAACTAAAGATGATTACAGTAAGTTACGCACTTACTGTACCAATGTTAAGAAAAGTTTAATTTGTTAATTTTTCATTCCTTAACATAAATATTTTTTCATGTTTTTCAACTAAAATATTATATCTAAACTAAAATAAAAACATACATATTGTAAAACAAACCTACATATACGTTTACGAGAAGGCTAAGGCCTTATTCCACCACGCTGGACTAGTGTGGGTTGGCGGACTACACATACCATTGAGAACTGTGTAAAGTACTTTCAGGTGTGCAGGTTTCCTCACGATGTATTTCTTCACCGTTAAAGCAAGTGATAATCGAATATAACCTATTTTAAAAAGAGTTGTAGGAGACTCTTCAGGTGTATTTAAATAAAAAAACTGTTAAGCGTTGAAATTACGTGTATTCCGAGTACAGGACTACAGAAGACAGCAAATATAAAATTGTAGTGACTCATAGCTAAAACATTAGCAACGTAGTGTTGACCGCAAATCAAAAATTATTATTAATAATTTTACTGGGCGACTTTTTTTACAGCACAAGGTGTAATTAATAGCTGATAACCTTATAAAACAGAGGACCGAGCGTTGTGGCGCAACTTGGGAGAGGCCTATGTCCAGCAGTGGACTGCGATTAGTGGTGTGAACCAGTTCTCAAAAAACCGGATAATCACCGGTTAGAGTGAGTACCGGAGACTAATCGGTGATTGCACTAAACTACCGGTTATTTCATTTGTTGAAGAAAACACCCAAATGTGCTGTGAAATTTTAGCGTGTTTTTTGCTTCTCATATGTATAGATTTAGAGTATTTTGAATAACCGGAGAATATCTGGATAATCTCAATAAAGAATAAGAATGTGCAATTTTTTAGTTAAATGTAAGTTTCTCATATATGTAAACTGTAATGTGCTTTTGAGAATAAAGATTCTATAAGCTTACATAAATTATGTCCCATTTTAAAAATAGCATCCCTATCGATGTCATCTATCTATATTTGCCCACTTGCCCCTTCACTAGTATTGCATGCCCGTTGCCTGCAATTAACTTAATTTTAGCTCTGACCTATAGCCTCTTTTAGAATTTGTTTCGGTCTAGACTTAATAGGCTACCTAAAAGAGCCTTTTCAAAGTTTTTAGCCGAAGTTAGGCCTTTCCTGTCATTGCGAGAAGAGAATACCTGGTGAAACATCTTATTATACCATGGTTGTTATATTCAAATATTTTCAATTGAGCTGATTTATTTCTATTTCTATTCAAAATGAGTGAAAACAAAACGAAAAAGAGGAAAGACTGTAAATTCCAATAACAGAAGCTTAGTGCCTATACAAAAACATAGTTGAAAAACGTATGCAACAGTACAGACAAGGAAGCAGCTTGGAACTTATATTGTATTGTTTTTGTTGATATTATAATGTTGTTTCTTGGCGAAATAAATACATATTGTGTATCATCATTGTCAACTGCATTTATAACATTTTAGTACTGAACAAGTTCGTCTGTGTTTCCCGATAGGTATAATCTGGTGGTCTTTATAGGAACGAGTGAATAGGTTTTTGCTGGGCAAGCGTGCACCATCGTCAACCGGACAACGAACATCAGAAAAGGTGGCGGTAAAACGCAAGCTCATTGAGAAAAAAAGTTCTGTACAGATTGATAGTCGAAATACTACTTTTCAATCACAGACATTAAAAAATATAGACGAAGTGCTGCGAAAAATCTAGTGAAGCCAAAAAAACAATACTCCTTCGTGTACACCCAGCGCTCGCACGCACACACATGCACCTCATACCGTGCTCACCCATCTCACTATACATGTCGCGGCATCGTCCAGCAAGCACCGCAAAAGCAAATATCCCTCAGGTGCATGGTGTGCGTGTGTGTGAGCGCTGATTGTACACGAAGGAGATTGCATTGATTGTGTGCGTAAGTTGAGCTTGCGACACTCTGACTCAATGCAAACTGGGCGGCTTGCCCGATTTCCCTATATTCTGTAAAAACATAAGCCAGGTCGTCGTAAAAAATCCACAAGACAATGTAAGCGCATCCAATAACTCGAAAGAGAAAAAAATATAATGTTATTAATTTGTATAAAAAGCTACGATTAAAAAACGGACGAGGGTTGCCATACGCGTCAAAGTGAATTATCGTACTGACGTTTAAAAATTATCGTACAAGTGGCGCAACTTGGGAGAGGCCTACGTCCAGCAGTGGACTGCGATAGGCTGAGTTGATGATGATGATGATGAAATACTTAGTTTTTTCAGGGTTTTCAGATGAGTTCAGTCGACCGCACTTTAGTGGTAACACTTGAATTTCAAAAACCACTCTTTCTGCTTAAGAAAAAGAGACGCTGTCAATGTGAAACTGTTACCACAGACCTGCGATTGACTGTGCAATAGACTCCCTCTTCCATACTCATTCCTTATCCTATCCATTCTCGTTACACCACACATTCCTCTCAACATTCTCATCTCAGCTGCATGCACTTGCCTTTCATTAATTCCTTTCGTAGCCCAACATTCCGATCCGTACAGGACAGCAGGTCTTATCATGGTCTTATAGATTTTCCCCTTCAGTTTAAGGGAAATTTGGGAGTCACATGTAGTTCCCGTGACCTGCCGCCATTCGGATCGGATCCGGAGGTTAGACCAGTTGTCAGAATTTCAGGCTTCTGACTACCCATAACAACTGCCATAGATATTTGTTTGAAAACGGGACCGACAGCATAACGTGCTCTCCGAGGCACGGAGGGGTCTCAGTGTGTAACGAAAGGGTCACCCATCTACGGACTGACCGCGGAAAGTGCAGCTTAACCTCATAGATAGTACAATACACGTGGTTGCTACTTCGCCACGAGCCCCTTATTTTTAATTAAATGCATATACTAAAAAATTAAAGTACATATAATTCAAACAACTTTATATTTCTTGTCCTTTTGTCTATGAAAGCTAGTATTCTGTTACAATCAAGGGTTTTGTTTCCGCCTGTAACCATGACTTATAACTACAGCTAAGTAACTACAGCAAGATTGAGTGGAGACCCCGAAACGGCAAACGCAGCGTAGGGCGCCCCCCGGCCAAATGGATCGACAACCTAAAGAAGGTAGCTGGAAATATATAATAAATGCGGAAGGCGGATGACCGAGTGTTGTGCCCAACTTGGGAGAGCCCAGAGTCCAGCAGTGAACAGTGATAGGCCGAGTTAATTGATTTGATTAAGGTACAGCAAGGTTAAAAACATACAGAAATATATTTTTCAGTTGCAATGACACCTTGTAGGATTTGTTCAATGACATAAATTCCAGTGCATTGCACTATAGCTGTTGCATAATGATAAGATAAGTTTACAGCCACGGTTATTAGATTGTAATAAATAAGATGTAACTAGGCAAGTATTGTAAATGTTTTGCATGGATACAGATTGCAGTTATTAATTTAGGAGATAAAACTAAAGAAATGTAAACATCTCGTCTCTATTATGTGTACTAATGGCGAGCCTATTGCTATTGCCTTACATATTGACGTAATTAATTTAAAAAAGATATCTTTAATCAAATGTACTTTACAGCTTTTTTTTCTGCAGTTAGAAACAGCACAATAAGGCATTTTTGCGCGTTTTTGTTACAGTATTTACAGAAAAAAGTCATAAGGCGTACTGAGAAAGGCTTTGAAATGTCCCTGCACTATGGTGCAGAGTGTTGGCACGCGCGCCTTGTCCACTTTTCCATTCTATCTATTTCTGTGGACTCGTCTAAAGATTATGAATAACTTGTGTGCTCTCACTCTCGCTCTTTGTACAACATGACTTGGTAAACGAGGGACATATTCAAGAATATGGTACTGCGTAAGAAACAGATGTAAACATTCATATTTCGCACACGGTGCGTTGATGTCTTTTGATGAACTTTCGTAAATTAAATCAGTTTCTATGGGGTATCAGGTCGATGGGTGGTACGGACTCTTACTGCGTGAGTCCGACACGCACTTGACCGGTTTTTACTAAGTCGAACCTATATTATCTGTGCTCGAACTTAATTTACAAATGCTTGTACCTAGTCAGACAGTCGTAGTCGTAAGCGTAACCTTTTATAAACACGGAAGCAAGCCAACTCATTCATTACAAATGGAAAGAATTTCATAATGACTATACAAATGCCTATCGGTTTTTTATAGGCTATTAACAATTAGCATAGGTACCGTGTAATTGCCTGATAAGGTGTGGGTCAATATTCTTGCATCGCAATTATCGTCCATTTTGCAATAACTAAGTACCTATACATATTTTTAAGACATAGACATTAAAAAAATATTGTCCGCACAACATCAGGATATGCATTCATCACACGGCTACAAAAAATAGAGCATCACCCATTGTGAGAATACAATAAAATATTGCAGAAATCAATCGAATATATACCTTAATGTGACGTCATAACAGCGAATTTATAATGAACAAATCGATTTATAAATCATTAAATCGGTCCGGGTACTTGCCACTTCCTGGCATAGTGCGTGGCACGTGGCAAACCAAGCCACGCATAAATGAGGCCGATTATACGCAGTAAAGATTGCCAGAGTAAATAATATTGAGGGAATTAAAAGCGTTTATTAGCTTACAATTTTAGGTGAAAATTAGGTAGAAGGTCGAGAAAATATTTATGTATTAAGCAGTGTTTTAAATAGAAACCTCAATTAGGATCTCAATAAGTTTAATTGAGATAAGCTTAGTTTTTAAGCCCTACTTAAACTTCATTTTTATAGTAACGTACCCAAAGTGTGCCAAACGGGACCCTATTACTCTCTATTCAGGATACCTCCAAAGAGCAACTCTTATGACACCAATACTAAAATACTATAAGTACCTGTACAGAGCTCCACATGTCTGCACGGACTGTAGTCTTCGATAAAAAATACTATTATTGATCGAAGACTGTAGTAGAGCATTGCATAGGACTGCTAAAGGCTTTAGTGGGATTAAAATGTTGTGATAGGTTTAAAAAATAAATATACACCTATTTTGTTAAAAAAAACTTTATTTTTAATATTTGACACTTTACATCTCTTCCTCGGAAAATGATACATACCTGAAACAAAATAAGAGTAGGTTATTAAGTACCCTAGTAGTTTATTAAGTAACCTTGTGTGATAGTGGTATATTATCAAAGTAATAAAATTATCATCCACTTATTTGTATGAGCTAGTGGCCACCCCTGTTATCATCAACTGATAACAGAAAATCTATTATGTTTTATTATTTACTTTTATATATTCTTATTTATTTATTATTAGGAAAACCAACAGCTATATAAGAATTAATAAACAGCTAGCATAGGTTACATTAAGCCAACACAACACATTTTATTCTACTTTTTATCTACCAAAGATCATATTATAAACACTATTCATCTACTGTGAATCCACAACATTTCAACATAATTATTAAATAAGCCCCCTTCTCGAGTGTCGGACTGCTGATCACGAGGTCGTGGGTTCAAATTCCACAGGACACAAATATTTGTGTGATGAACATAAGTGTTTGTGTTGGTCTGGGTGTTTCTTATGTATTATTAGTATGTATTTACAAAAAAATTGTATATTGCAAGTCAATGTGACGCGACTCCTACTAATTCTTCATTCACCGCGCTTGCTAACATTGACATAGAATCCAGTTTGCAGAAATTTTTCGAGTTGGAAGAAATTCCATCTCAACGTTTTATTAGTCCGGACGAATTAGATTGCGAAAATAATTTTAATTCTTCAGTTTTATTTAAAGACAGTAGATATTTTGTCGATTTACCTTTTTCGCGAAATCCCTCTGAGTTAGGCAATTCTCGCGGAGTGGCTCATCGTCGACTGCTTGCGCTGAGAAAGAAGCCGACAGAAGGATCCGTTTGGGATGGGCAGCATTTGGCAAACTTCGCCGAGTCTTCTCATCGCCTTTAACGCAAAGTTTGAAAACAAAGGTCTTCAACCAGTGCGTCCTGCCTGTCATGACTTACGGCGCCGAGACGTGGACACTGACAGTTGGGCTAGTCCATAAATTCAAAGTCGCTCAGCGAGCTATGGAGCGAGCTATGCTTGGAGTTTCTTTGAAGGATAAAATCCGTAACGAGATTATCCGGAGAAGAACCGGAGTGACCGACATAGCTTGTAGGATCAGTAAGCTGAAGTGGCAGTGGGCTGGCCATGTCTGTCGAAGGACCGATGGCCGTTGGAGCAGACGAGTCCTTGAGTGGAGACCGCGAATCGGCAAACGCAGCGTAGGGCGCCCCCCCCGCCAGGTGGACCGATGACCTGAAAAACGTGGCTGGGGGGGACTGGATGCGGAAGGCAGAGGACCGAGTGTTGTGGCGCAACTTGGGAGAGGCCTATGTCCAGCAGTGGACTGCGATAGGCTGAGTTGATGATGATGATGAATGTGTACTCTAGTACGTAGTACATATTACCTCTATAGTTGATGTATGCACAATACTACCTTAACTAAACTTGTTATGAAGAGCGGGGCCTCCTAGCACAGGTATTATCCATACTTTAAAGGAGACCCCAACGGAAGATATAATTGTAGATTGTACATGCTACTGAAATAAAAAAAGACGTGTGGCACTCGGAGACTGCCGCGGTAAAGCTATTGCATAGCATTTTTTATGTAAATACAAAGAGGAGGTGCCCTAACGCCGAAACTCTAAGCAGGCGTGAGTCACCAGATTGCGGGGCGAAGAGGATTACGCATGCGCAGTAACGCCGATACAACCAATGCCACCTAGAGGCGATTTGCAGAACTAAAGAGACAAGCGTGATATTTCAAAAAGTCATTAAAAGTTCTGCTATTCATCGATAGATGGCAAAACTAAAAAAGTATCACCGCTGTGCCGGTCGGAGTGGGGGGTGTTAGGTTATTTTCGTTACGGAATTTCTGGATTCGGTCTCCACGCTCAAGGCCCGCGATAGAAGCTATGCACAAGCTTAAAAATAGATTCTCCAAGTTATATACGTAATTAAACTTCCAACTTCTATGTTAGAAAATGCATTTCACATAGGTAATGACTGCCATAAATATCTTTCATGGTGCGTTAGCCCTACCGACGGGCCCGTTGTTGTTACCGACTTATCTCCAAGATCTGCCAAAGATAATTGCAATAGTCTACTCGGTCGTAATACGGCTTATAAAGAAACTTATCTGGGATCAGAGTACTTATCTATAGGGACCTTTCCTGTTGACAGTTGATACTTTCGACGGTTTAGGACGTTTAGTAGACGTTTAAGGTCATGAGATGAATACAGTTTAAGCATAGCCTTGGTTTAAGTATGCTTTTTTATTTCAGTGTCAAACCCTGGAATTACAATCACATTATCTAACATAATACTTACCTACATAGCCAATATGGATAATATTGTTAATAATCCTATTAATAAAAAAAGCAGTGTTCACGGTAGCTTAGTGGCTAAAGCACTGGTGTACTGAGCCAGGAGTCGCAGGTTCGAATCCTGCTCGTGAGCGATTTTTTCTTTCCACAATTTATATCTTTAGATTTCGCTTCGCATGCGTAAATGCGTTAAAAATAATAAAATAATCCTATTAATATTTTGAAATTGTTCAACTTAACAGTTTATGTGTGAATCTTTAATGGAATCTTATTTAATTCATTGTTTTGTTTATGTAGCCGATTATGATTTAAAAATATCAGAAAAAAATTTATTTTGCTTAAAAAACACTAAAATTTATTTTTTATTGATATGAACAGAAGCATCTATAAATCCTGAATTCAGGTTAAATATTAAATATAAATTGCATGAAAACCTATAAATCTACTTGCAATAATATCGCTTCACATTCTTTGCCGCCCACACGCGAATTCAGATACATTTGATGCTAAAACAGATTGGTTGCACTGTCAATACGAAATTTCTTAACTGTTGAATTCTCAGACCGTAATTGGAGTGAGTAGGCCTCAAGTTCGAGGACACTACTCGATGCCGACTAGTCCATATATGGCATTATTAACTGGATAGTAATACGGGTAATAACTACGTGGGACACTCAGAAAGTTTTGCGAAACGTATTCCTGTAGTTATTTCATCGGCCAAAAACAATGTAGGATAAGCACCAACTTTAAGCCGATACTTCTCATTGATGAACCATTTTTCAATGCTTCTGACACAAACATAGTTTGTGAAGATCTTGCACGCTAAACTGCGCAAATAAGCCACTTTAAGTCCTATCTCACTAACGATAAGCGTTGTTTGGGAAAATCTAGTGAATCTGCGGTGAGGTGGTATGACGCAGTCGCAAAATAATAGGCTGACTAACAAGATACTCGCCGGTACGACACGCATCTTCTATTTATAACTCATACGAAAGCAACGCTGATTTTGTTATTTTGTTTGTTGCCAGCGTAAGTGAGCCCACAATGTGTATTATACTGGTTATAACATTGACAAGATGGGCTAAATTATGTGTGGTGTAATTCTTAAATAAGCGAGCTCAAGGTTCCCATAGTAAAAGTTGTTCAAATTGATGATTACAATCACCCCTTAAAGTGTTATTAATATTTTTCAATTAACCCTGATAGGTAGAGAGGGGCTCGTCCTATATAGACTTACCTTCGGCGATGTCCGGGAACACTTAGGACATGCCCGTTGGGGATGGCCGATGGGGCAGTAAAGTTCTGGAGTGGCGACTGCGTACTGGAAGGCGCAGCGTGGGTAGTCCCCCCACAAGGTGGACCGACGACCTGGTGAAGGTCGCGGGAATCCGCTGGATGCGGAAGGCACAGGACCGGTCGTTGTGGCGATGCTTGGGGGAGGCCTATGTCCAGCAGTGGACGTCTTTCGGCTGAAATGATGATGATGATGATGACTTGGGACATCACCACAACTGGAGGGCCGTGCAATGTGAACAGATACACATTTCAGAACCCTGTTGGGGCTGGCCACGACACTTGATAAAAGGCCTGGGTAAACTACTACTCTAGCTACAAAATTTCTTTTGACAGTTTTTTTCGATAACTAATACCTAGTATCAGATTTGGCTCTCCAGTACCTCATCATCCTAGCCCGGTATCACCCACTGCTGGGTATAGTATAGGCCTCCTTTCGTTTTTGTCAGCCTCTTCGATCTTGTGCATCCCTCATCCAGGTATTTCCTGCGGCTTTGGCAATATAATCAACCCAGCGCGCTTTACTATTTTCAAAACTAGTCTGTATAAGTAGGCAGGTAGTTTGTAGGTACCTAGGTATTAAATTCAAGTTTCGGGAAGTAAGTATAAAATCTATTGCAAAATTTGTACCGGACAGACAGACAACACTGAAAGCGAGTTAATAATAAATAAATAAAATAATTTTATTTCCAGTAATAATAATTGGATGAGAAAGAAGAAAAAAATACTGAAAACCTCTTAAGGGGTCATTGTACTCATCAATATGAACAACTTTTACTATTGGAGCAACCATGAAATAGCGAAAAAAAAACAGCTGTTCCCTACATTTTGGCGATTTATATGAACACAAATGTAGGGAACAGCTGATTTAAAATTCGTTCAACCGATTCAACGTGATTGAAGGACAAACAAACAAATAAACAAACAGCTATACTTTGGCATTTACAATATTAGTAGGAAGTGGGATGACCACGGGATGACCTGTGGGGATGACATTTCCCATTGTGAGAACCAAAACTAGGATTCACGCACTGAAGAACAACGAAGTCTGTAGCGTTGACAATTCCGATAGAAGCATGTAGGGTCCTGTCCTGCACGTCAGTGGTAAAACCATAAAGGTATTATACTGTCAGTATAGAAATGTCTTTGGGTAAAACATGAATTACGAAAACTGCTTACGAAATAAAGACGCTGTCAATGTCAAACTGTTACCATTGACGTGCGGTCAACTGTACCTTATTCTTGAAACATTCTTCTGAATTATACAGAATGATTCATTGAAATAGGTCAGTGGGGAGAAATCTAACTATTAGAGCTAGAGAATTTTGTTCTAAGGAACCACGACGTTGATTTTGGAAAAATATAAAACTGCGTTCAAGGATTTTCAAAAAACTGATGCACAGCGCGGGAATCGGAGTTCAAAGCTTACGCAAACTTGCTGAAGTTGAATAAATCATACAGCTAAATTGCAGTTCTAAAAACTCTAGCAAATAAACTTATAGGTACCTACATATATTTTTTAAGCGTGGTTTACTTGATAATTTAGGTCATAAAAAACAAAGCCAAAACAAATTCTTCTAATCAGACCACCGAACACAGCTGAAACAATGATAGTGTCGTTACCAGGAGTACATACTGAGCAAGTAGGTACCGCAACCGCCACAGTTTCCACGGAATTACACAACAATGGCACGAAAGTGATGCCAACCTGTTATGAGCAGTATTTAACGTTTTAGTATATCACAGTTGCGTAAGTGGTAATGAATTACTTTAATTAGTAGCTTGTGGTACCGGTTTTTAATGGAAAAGCATAATATTTATAAGTACAGGATTCTGTTGATTCTATACGAAACCACTAAGGGTTGGACGGTAGATCACATCTGACCGCCCAACACAACGGATTTTCCTTTATTTCAAACGCTTTCTGTCACTCAAACATATTGTTCGCTAGAGTGAGAGAAAATTTATTGGAGACTGGCCAGTTATAATGTTTTTCGAAAATATGATTATTTATAAGTAAAAATAAGTTAGTTCCAATTTCAAAATTTCCCTCCACATTTTTTGCGAGTTAATTCAAAGTATTGTGTCTCACTGAAATATGGATCTGCGCCGGGAACATTTTAGAGCTATGATTTTATACGATTTCAAGTGTCGCCTGAAACCGGATGAATCGTACGATAGACTTCAAATGGCATTCATGGATGAAGGCCCTTCCAAGGCAACCGTGTATCGTTGGTATAACGAATTCAAGCGCGGTCGACCAACTTTGGGGGATGACGAAAGAAGCGGTCGCCCTTTGACGGCTGTTACCGAAGAAAACGTGCTAGCAGTGAAAAATTTAATCCAAGACAATAGGCGAATTACATATCAGGAGATTCAACACATATTGAAGATTGGATCGGGAAGCGTTCACGAGATTCTACACAGCCATCTTCGCGTGAGGAGGATAGTATCACGCTGGGTGCCGCACAACCTCACCGATGCTCAGAAGCAGGCCCGGGTGGAATGGTGCCGTGATATGCTTAACAAATTTGAAGCAGGCTCGTCTCGGCGTGTTTACGACATCGTTACAGGTGATGAGTCCTGGATTTATCAATACGACCCAGAAACCAAGCGCCAGTCGACTGTTTGGGTGTTTCAAAATGAGCCAACGCCTACCAAAGTGAAGCGATCTAGAAGCGGGGGTAAGATTTTGATCGCTAGCTTTTTTAATTTGACTGGCCACTTGGTATCAATTCCCTTACGGGATCAAAGAAGCATTAATGCCGAATGGTATACTACCAAATGTTTGCCAGAAGTTTTCTCTGTTATAAGCAACAAGCGACCAAACACAGGGCTCCGCGGGCTACTGCTCCACCACGACAATGCACCTGCGCACACCGCACTCAAAACGAGGGACTTCCTGGACAGCACGCCAGTCAAACTCCTGGGTCACCCTCCTTACAGCCCTGATCTAGCACCGTGTGACTTCTTTTTATTCCCAAAAATAAAAAATCAGCTCAAAGGGATACAATTTTCGTCGCCGGAAGATGCGCTGGCTGCGTTCGAGCAGGCTGTAAACGAGGTGTCTGCGGCGGACTGGAAAAAGTGTTTTGAAAACTGGTTTAGGCGCATGAATCTTTGTATAGAGGCTGGTGGAAAGTACTTTGAAAAGATTTGATAAAAATATATGTACGTATAGAACAATTTTTTTTAGTTTCGCAAAACTTTCTGAGTGTCCTACGTATGCAACACTATCATGTAACAACTGTAACTACTAAATCAAATAGAGCTTACTTTACTTAACAAAACAGTTGTGGTAGCAGATCTTGTTTAAACCTCTTTACAGTGTTCGTATATTAGGGCATTTTCGTTCAATGTGTACTGTGTGTACCCAATATTTTAGGATAAATATATGAGTATTTTTTCAGTTTTGTTACATAAATACTCATACCACAAC
Organism: Asteroscopus sphinx; assembly: GCA_949699075.1. Lineage (NCBI taxonomy): Eukaryota > Metazoa > Arthropoda > Insecta > Lepidoptera > Noctuidae > Asteroscopus > Asteroscopus sphinx. Next base: position 22,298,966 of record OX453024.1, read on the forward strand.
ATGCTCATAAATGTAAATAAACAGTTGTTCTAATAACTAAGATTGATAAATTATTCTTAATAAATCATTCTGATATGCAAATCAACAAGATATAGTCCATTTTTCAATAAGATATGATTTTTTGGGACAAGAAAGCGAGTCATGTGTCGCTTTTGTGACATTTTGCAGTTAAGTAATAATAACAAAGTTATTCCTTGTGTCTTACAATTTATGTAAATGATGGCTTCATTCACTTTACCATCGTTCAACTTTTTATAAATCTTTCATCATCATCATCATCATTTCAGCCGAAAGACGTCCACTGCTGGACATAGGCCTCCCCCAAGCATCGCCACAACGACCGGTCCTGTGCCTTCCGCATCCAGCGGATTCCCGCGACCTTCACCAGGTCGTCGGTCCACCTTGTGGGGTGTATAAATCTTTGTTTCGAATTAAATAAATAAATAAATTGTTTTAGTAAATATGAAATACTTAAAAAATTAGGGAGTTCAGTACTTAGTTTCATCTTATTTTACAATTATTACAGTAAAATCACTAAAATAAACTAGTTTAGACCAAGATTACATTATACATTTTTTAAATAAACAGAAAACTATAATAGATGACCTTTGGTTTCTTAATAATTTATACGACAGCGCAAAATGCAAAAGTTGGAGCATTTTACGGTATCTATTTACACTCGGAAAGGAAAGAACCAGATTTATTTGAAACACTTATTTGACGTGTTTTACTACACACCTAGTTCAAATAGACGACAAAATTAACCAATGTATATGTATGAGATTTGAGCGATACCAGTTTTACGAGATGCGTCGAGTGTTCGCAGTGCGCAGCCTTGCCACGCATGAATCACAAGTAAAATTGTGATTACAACCATTTTATCGAGGAACATGGTCGTCGCGTTAATAAATGCGTGGGTCCAGGTACCCCGCGCATGTAGCCCGCTCCAGTTACAAACGCCGTTTACAAAAACCATTATACTCACTCTGATTTCATACAAGTTTAATAAGGCATAAAATTACTAATCAGCTGCCTAATTACATTTCAAGCATTGTAACTGGATGCTAGTATTTTGATTAACCAATCGCAGCAGTTGTCACGAGATTTTTGATTGATTAGGCTTTTTAGATCCGGGAAATAGTCTCATTCATTAAGTTAGATGTTAGTAGTATAATTAAGTTGGCTCAATTCATATAAGTTGGGCTAGCTAGTCCACAAATTCAAAGTCGCTTAGCGAGCTATGGAGCGAGCTATGCTTTGAGTTTCTTTGAGAGATAAAATCTGTAAAGATTATCCGGAGAAGAACCGGAGTGACTGACATAGCTTGTAGGATCAATAAGTTGAAGTGGCAGTGGTCTGGCAATGTCTATCGAAGGACCGATGGCCGTTGGAGCAGACGAGTCCTTGAGTGGAGACCGCGAATCGGCAAACGCAGCGTAGGGCGCCCCCAGCCTTGTGGACCGACGACCTGCAGAAGGAGGCTGGGGGGGGGGACTGGATGCGGAAGGCAGAGGATCGAGTGTTGTGGTGCAACTTGGGAGAGGCTTATGTGTAGCAGTGGACTGCGATAGCTAAATTGGTATAAGTTTGAGAATTCCAACTTTTTGCCTGGAGCCCTTGGTTACATAGCTACGCCACTGATAATACAATAAGTATTTATTACATTGATTGAAGTACACTATATACTATATATTACGTCACGTCACGTCACGACGTTCGTACGATATTATATTATTATAGTATAATATTTTTTCGTGGTTTTATAAGTATTTTCTTAAAAAATATAATGCCTTACGCAGTTAGGCTTTACGACTAGGAGAACGAAATATGTACACAACCACGATAATTCCTTTTAATACGTGTTATGTATGTACAATACATAATATACAAGCTGTATTAGGAATTTATCATAAGGAGACTTGAAGCGTATTGCTAGTCTATCGTATTCTTTGAGCTTACATTATGCGCCCTTCGATCATAGACTAAATAGATACAGCACTTCATACTTCAACTATTCATAAAATGTGATGCCGCCGCGACAATGGTAGTGTGAGTATAGCGTGGTACACGACCGTTCCTCATCAAGGGATCGCTAGTGATATTGTCACATGACATCCTTTTTGCTTGTACGCTACACGCACACATTTGCGTTACGCACACAGGCACAGAACACGTTATAGTACCACAGGCGAGTGTCCGAGCGCGTAGTCTCGATGCGTAGGGTGTCTATTTTTTTAAATTAGGAATCTTATATCTGTTAGAAATAATTTGATGACTTTTTTATGTACCACTTTTTTAAAACGACAATGAGTTAATATTGCATTGTCATCCAGTTCTGAGCTGTTTAAAGTTTCAAGTCTCTAGCTTATCGGGAAGTTTAAAATCGATTGCAAGATTTTTACCGAACAGACAGACAAGAAGGAAAGCGAGTTAATAAAAGTCAATTGAACGTTTCAAAATTGTTTACTAGACAGAGACAGCACTACTGACGTCATAACGTATTAACGCCATGTAACTACACAACCACTCAGTGCAATGTCCGTTTCGCGCGATAAGGACAGAAAATGCCCCCTCCAAAAACTTAAAAGCGTGTATCTCTTCCATCATCTATTTTATTTATTTTTTAACAAATCGTGTTATTTTTGTTCTTTCTTCAGAACAAAATTGAAAAATATTGCGCGATGTTTTGGTGGTGTGGTGAGTGGTGGGTGACACGTTTCGCTGTACTTATCTATTTTTTCCGTGATCGAAGTATGCGACCCATTCACTATTAAAATTTTACGAAAAAAATTAGTAGTCACATTCATAGTATGATTTACGAGTTGTTGCCGATAATTTTTTTACTGTCGGTACTCAAACATTTTATTGAATGTGCCCTGAGTATCAGATTGGTTTGGGTTTCCATTGCGATCGAAGAAGTGGCGAATAGTTTATAAAGACGTTTTAAAGTGGGCTACTCAAAGCAAAGGGCCTTGCGTGTAGAGTCCCAGCCAAATTGTATTGTGTGTATGTTTGCAGGGCCGACATTTTTGGCCACTGCCCACTCCCCAACCGTTTTTCCTGCGTCGTCGGTTTCGAAAGACAATACTTGAAATACAACCTACAGATACCAACATCAATCCACGAGCTATCTAATCGTCCCGACTCACAATGGAAAATGCGTGTATTACGCATACAGTGTGTAAAATAAGGAGATACCAAGTCATAAGATTAACCGCGCCACTCCCTCGCCGGCGTGCCGTTGTCCACGATCCAGACGGAGCCGCTCTGCCCCTTTGCAAGGATCTCTACCAACGCGCGACCCACGTGCTCTGAACTGGAAAAGATATATCACCATTACTACTATAGGGTCTGCTGCTACTATACGCATTCGCGTACTTAGGCCAAACCCGAACAGCAATTTTTATTCGCGGTTTTTTTATTCGTGCACTGAGATGGTGTAGATCGCTAGTGCGGGCACCTGAATTTGATTCCATGTGTTACAGATTTCACAATAAAAAATTGCGCGATTAAAAATCGCTGTGCGGGCTTGGCCTTAAGTCCCCGTACTCAGGGCCGGATTAACCATGTCAGGGCCTAGTAAATAATGTGTAATCTCAAAGGGCGAATCACTGAAGTTTAATAAATATTACCTTTATGTTTTCGTTTTTGTTGATAAATTATTTCTAGAAGCCCTAATAATTCTCAAATTGCCTATTTAGACCACTGCCAACAGAGGCCTAGAGTATAATTTTGACAACTATAAATGAAAAAGGAAAAAAAAAACATAGATCGTTGCAAAACCAAATCCTCCTGTTAATCGCACATTACTTACACTATATTAGGTCATGCTATTGAAAGCTTCTTCATTGAATATTATCTTTTAGATGACAGCAAGTTAGTTGCCTGTGTGAATTTATTTAACATTAATGTCTATTGACTAGACGGAGACGTCGATACACCATTAATTAAGATCGTGATGGAACGCAGTCGTAAATATAGGTGTCTTTCTTTAGCATATTCAATGATAGCGTATAGTGTATTGAAAAAGGCCATGTCTTGACCTGTGCGTGACATGCTAATGTGTTAGTGGGCACACTGACGCAAATCTCGTTTTATACTGTATCACATTGTTGTAATCACAAGCCAATAAACTGCGTAAATGGACTTACAATTCGAATATTAAGTATTCAAGGTACCCGCCGATGTTCGAGTTGCTACGCGAAATAATTATCTAATCTATTATCGAATTGCGTCGGTCCTTGTCTGTAAGTCGAAAGATTCTGATTTTCGGTTGGCTCAAAAGACTGCATTTCCAAGATGGCACCACCCACATACGACAGGATTCTTTTTTTCTACTCAGTACAATTCGGCCCGACCAAAAAGTTTTTAATGCAATTTATATAGCAGCCGTATTTTGTCTATGGAGGCGCGCGCTAGAGCGCATGCGTGCGAATGACAGCTGGATATGAGCGCCTTAATGTATGCAAAATGTTGAAGAAAAATTTAATTAAAAATCACCGGTTCCCGTCATCGTAGCGAGGTAAAATACATACCAGTTTTTAAGTCAAATCATAAGTTTTTAGTCACAAACAGTTTCAACAAAATCGGTCCAGTAGTTTTATCGTGATGCTGGAACAAACAAACAAACAAACAGACAACTGACATTTAACAATTTTATAATAGTAGTAGATAGTAGATGATAACATAACATCGCCTCAGTGCTTGAATGTCCAACCGACCATTGTCCAAATTTTACAGGAAACGTTTTGTTTTGTTTATTATTGATTTAAGAGAAATATTTTCAAAACTTTGATGATTTAAGAATAATGTATAGTTATGTTACATTATACTTAAATCATCAAAGTATAAAAAATATTTCTCTTAAATCAATAATAAACTAAATAAAACGTCTCCCGTAAAATTTGGTCAATGGTCGGTTGAACATTCAAGCACTGAGGCGACTATAACATAACATCACGCCTGTATTTCCCCGAAGGGGTAGGCAGAGGTGTAATAGTACACCCACATTTCGCCAGTTATGTTATAGTTATGTTATATTGTTGTTAGTTATGTTATATGTGGCCTATTGCCATTGACCGGGCACAAATCCAGACTCCGGGCTCCTACTGAGAATTTCCTAGTGAAAAAACCCAATAACACCTAATAATAATATGATACCTATACTATATGTGTAATATATTTTTCAACACACTTGCTCGTAAAGTGGCTCTTATTGCACCGATTTTAGGTTCATAATGTAGCTTATTACGCACGCGTGCTTTTTACATTATATTATCGCACTAGTGCTTTTTACTTTACAGTTTATTTTTAAATCACAGCAAAGAGTTTTTATGCCTAAACAAAATTAAACATTTTTGGGAATAAATCAGCTGTATATAAATTAAAATATGCTAAATAAACATTTCATTTCATCAAATTATTTATTTTTGTCAACAATTTATAATGTTTTTAATATTAGGCTGTTTGGCGGTTACCTTCGACCACCTGCGCGCGCATAGCTGTATGTCACCGTGCGATTACATAACAGTAATCCGCGCGCCATTTTTCACAAATTCAATATTTGTCTAAAATGTATGTTTTTTTCCTCGCAAGTGTGTTGAAAAACGTCGTATGACACGCGTGAGCATTGACTATTATACTCCCGGCTCCATAACGCCCTCGCCTTCGGCTCGGGCTGCAATCCAGCCTCGAGTATAATAGTCAACTTAGCTCACTTGTATCATAATGTACTATTGAGATATTTATTTATTTTAGTTTATAAACATGCAGTAGTGCGCCACAGACTGCCCTCATGATCTAGATTTGTCTTCTTTGTCCATCCAAAGGTTGTCTGGAAGATATCGCTTTTAGCGATAAGACCGTCAATGTACCCATAATTTATACGTTGTTCCTCATCATCATAATTTCAGCCAAAAGACGTCCACTGCTAGACATAGGCCTCCCCCAAGCATCGCCACGTAGTTCCTGTTTAATGCTATTTTCATGGTGTACAATAATAGTACATTACTGTCGAGGCCTGAAAAGAAGCAATTTACGGCCGAGTAATATTGGAAGTACAAGGCGAAGCCGAGTACTTCCCAAGTGATTTTGAAAGGACGAGGCGCAAGCCGAGTCCTTTTTAACTAAACGAGGCCGTTAATTGCTATTTTGGCCGAGACTTGTATAGTACTTTTCTCTCATTTGCGAGGAAACACAACACAAATTAATTCAACAGTATCTCATTTTCATTCACGCCAATTCGCCCGCGCGCGGTTCTACTTCTATTTTCAAAGTTTTGAAAAAAAAAATGCGCATTCAGCCTGTATAATGATAAATATTTTACCTAAAAACACCTAATTTATGTAAGTGTGTACTTAAAAACCTCGGTAGCATAATTTAAATAATAAAAAGTGTCCAGCAATTTCTATTATTGTCCTGTTGGATATTACCGGCCTGTTATTTCGGTGCGTACGGAAAAGAGCCGATTGTTGTATTCTTTTTTTTGAATAATGAACCAATTTCCGAGCAAGTGGGAGAAAAGCATATTCTATCTATCTATTTATTATCTGAAACTATTGTCTGTTCATTACTTCATATGTAACTTGTGTGCTGTCTACTCGCAATAGGAAAGTCGTCAATTCGATTATCAACTCATTGAGATTGTTTTCATAGAAAAACCATCAACCGCAAACACTTTTTTACAGTAAAATAAGTATCTTTTATGACAATACTTCTTATCTGTTGTATTGGCTTGTTATAATATTATCAGTTTAAATATTGGGCATTGATAAATACCCTAATCTAAATGTTAACTACTGATTGATAACATCAGATTGGTAATATTGAATCTGATTTAATCTTTTACAATATTTCTCCATGAAAAGTATGATTGATATAAATAAATCCTATTCAGATGAGATTTTTTAAATCTTAGTCTTGGGCTAAGATAAAAATAGTTAAATAAAATAAATAAATAAATATCTTTGGGACATTTTTACACAGCACCATCTAGTCCCAAACTAAGCAGAGCTTGTGGTATGGGTACTAGACAATGGATATAATACGTATATACTTTTTTTTTTTTTTGTAAATACATACTTATAATACATAAGCAACACACCCAGACCAACACAAACACTTATGTTCATCACACAAATATTTGTGTCCTGTGGGAATCGAACCCACGACCTCGTTATCAGCAGTCCGACACTCGAACCACTAGACCACAGAGGTCGTCGTTGTATTTATTGTGCACATTTATTGCTAGAAGGGTAAACAGATGTGTAAGCACTGTTGTTCAACCACTACCTGTCAATGTTGATATTAAATTCTTTTAAAATGTGTTTTAAAAAGTAGAAATCCAAACCTTTAGGTGTTTGTGCACTCACTTGTTTCCGATTCATATTTGTGTTTTTTACGAATATTATAAAAACGAATCTGAAATAATCTAAAGCCAAAAACTAATTGAATACTAGTGAGTGCACAAACACCCTTACCACAGTCTATCCACTTCAAACAGTCTTCCAATGTAAGAGTTAAGTGTCCCAAGCTGCCTTCAAACTGTCAAACACTGTCCCGAGTTAACTTTAAAAACTGTCAATGTCAATTTTAGTTGAACCACTGTATAGAACAGATAATTAGACTGTGCCTTTACTAAGAATTTTATTGTTAAATAAATAGGTATGTTACCAAAAACCCAATAACACTTCACTCAACACGGTAATTAAAAAACACTTGATAGCCCCCCTTTGTAACAACTAGATCACTGAGGTCAAGGATCAAGTAATCATAGGCACAGCAGGAGAGGGTGGTTAAGTGGTCCTGGCCCTCCCCAGAATTAAAGTGTATCTAAAACATTTACAAATCCTGTCCCTATACCAAAAAAACATTGCCTTTGACACAACATGTAATTTTTTTATATCCAAAATATTTCTTGTGCAATTGACTTCACTTCAACACAATTTCATGAAGAATGAGGAAGTGTGCAAATGTGCAATTCATGTGAAAACTATTTTTCGGATATATAATAGAAGATCTTGATTGTGCCAATTTTTTTGTAACTGTTACAATATTTTCTCTTCCAATTTTATATTCTCTAATGTCTGGGTAGATTTAAAGTTAGAAAAAGTAGATATGAATTCAGAATTCCAGTTGATATTTCATCTTCCTAGCTGTTTTATTTAAAATAATATTTATTTAAGTACCAAACACTGCTCTCCTTCGATAAATAATACTATTGATCGAAGCTGCTCTCATTGGAATGAAATTCAATTCTTGCAGTAGTCATTCTAATAATTTCTACATAGTAGTATTGATTAAATTACCTAATTTCTGAGACTCCTTAAATATGCACATCAAATAAAATGTCTAACCCATCATAGGGTGCAAGGCTGCCAGCCGCATGGAAACAATGACTACAATATGTGTGGTGGAGCCTTTACGACTGCATTATAAGTTGTAGGAGTCAAATGAATCCCACGTTGAGATCTCTTCTCTCTCTTCTTCTTCGTATTCCTCATCAAGTTGAATGCTACGGGGTAGCCCGCGAAATTCAAAATTTCTTGCGTTTTTCACAAATTGTAGCTCTATTTCGCGTTGTATATCAATCCAAATATGATTCGCGGTAGTAATAACAATATATCTACTGAATAGTACTCATAAAAAATATAAACCTAGCTCTATAAGCTCTACAAGCTCGAAAATCCATGATTTGATCGTAAATTAATACTATCGAGCTTGTAGAGCTTAAAGAGCTAGGTTATTATTTTTTAAGAGTATTATTTAATAGATATGTTGTTATTACCACCGCGAATCATATTTCGATTGATATACAACGCTAAATAGAGCTACAATTTACGAAAATCGCAAGAAAAAATACGCATCATCAGCAGGCTTTCTAGGCAAACTGTACATCAAACCAAGTAACATTGTGAAATGTAATTGCTGGGAAAGTACTTTGGCTCGCAATGTAACGCGTATAAATGACGGTGTCTACATGTGTTCATTTTGAAAAAAAAAAACACAAAATGGGGGTGCCACAAGTCATAAATTAAAAAAATTATCTATTAAAATCTCGTATTTGGCAGAACCTTGTATAGTCTTTTGTAAAAAAATATCTGGTGGTACCTACACTTTATCGATTTAAGTGAACACAAATGTAGGGACCAACTGTTTTTTTTCGCGATTTCAAGGTTGGTCCCATATGCACGCCCGCTTACTATACGCTACTACTTGATGGGAAAACTCTTGAAATGTCTCACGATGCAAAAAATATTGTGTTGTGCCAAAATGCTTAAAATGTCGAGCGTGTCGCGTACACTACACTACTGTAAAGTGACGTGCCAACCAAACGCGCTTCGGACGAACTGCCGTTACTACGATTTGCGAACGAAACTTCAGTGTATTATAATTTGTAATCTATTTGGTCTATTTGAATAAACCCAAAACGTATGTATTCTAAGACATTTAGACGCTATTGCATCGACCCTAAACCCCTTAGACACCTCATAACAGGCGGCCGATGTCTGCAACGCATCTATGAAATTTTAATAGTGTAGGTCGCCACTACTCGCCGCTTGAAATCTTCAAATCAGTTTCGACTGAAAAATTAATTCGTTGATATACCAGGCCCCTCAGAAAGTATTGCGAAAAAAAGTTTTTATATATGGGAGACTGGCCAGTTATAATGTTTTTCGAAAATATGATTATTTATAAGTAAAAATAAAAAACGGTAGAGGACAAAGAGCAGTAGCAAATATTCCACTGATAAGAGATGAGCTCTTAAATCAAAGAATAATAAATACAATATAAATTATTCCAGTAAGATTTAAGGTACTATAAGCTTTAAAAACATATTCAACGCTTAACAAGTATCAATAAGTATTACGTTTGATGTAAACACAATTTCAAAAGTTGTTAAAATTGCGATTGCATATAATATGGAACATTGCCAACCTATCGGCTGGCGGTACAATGGTATCTATGTATCAATCGGCTTTTTATTTGCATGATACGTCCTTCCAACGCATTTTGTTTTGCATCTGTGTTAGTTTTATTTATGCGATTCTTATGTTTATAGTCTTTTAACTCTAGAAAAATTTGGATGCATCCCATTATTTCAACTTTTTGTTTTATACAAGAAATCCCATTTCGTAAACTTCAAATTAATTTTAGTAGATAAAAGTAAAGTTGACCAAATGGAAAGTTTACGAAATGGGATGTGATAAGAAAACAATCCTTGAAAAAGTCTTGGTGCACAACAGAAAATCATGCTGATATAGCCTTACTAACTTACCAATAACTTACTAAAAGTAAGAAAATAAACATATTCTCATACTTTATAATACTTCCTATCTACAGCTGAAAAATATTAACATCAGAGAGTATTGTTTTTACACAGAAAATTAGTTACAACAATTATAAATTATGTTTATACAAATGACGTTATCCAAATTCTTGATGATTTTGTACGAGAAGCATTCTTAGAGCGACTAATGCAATCAGCAAATGTATGAGTAAGTGCGTTTGATGTGAGGCTGCTGAGAAATTGTTGCCGTGTTGCATTACATTTTGATTGCTGGCAGCATTATTGTGAGATCGAATTTTATTTTACCCCTAACTTTAGTGCATGTCGTAATATTGTAATGATATCCGACGAATTACCCCATGTTTAGAATTACCCCAAGGCACCATATGTTATCAAAATTGGCTGGTTGTCTACCAGACGGTTTACGTTCATGCAATGGCCGCCATAATCAACCAACCATCATTTCACTTTACAAAATGGAGTGCCAATGACAAAAATGCAGATGTCCATTTGTTTACTACTCCTTGCTCATTCTATAATATTGGTAGTAAAAAGACCCTACACAAAGCTAAATTCTAGGCATACTGTACATCAAACTGAAAAAAATTGCTGATTTTCAGTCCATACTAGCCAAGAACATACTTTTCTTTTCATGGAAAATAGTCTCAATATTTTCTCATTCAACACTAGGAATAATGTATATCATTCTAACATAAACAACCTGACAAACAATTTTCACTAAAACAATGTCATCACGTAAGTTTATTCTGTAAACAAGTACTACTTACTTTTGTCTAGACAACTGTTTACATTACAGAATATGTTTATATCGTGTAACAAGCAACTTCTAAGTAAAGTGATGTCACACAACACACCTACTTTTTGTATACTTTGAGAACCAAACATGTGTTTGTCTGGAGGACTTTATAGAAGTCCTCATTAAGAGGCCTTTCACGGCCTCTTATTAACCGGTCAAACTTGAACAGGTACGACGAATGGAAACACTAATTAGAAAAGAAAGAAAGAAAAGAGGTGCATGTATGGGTGTCAGGGAAACGCTTCCGAAAACGACGATAGGTGATAGTGCTGGTGATTACTGATACGAAACCACGAAAAAAAATCTTAAAAATGAATCGCATTTTTTTTCCGTGGTTTCGTATCAGTAATCACCAGCACCTATCTTCGTTTTCGGAAGCGTTCCCCTTACACCCAGTATAGATTAAAAGGGATATTATCATAGTCATCTCTGCATCCAAGCAGCTTAACCGAAGCCATTGTTGTCATTGCTATGGATAGATCACAGACGAGTACCACAGACAGACGCCGCATAAACAAAGTTTTGCACACAGAGAACACAGTCGTAAAATATTAGCGGGGAGCGGGGGGCGGGGCGCGCGTTATAGTTGGTTGGGTCAACAGTTCGGTTGTATGATTCCGAATGATTGGTGCCGCTTGTTGACAGACTGACGTCCCGATTAGCGGCATTTTATGCGCTAAAGTTCCTAGCACTCGTTGCTTTCATTTGCATGAATAGATACTCATGAATTTGAAAATTTCATTCATTTTACAAAGTAATATTTCTACTGTTATAGGTTTGAGACGGAGTAGGTTTTAACCACAGATAACGGAATATAAGACAATTTTTTTTAGTTTCGCAAAACTTTCTGAGTGTCCCACGTACAATTAATGTAGCACTCGAATTCATATGTGGATCAGAATTTGATTACCGTTTCATCATCATCATTATCATTTTAGCCGAAAGACGTCCACTGCTGGACATAAGCCTCCCCCAAGCATCGCCACAACGACCGTTCTACCGGCACCACACGGAACATTTGCTAATAATTATGTTGCTGACAAATAAATACTAATTTCTGAGATTTTCTCCGTTCTCACGGAAGTAACTTTCGTAGACATCTTGATGCTGAAAAGATAATCAAAGTTGGCTAGTATAGAAACAGCATAATGCATACGTAATTTGACGCTTTCACACAGGTGTGGAACTTAAAGGGATACGTCAGGTATTCGTAATAACTTTAAAGGTGAAAAAGTGACCAAAAAAAGAGTTCATCTGTCATGCACATTCTGTTTAAAAGTCCATTTACAAAGATGGTCAAGAACCCCCTGAAGAGTTTCACATTAAGCCCACAGCCCTTTTTTACGTGGGGAAATCCTTGTACACCACCTAGGAAAGACTGAGCCAGTGTCGGACTACCGACTAAAACCACCACGATGTTCCTCTAACCGTCTAACCTTTGGCCGAAAGCGTGGGATGCGATCTGCATTCTCCTCCCACTCGCAGCAGATACTGCAGAAAAGCCCACAGCCAAACACAGCTTTGCAACACCACAGAACAGCTGTGGCAGCCACAGCTATATTGAACAACCGTAAGCATCGCACAATCGCAGTATCTTGCTAGATGCTGCCCATCTTTTCATAATTACAATGTATAACGAAGGGTGAACAAAGCAATATTGGATGTTTAAGTGATATGTCACTACGAAACAGTAATCAACTTGCAAGTCTTGCAACCACGTTTTTCTTTCTCGACGCCACGCGCTTTAAAGCCATGTTTCAACTTGAGACAAATCAAAAGTCTTCTAAATCGAGTAAGAAGAAATTATTATTAATACGTGCGTAAGCCCTAATACTTCTTCTCGTCCAAAATACCGCAGTGTCTCAAGACGAAAGTCTTTGACCAGTGTGTGTTGCCACAGTACTTACGGCACTGAAACGTGGTCGCTCACAATGGTAAGAAGGCTCAAAGTCACTCAAAGGGCAATGGAGAGGGCTATGCTCGTTTCTTTTAGTGTGTATTAATAGTTGGTAAGTTTTAAATCTTCTATTATGGACCCTCCAGGGGATCCTGGGGGGTCGATATCTCCGGTCATAGCTCACTACGTGACAATTTCGAATAATGAAACCAGTGTTGATACTGATTGTTCAGTATCAACAGTAAATAATAGTAAAAGGAAGAGGGTTTCAGCTCGGCCCAAAATTTGCAAACATTGCAACAAAAAAAGGCGCAAAAATGGCGGCAAAAAGGATTGTAATTGTGCACTAGAGAATCAGGAGATGGAAATTTCTCATTTCGAGAATGGTTCAGACCCCTCACAAAAAACTACTACTCAGGCATCTAATGAATCAATCATAGTACAAAATAAAATAACATCTCCACAGTCTGCAACTCAGTTGGCTAGGTTGACTTTTAAGTCATCAGATGCTGCTCCATATGTTGTTCATGTGCAACGTGAACAAGTCACTGAAAAAATTGCATTTATTGTTTTCTTAAAGTCTCAAAGATTACCCACGTGAAAAAATATCTAATTTTAGGTATGCATCAGAAAACAATGGTACAGATTTTAAGATGGTTATTACGGATTGAATAGAAATCACGGAAACGTTATAAAAATAACACTAGTTTTCCGACGCATACCTAAAGGTATGCGTCGGAAAACGATAGTACAGATTTGTAGATGGTTTATTATGGTTCGAATATAAATCGTAGAAATTTTATAAAAAAAAGAACACTAGAATTCATTTATTTTTAACAAGTTTTACATCCTTCAAAAGAAAAATAAGAAGAAATTCCTAGAAATTGACCTATGTATTTATAAGCAAAATAAGAAATGACAGATAAATTAAATTGAAAGATGAAAAGATAATTTTATTTTGGTGGTAAGTAATGATACTGAATCACCAATACTACAAAAAAGTGGTTATGGTGACTAAGTCAAACTGGCAGAAAAAACGCTAAAATTAAGATGGGTAACCCATCTTACTTCTGAAATCTGACTTTATGGTAACTAAGAATAGTATTGAGATGCTCATAATAATGTTTTTCTACCTAGTGACATGTGCGTGTGAGTAACAAGCATAATCTGTAGCTTTTTATCCTGCTATTTAGGAAGATAATTATGTCGAGTAGTGTGAAATCGTATAGGCTACCCTTGTATGTTTTTAAAACATTAGTAGTCACATATATAACTTTTTCTTACAGGAAATCACTCATGATACTTCTACAGAAAAAGTTATAGATGACTTGGTCTGCAGTGCTGGCTCATCTGATTTTAAAGGGACTTCAAGTCCGCCTCGACAAGAAGACATTACATTTATATTAGATAACGAGGTAATTATCAAATAATAATCAACAATTTTGTCATACTATGTTAATTAAATATACATTATAATCACTTTTACTTGCAGGATGAAATACAAGAAGGAGAACAATCTAATTTGATGTCGGATGGAGGTACAAAAAGTGATGAAAAAGAAGTGAGAGAAAAAAACAATTATAAAGAAAATACGAGCACTCCACATAGACCCCAAAAAACAATTTCTGATTCACGAAAACGCAGAAAAGTCGAGTAAGTATTTCTTCAATTATTTTTATGTTTGAATAATAGCATAGTTATTTTATCCTATCCTACTAATATTATAAATGTGAAAGTTTGTGAAGATGTTTGGATGTTTGTTACTTGATCACACTAAAACGCCTGAACGAATTTGGGTGAAATTTGGCACACAGATACACAATTACTCAGATTAAAATGTAGACTACTTTTTATCCAAGGAAAATAACAGTTCCTGAAGAATGCGCGATAAGTCTCTGTGATAAGCCAAATCATAGGCAGGCGAAGCCACGGGCCAAGTCTAGTAAGCAATAAAATAAATCGCAGGGATATTAAACCTGATATGTATGAGTAACCCCCAGTTTCTGGAAGACTGATCAATTTGATCTAATGTCTAATCTAATGTCGGCTCCTGTGATTGGTCGGCAAAAATACTAACAACCAATCACATCGCTTGACCTGAGATTTGATAGTAGACTAGTTAATTTTTGTGTAGATCAGCCTTTCGGAAACTGGGGGGTCGTCAGTCTTGTAGTTGAATCTATAACAATGTTTTTTTTTTTTCAGAACAAGTCACAAAGCAGCTATAATTAAATCAAATATAGACATTAAGGAAAAATCATTCAGTCTATTGGACGAAGAGCATGCTTTGAAGATGCAGTACCAAAAGCTAGAATTGTGCCACCAAGAGCTAAGACACAAATTTGAAATTGATATTTTAATGATCGACAAAGAAAAAAAGGAGTTGGAATTAAAATTATTAAAAAAACAATTTTTGTAAAATTCAGAAACACATAAAACTTTATTTAAATAAATATAATTACTTTCATAATTAGAAATGGTTTTGTATAAAGTTCCTTCTAACAATATTTCCTCTTAGTGTATCTTGCGGGTTCTGTGGTCTTGGTCTCCTCCGACGTACATAGCGAATAATCTCCGTACTCTCATTCATATCAATCGCTATGTTATGCAGCACTGCTAACGCAACTACTGTTGTTTTGGCAGTACTTAATTTTGTATGCATGCCTCTTAGAAGACATCTAAACCTTTGTTTCCACAAACCAAAACATCTTTCAACAGTATTCCTTGTTCGAATATGTGCCCTATTGTATGTTTCTTCCTGTTGGTTATGTGTGTTGAGCACTGGTGTAAAAAGGTAGGGAGTGCACCCATAGCCACTATCACCTAAGAGCCTTCCTCGAAATTCACCACTTTCAAAACGTTCTTTAATTGAGCTTTCATTAAAAATTCGGGAATAGTTCGGCCAGTTCGAGCCAATGCAAATGTGTACGTGTGAAAGAGAAGTCTTGTTTAGAAAAAGATAGCTTTGGCTTTTCGATTGTTTTGTTGTTTTTCAGTGGCAAACGTCATAAACAGCTGTTTTTGGTGTTTTTGCCACTGACTTTTGTTTTGGTTTTTGCAGTGTTTTTGTTACAAGCTTTATTTTCATTAAATGATTAATAAATTAATAACGATATTATCTGTAATGCCTGAAGACATTCAAGACACATAATTAAAAAACATGTAGTTTAGTTTTTTAGATCTTAAATTTTCACCATAACATTATGTTATTCGCATTTAAAGCGTAGGTATATCAAAAAAGAATGTCGCCCCATCGTGTCGTGTACAAACGGAAGGTCTCCTCATACAGATAAAGCCCTCTTTATTGTCTTCTGTAATTGAAAGGTCGGAGGTATTTTTCAAAGTACTTTCCACCAGCCTCTATACAAAGATTCATGCGCCTAAACCAGTTTTCAAAACACTTTTTCCAGTCCGCCGCAGACACCTCGTTTACAGCCTGCTCGAACGCAGCCAGCGCACCTTCCGGCGACGAAAATTGTATCCCTTTGAGCTGATTTTTTATTTTTGGGAATAAAAAGAAGTCACACGGTGCTAGATCAGGGCTGTAAGGAGGGTGACCCAGGAGTTTGACTGGCGTGCTGTCCAGGAAGTCCCTCGTTTTGAGTGCGGTGTGCGCAGGTGCATTGTCGTGGTGGAGCAGTAGCCCGCGGAGCCCTGTGTTTGGTCGCTTGTTGCTTATAACAGAGAAAACTTCTGGCAAACATTTGGTAGTATACCATTCGGCACTGCATTGGGTTGGGTTTCTCGAGAGTCGGACTCCTGGCATCTGTGAGGACGTCGCGACGGTCCTCGCCGGCGAGACGATAGTTAGGATGACGGCGTCGGATCGTACTGGAGTCTTTATTTGACTCCTGTTGGAGGGTTATTTATGTCATCGTCGCGTTCGATAAGCGTGTCTGGGACGGCAGCTCATGATCACAGCCGGCGCGCGCCGCCGCAGAAGCAGCACGTATTATACTACCTTACCAAACTAAGAAGCGGCGGCGGTACGCAAGTTTGACACATTTTAGTCACAAGACATTCGTCACGGATTTTGCTAAATTTTGACACAATCCCCGACGTGTCTTGTTACTGTAGCGCGTGTCAGGCACCAGGCACCAGACGTGGCGGCCGCCTGTTTGTCCACTAAGACAGCACGTGCTTCACATAGTTGCTAGTTGTGATAGTGCCGAGAGTTCGGGACATGGTGCGCCGCTGTGCACCCTTGGGAGCTTCCGGCAAAGTATATGTTTTAGAGCGCGCCTTAAATATCATAATTTCACTCTTTTTAACGTTATATCTGAGACCATGGGCCGCCGCATAAGACTCACAAATAGACAACAGCCGTTTTAAAGCCTTAACTGATGGGCTCAGCAGCACCATATCATCCACGTAGCTAATATTGTTGACGCACACACCATCGATATGACATCCTATGCCCGTGCTACTGAGCTCATCAATAAGCTTATTCATATACAGGTTGAATAACTTGGGGGAGGACAGTCCCCCCTGCCTCACCCCACACTCCAACCGGTACTCCTCGGACAGCGCTTCCCCCCACCTTACGCGGTTTTCCTGAGGTCGAAAAGTCTGTACATTGAGTTTTTTTTCGCGAAAACCGGCTAGGGGGACTAGAAATAAGCAATAGAACACGAATCAATCGTTTTTAGAATTTATGTCTGTCTGTCTGTCTGTCTGTTTGTTACCTCATCACGTGAAAACAGCTGAACGGATCGTAATGAAACTTTGCGTTTGTATAGGTATTAGTCTAACTTAAAAGATAGGGTACGTTTCATCTTAATCGGTTGAGTAGAACCACCGATACAGCTTGACCCCTCTGTTGTAGGATTTATGAATGAAAGTTGGCGAAAACATTAAAATATTCGTAAGTGTCAAACTCGTACTAGGCCCCCCAGTATTTTTTCTGATAAGTCCAGTAATTTTTTTGGCGTGCAATCTTCCTAGAATTGAGGCAATTTTTCTTATAAAGCCTTTATTTGATTTGCTGCATTGTCTGCAATAAGTCGATTTTGAGTATGTTCCCTTTGTTCAAACAGGCTGCATTTTGCTCCGGTATGCGTGATTTAGTTTTTTTTTTCTTCATTATGTGTATGGTAGAATTACCATATTCTTGAATAATGGCCCTCGTTCACCTACCCATGCTGTACAGTGTACAGCTACTTGTAACTTGTAATAATTTATTATGTAACATAACGAATCATTTGTATATATATGTATTTAAGAGGAAATGCGGGCAGAGAGACTTGAATATAAGGTATTTGACGAAGCCAGAGCTTGTATTTTAGATTGAGTTAAATGTGCCACCAGCATAATGTGTAGCAGCCTTTAGATTACGGAAA
This sequence comes from Asteroscopus sphinx, assembly GCA_949699075.1. Taxonomy (NCBI): domain Eukaryota; kingdom Metazoa; phylum Arthropoda; class Insecta; order Lepidoptera; family Noctuidae; genus Asteroscopus; species Asteroscopus sphinx. The sequence continues at coordinate 22,317,307 of OX453024.1, forward strand.
CGATCGGTACTTCCAACTACCCTATGCCCAATTGAATCAGGAAACTGCTGTTTTTTTGGATAATTGCATTTTTTTTATTGGCCAGTATATGCATAGGCCACATATGGGCAGTGCCAGTTATTCAAGTTACAACTAGACATTGTTCTACCAGACGCTATAGATATTATTAGTTACTAGACCGTTCTTAGAGATAGGTACCATTTAAGTAGCAATTAACTACTATACAACTAGACATGCCCTGAAGGTATAAAAGTATGTACTGTTAATTAAGTCGGTAATGAAGTTCTGTGTGTATTATCGTTCGTAACTCTAAGTCAATTAAATCTTAACGTTGAGGCACCTGTTATCAAGAATCACATTTGTGTGATGAACATAAGTGTTTGTGTTGGTCTGGGAGTTTCTTATGTATTATGTAGTATGTATTTACGAAAAAAAAGTATATAAGTATTATATCCATTGTCTAGTACTCATAGCACAAGCTCTGCTTAGTTTGGGACTAGATGGTGCTGTGTAAAAATGTCCCAAAGATATTTATTTATTTATTAAACTTTGCTTTTGTAAATCAATGAAACTGTTCTATACACATACCTTCTTCTTCTTCTGCCTTCTCGGCGGAAGTTATTTTAACCAAAACCGCAAACTAAGTGATTCAGTTACTAAATTTATAAACTAAACATTGGTGTAAATATGGTAAACATACTAAGAACGCTGTTCCCGTCCTAAAAATATCTTAACCCTCTTTTAAGTACTCAATAAATTACAGGGCCAATCTCAACGGAGACTAGCCATCTGCGCGGGACATATTATAGTGCACAAGTGTGTGCGCAAACACAGGTGCACTCTCTATTCCCTCACTCTCATAATCCGATGGGTCGGCAATCCGACACGACCGGAGAGAGATCAGGCGCAGGACCGACGGCTTTACGTGCTCTCCGAGGCACGGGGTGTATCACCGTCAACATCCTGACTCCAGGCTGCTACCGACAAATTTTCTTGACAGAAAAATCTCTCTTTTTGCCTGACTCGGGAATTGAACCCAAGACCTCACGATCTGCGGTTGAACATGTTACTGCCGTGGCAGTCGGTGGTGATATGGAAGTCATGTTTTAACGTCTCTAGATGGCGCCGGCATTTCCTATCTGACTATCTCACTAAAGAAATTCCGAAAAAAAAAACAGAGATCATTATTTATATATTTATAGTTTATTAACACGGTACTACTACAAAAACCAATTACATTAATTAACATATGAAACGATACACGATATAACGAAAGTCCAGACATTGTATTATAAAAACAATGCGAGTGTAAACATGTAGGGTTGCCCTACATGTTTACATAATAATATCCCATCTGGAATGTCCTTTTGAGGAAAGAGTTATAGCAGCTTTGAGTTGACCAGTGGTATTATTACCTATTCTATGCCAGTGGCCTGATTCACAAACGTTCGAAAAGTTCCCGTTTCCGAAGTGAAATTTGACCGACAAATGAAACAAAACGACCACTTCCTGCGACCACGAACGCTGCAAAGCATTCGAAACGTCAGGAAAACCAATTTTAATAATAATACACGATGTAATCCGGTTAAATTTCTTTTATTAAGAAACAAAACGATTTGAGAATCGAACGTATTCTGAAACGCTATTCATAGTTCTTCAATTTTACATCGAGTGCTTTCCTACAACAAATGGCTCTCGGAAGAGTTTCCGTAAATTTCACGCTGCGTTTCCGAATCCGTTCGGTTCTCAAATCAGTTTGTTTCTTAATAAAATTCACGTTTGTGAATCAAGCTATTGGCCTAAGTGACTGGCATCGTAAAGCTCGACCATATTTTAGGGAGCTCAACGACCCAACACACAACATCCACAGGACATTCAGGATCGTGCTCCTTCGTGTACAACCAGCATTCACGCACACCATGTACCTAAAGAATATTTGCTTTCGCTATGCTTATTGGACGATGCCGCGACATGTGTACTGAGAGGGCTGAGCACGGTTTGAGGTGCATGTGTGTGCGTGAGCACTGGTTTGTACACGGAGGAGCACGGTTTTGTTGGCTTCACTATGATTGTTCGCAACACTTCGTCTATATTTTTTACTATGTCTGTGACAATGGTGTATTATTTAAGATATCGTGAAATTCTTCTCAATAAATGAGGTGAATTTCAAGCTTGAGACATATTTATGTATTCAATTTTGGTACGAGCTATTTTTCTAAACAGTTTTGCGACATTAATATAAAATATATAAACACATACAATTTATATACTAAAGAAGAAATGTACATAAAATACGTAACAGTATGGTTTCTTATACAACGTGTTATTGAAATAACTGAAAACCTCTTAAGGGGTTATTGTACTCATCAGTATGAACAACCTTTTCCTATGGGAGTGGGACCAACCCTAAAATCGCGAAAAAAATCAGCTGATCCTTACATTTGTGTTCACATAAATTGTTTCTTTTTCGCGATTTCAGAGTTGGTCCCATAGTAAAAGTGTTTCACAACAACCCATTATGAGGTTTTCAGTTATTTCAATAACATCTTGTATTTAATTGTCACAGATGTGAAAACATAAATGTACTTATTCTAAAAAGAAGTCTCAATAGATTGCTGTATTATTTCTTATAATAACAGTTACCAAATCTTGCAGTTTTCACTTCAAATGTTTTCTCTAATGTGTGTCAACAGTTATTTCAAAAAACGTCCAAACAAAAAATGACAAGCACATATATTTACGTGAATAATAAAGCACACTATACGTTTATGACGACGGCGCCTGCCCTGTAATCAACTATTTATTACTGTTAACTCAATCAAACGGTTACATGTCAGTATTCCGTGAGAACAGAGAAGCAACCTTCCGAGAAACTTTGACTATTAATATCTGAAATAAAGACAAATTAAAAATTGTACTGTAGTTTTTTTTAAATATATGTAAAGACGCTTGTCATCTTAGTCTTCCTGCGACCACGAAATGCTGCAAAGCTTTCGAAACGTCAGGAAAACCAATTTAAATAATATACGTGATTTAATCCGGTTAAACTTTGTTTTATTATAATGTGTAGTGATCGTGAAAACCTATGAAATTATTAGATAGGTTTATGTTTGGAATCAGTTAACTAGGAAACGCCGGAGCCATCTAGCAGTGTTGAACCCAACCTCACAGAATTAATATTTTAATTTGACTCTGATTTGATTTACTTTACTTTACTTTTATATGTTCGTTTGTAATATCATATTACAGTAGTACACGTTTTATATGGCCCACCGATGTAGCTTCGCAGATGACCAATTTAAATATCCGGAAAATTGGTTCGCTGCGCGCCAAGTCTCAGCCGCTGCGGCTACAATGACTTGCAGTGTACGGAAGCTTGAGAACGAAATAGAAAAAGACGGCACAGCAATCAATCTTAATATCTTATGGGCATTGCATAAGGTTGATTGTTTTTTTTTTTTTGGTTCTGGTGTTTTCGTTGATCGTCTTTTCGTGTATTTGTGAACGAAGATTGACGACGCGCCTTATCTTTCGTGTCATACTGTACTATGTTCTCTATTTTATAAAGATAAATATAAAGCTTTTCAAGACTTATTTAATTCAGATTTTTTATCAGATTAGTAGGTACAATAGTACACATTTTTTATGGCCCACCGATGTATTTGAGCAGACGACATAATTCAAATACGCGGGAAATTGGTTAACCAATCAGAAAACACCATCGCTGCGCGCCAAAAGTTTTAGCCGCTGCCGCTAGAGTACCTACTTTTAAATTCTACTATTAAATGCTTTCTGCTTTAAATTTTTCTCGTCACAAATGTCGCTCCGTGTACAAACGACTAGAGTGGCCAAGTATTTTTGTAACTCATGTAGTTAGTCAACATTAGTTCTTATCGTGACCGTCTTAAGGGCTATTTTCCTTCGATAAAACATTATTACATATTAGTTTAGTACCTTTTTGCTTGCATTCATGTCACATGTAGAATTAGATGCTTGTTATTTAGATTAGAACACTTGTAGTTAGCGGTGACTAACATTTTGTTTTTTGTCAATAAAATTCTGTGTGAAAAGTGAAGATCAGGGGAAACAGAAGTGAGCCCTTACATCTAAATCTGTATTTTTCTTTAAAGAAATATGGATAAATAATATATAGTCAGTTTTAATATAACTAGGTAACTAGAGTCATGTTTAATAAAGGGTATTGTATAGGATATTTTTAGTAAATAGGTGATATTAAATGGAAACATGACTTTACGTTCAGTAAAACAGTGTTTGAAATGTAATTCTGTAATAAAAAAAATACATTGAATTAAGTTACCCGGTAATATAAAAAGTTTATACGGTAACAGTATTATTTTCGCACAAAACATGATACTGTAACATAATATGTATACTTACAACAAAAAGTCATAGGAATATGAACATTATTCCTAAAGGTGTAAGGGCTAAACCAGCAGGCTAACTCTCTTGCAGAGAAGGGCCTGTGCGTTGGGTCGTGCATTAGGCAGTGTGTGTGCGCCAGCGCCACCTACTCCATCGACGAGCCGCCGCCGCCGCCGCACAACGGTACGGGGACACCCTGTATAATAACACACTGTTACCGGATCACCCTGTATGCAGAAATTATTGGTTTCACGAAAAGCGACTTTATTCTCAAGAAATAATGATGAATGCTTAAAATTACAAGGTGCGTGCAGAAACATGCGCATACGCACTTATCAATTCTTTCGTCATTTTCATTATCAACATAGTGTAGCTGTGACTTAGCTAGAATTTATAATAACTGACTAGCTATCCATCATTATTTTGCTGGCTCAAACTTGTAAATTGAACAAAAACACTGTACTTTAAGTAGACTAGTAAATTTTTTGTGGAACCAGTTGTTTCTGAATATGAGTTTTTCCGCTAACTTGTAATGAGAATGCTCCCTGACATTGTCAGTTCAGTGTTAGGTTTCGACGAGACTGGACGTGTATTGGTTTTGATTTATTGATAGTTGAATGAAAGCTACACTCTCGTGTCACTTTTTGTTTGTTTGATTTTTCTGTCAGCCCGTCTTTTAACAGGAAAATGTGTGGAACGTGTTTTCACTTTCTTTAGCTGAAATTCTCCTCTTAAAAATATTGTGTGATACTTTATCTCTTGTACTAAATTTCTGGTTTTTCAAAGTATTTCATCAAAAATGAGTTGTGATTGGCCTGAGTGTTGTGCGACTTAAAAATAAAATAGTTTTTTCTCATAATTGGAGATCTTATTAAGCACCTTGTTGTGGCGTCCTAAAATATGCACTTAATTATTAATTTCAAGTTAAATCTTCACTCTTGGGTTTATTATGTGTAATAGCTTATTAAAACTCTCTTGAGTGATTTAAACACTATTTTTTTGTGATATACCATAGCTTATAACTTTACTTTTTTTAGGCAGTGTGTCTAACATTCGACTATCATTCAACAAAACTCGTCTTAACCAGTCGCTTGCCACGCTTACAAATCAGTGTAATAATTAATTTGCGCTTAAATTCAAAAGCTTACGCCATTTTGGAATATTACGTAGGTTTTTTTTTTAAACCGAACTCTGTAATTATTGTCGACATTTATTTTGTTTTAGTTTTCAAGTTATCTTACGACATTAAATTGTTTCGATACACATGGTTAAGTTTATAAATTCATGTGTCGGGCAATAGTACATAAGATTAATTTTATTTAAGGCCTTAGCCATCTCATACTGAGAAGAGGCCCGTGCCCAGCAGTGGGACAGTAATGGGCTGGTTATGGTTTTAACAATATTAATATTGTTTTATTATTGTACATATACAACCTTAATCTTAGTTCAGGAAAAGCAGTATTTTAGCGCGATATCAGGGTTTGTCACGTAGTAAAAGTTATTCATAATGATGAGCAAGTACCCTTTTTCAGGTTTAGTATAAAACTAAGAATAGCATAGGTATAATAAATGAATACTCTTAACAAATCTAAAAGCATAATCCAATATTTATTGATGAAGCACGGAAGACCTATTAGAAAGCCAATCATTCAAAGCTGTCCATCGTTAAATAGAAAGACAGGAACATTAGACACGGGAAATTGGTCCAATAAACGGGAGTCGACGAGAAAAATGGCTTCAAAGCAACTTCAGCGCTTTGAACGGCTGAATCAGGACTTTTTTTCAACGATTTGGCACAAGAGCCGTAGCGGGCAAGCGATCTCACAATGAAGTGTGCTAGTTAGCATTTCGTGTCGCTGAAAATGCTGAAATAAAGATGAGAATTCAAAACGACTTCGTTAGTAAGTTTACTTTATTAAGATTTTAGTAATTTTTTACTGAGAATTTTCTAAGAAAAACCCAATAACACTTTGCCCGACCCGAGAATCGAACCCAGGACCTCACGCTCAGCAGTCGCGCTTGCGACCACTAGACCAACGAGGCAATTAATAATTAATTTTGACAACTTGTATTAATTGTGTACTTAGTGGCTAAAGCACTGGCTAACAACTGATATATTTTTTGCAATTTCAGGGTTGATCCGATAGTAAAAGTTGTTCTATGCCCTGAATGAGCTCTTCAAATATTACCACACATTTCTGATACACGTTGTATAGAACAAGCGACTTTTGTACTGCTGAGTTCACCGATCAGCCGATTCAAGTACAGGTCCTGGCTCTCTCCGAATTCCAACCTGTACACGTCCGTTTGCGCCATGTATAAAAATGTCTTTGGTTTGCGCACCTCATCATAATCAGCCCATTATTGTCCCACTGCTGTGCTCGGGCCTCTTCTCAGAATGAGAAGGTTAAGGCCTTAGTGCACCACACGTCCGTCACATGTCCATTTGCGCACCTGCCCATCTCAAACTATTCTGCTGATGACTGTACCATGTACCAATACTGAACAATGATAAAATCTCATGTGGCAGATCCCGCAGATCTGTCTCACATAATAATAATAATACTGGCCCGTCATAATATATTTCAAAAGCCTGTCAGAAGGTGTTTTCAGGTCTAAATAGTGCATCACAGAGCGATTTATGTCAGTGTAGGACTGAAAAATTAGCTTGAGACAGAGGATGGCACTCTCAGTTGACAAAGTAGGCCAATCCACGTGCAGTTGCAGTGCGGTTGCAGTCTCTTATCTTCGGCGGACGCTGTCAGATACGAACTGCAGCGTCACTGCAACTTCATTGGCGGGGCCCAGGCCTAAAGCCAAACTGCGAGTCATTCAAAATTGGGGGTGCTTACCTAACTGTCGATCAAGTAAACTAGCACCTTACCTATGATGGTTGCTAGTGAGATGGGTCTATAATTTGATAAATCGGTTGTAGTAAGACGGCTCGCTTAAAAGTACGGGCTGGCACGCACACATTCACACCCATAATAAGACAAAAAGCCGCAATTACGCAACAAATATATCTGGTGTGATGAAATTCTGTCGAAATTATAGTGGGTTTAGAAAAAAACGTAGTGCTTCAATCTTTTCTTAGCGAGATTCCGTCCGCCATTTTTATTCGTCCGTCTGGCACCAGCGCAAACGCATCTTCTTGACAGTAAATTAACCTTTACTAACCTAATATTTTCCAGAAACCAGCTACAAACCCAACCTATAATAATTTTTCCTACATTCCTAATAGCCAGACTATCATAGTAATGTTTGTATCATGTCCCTTTAGACATAAAAGCATCAACTATACAACTATCACTATAGTTGTATAATAATAAGAAAAGTAACTTTGCATGTCATAGCTGCGACAAAGAGGTTGGCACTCACTCAACATGATGCTGTGTGAGCGTCGCCAAACCATGCTGCTTGCATTGTTTTGTCTTTTTTGCGAAGGGTACGGGTGCCGGTGACTTTACAATCACAGAAATGCGCGGTCATATTTTAAGAGCTTATTCAGGGCATAGCACGGAACAACTTTTACTATGGGACCAACCCTGAAATCGCAACAAAAAAACAGCTATTGCCCAGAAATTCATCGTTGTCGTTCGACTAAATGTACCTACCTATGGATCACCAGATTTTATTTTCGCGATTTCATGGTTGACTTCGTAGTAAAATTTGTTCAATAGCATTCACTGAATGAGTTCTTGATACATTAAAATTTAACCACGAGTTTTCAGTTACATCAAAGTATTTGTTGCTGCTTTTTTTGTTGGAGGTGGACTGATTCCAAAATGTTACGGAAAGTTGTAATTTTGTTTTATAGTATAGTATGGCGAAACGTGTTAAAGGCCCACCTGTTGTTAAGTGGTTACCTTTGCCCATAACAACTGCAATATCACCTAGCCTGTTGCCTAAATGGTACCGTATGTCGGTTCGCCAAACTGAGACATGAAGACATATAGTTGGCAAAAGTGACGGTAGTATTTCTAAAGGTAGTGGAAACTTGTAAATACCTGTGTAGTGGGGTTGACGACAAATGCCCGTACTTATTATTTAGAATAAATAAGGCAACATAATATCTGAACTAGAATACAGGCAAGGGTCTTTCTGCTGCCTAACCTAGAGTAGGTATCGAAAAAACAGAAATTCTAACACAAAAAGACGACATGTAAATTGATGGATGCCATTTGCCCTTACCACAGCCCAACAAATCCTTAAACATTCCCAAATATTATAACCATTGGTGAATCTATCAAACAAACGTTCGTCAAAGCTCCTTGATCCATTCGGGACCCATAGTTTTCTTTAAATTAATGACATCCATATCTCACGATCCCTGGGAATAGACCTCACTATTTGTCACAAAGATTATCTACTTTTTCTGTTTCCGACGCGTGATATATGTATGTTATATTTATCTGCTTTGTCTTCATCCCAACTAGGTCACTTATAACAGTTATTACCTATGTTCCGTAATATGAGAGCTATAAAAATGTCGGTACATCACCACAGGTATGAAAAGATGAAAACAAAATTGATAAATTGGTGAAATACTTCAAAGTGTTTGCACACAGTCATTTATTTCCACAGCGGGAAGTACCGATATTTTAAAACGTATCGAGGGTGCTCGTGCCATCGTAAAATGAGTCATATATAAGAGAGATTAAGGTGATTTGAGAATAATTTCACTTAATCGGAGAATAGAATCAAAATAACTCGCGTTTTCCCTTCTTTTAGAGCTAAATTGTGTGCCGTACGAAATTCCATGTTAGCGTAAGAAGAATCGAGAAAGTTTTTCGATAGAAGAATGACTGTCCTTCGAGAATTTTCAACTGACTTATTAATTTGGTCAGGAATCAAATCACCGATTGACCAATCGCGGTAGTGAACACATGTTTTTTGTCCAAATTCATTTTCTAATTTAAGTAGTAGCTCCAGGAAGAATTTCCTGTCTTTATGGGCGTAGGAAACGAAAACGTCATATTCCTTACTAGCTTCGTCTGGGTCCTCTTTGAAGCAGCATGGGAATAGACCATTTGAGGTTATGTAGATTAATATTTCGTGGGAATATCTATAGATAGTAATAGCGGTGAAAAAGACGATCAGAACTAGTACTATAAAAGTTGCGCTGGCTGCCGCAGCCGCCCTCCACGTACTACACAACGCAAACACATCTACTTGAATCAATTTATCACCATTACCACAAGTTACTCTGCCTAAATCGGCAACAGAATCACTTTTTTGAAGAGCGCTTATTTCTTCTGAAAACCAACACTGACACTCGAAAGGATTATTGGATAAGTACAAAACTGAGATCTGGATTCTGTACTACCTTGAGTGTCCGTACCACACGGCGTCGCTACGGCCCGCGTCGGTGGACGTGTTCAACTGGACGTCCACGTACCGGCACGACTCCGACATCGTGGCGCCCTACGAACACTGGGTCTACTATGATCCTAAGGTCACCGGAAAAGATCTTGACAGGAATTTTGCGGCCAATAAAACTAAAAAGGTAGGTACTGATGCGTTGGTCAACGCTGAACTACAAAGCCTTGAGCATCGGTGCGACAGTTGCTAGCATGACAACGCATTTCTGATAGTCGATGTACGGCAGCGACATTGTCGCTGTTTTGCGGTCAATCACACGTCAGTGAAAACCGTGAATTTTTGGGTGGATCAATCTTTTTAAAACTAGGAGTTATTGGTATCAAGTGACGACCCTGTGAAAATGGAAACCTCGAAGTTCTGTCAACATTAAATGCAATGGGACCAGCCCCCCTAGCCAAGTTTACAATCTACAATCGTCTACGCTTAGAAAACAATCAAAATGTATGGGAATGACATATCTCAACGAAAAAGTCATTCGAAGACTCTAAAACGTCCTAATTGGGACGTTTTTCTGTTAATTAGCGTCATGTAAGGCGCCGAGCGTGACCGGTGACAATAAAAAAACTAAAATTCCGTCATATGTGTACAGAAAGTGTTCCAATTATGAAGCGAAAGTAACTTGAAGTAACCAACTTACTTACTTTGAAGGTACCTACTAGTTTATTATGTGTATTGTGTTTTCGCTGTGTACCTACTGAACATATTTTTCGTTTGTTTTGTTAGGGTATGACACACAGATTAATATAATCTGAGGTATGACATAAAAATATTTTTAAATATCATTGTAACAAATCGAATCGTTCGACAACTGACTTATGTAGGCCAATTCACGTAACTAAATAAGCGCAGTTGCCGTGAAGTCGTAGTTAATTTCCATCAAAACAATGCTTTTCGAATTCTCTTATGTACTGTGATCGCTGTCAGAAACGAACTGCAGCGTCACTGAAACTTGATCGGCTCGTCATTAAATTACGTGAATTGAATCCTTCTAAATCAGACTACTGTTCCGGAAGTGCCTCTGGAACACGGATGTCAATCATTATTTCAAAGCATCATGCAGATATCCGAATTATCTCTCAATAATATTGTTTAATCATGGCCGTAATCCGCAAAACATGACGAAAAAATTCATGATTTACTTTACCTATAGGTATAAATATATTTTGACACCATTCTTGGACGTCAATTTATTCCTCTTGTTACTTCGTTAAAATTGTGTGAAAACAGTTTAAATACACGACGAAGTTACGATGCAATATATTGGAAAATATCTGAGTGATGCCTGCAGTAATATTTGAGAGATAGGCTTCCAATCTCTTCCCTATCTCTTCTCATGGGTGTCGTAAAAGGCGACTAAGGGATTCACCAGAGGATGGGCAGCAGCATTCTCTGAGTATTTAATCAACCAACTGCAATGACCAACCCGCCTGCCAAGCGTGGCGATTATGGCATACCCCCCCCTTTGGGGAGGCCTATGTCCAGCAGTGGACGTCTTTCGGCTGAAATGATGATGATGATGAGGCTTCCCATCAAATAGTATAAGACCATGGACAACAGTATCATGAAAAAACTAAGTACTAAATATTTGTAAACAAATGATATTTTGATATTTTTGGCGATGTAAATAATTAAATATATCATTAACTGCAATGTCCACTCTATAGTGGACATTGCATATAGTTACTATTAACTCCAGCAAAACTATTTAAAACATTGTAAATCTACCTTTTTTTTCTTATAGCAGACATTTTATCATTTTAATTCCTCTAAAAACTATGAGCAGTTGTATTATCACTAGTAATATTGTCAGAAGCCAATGAGCAGCGATGACATTATAAGTTTCTTAACTCATTTCATCATCATCATCATCATTTCAGCCGAAAGATGTCCACTGCTGGACATAGGCCTCCCCCAAGGATGTTCACAACGAACCGGTCCTGCGCCTTCCACATCCAGCATAACTTAACTCATTTATTGCCCAGTAATCCATAATCATAACCATATTAAGTTTGAATGTTTTCTCATACATTTTTCTGTGTTCTCATCTCAATATGATTGGGCACTGACTTTGTAATACATACATACTTAACATCACACCTGTATTCCCCGAAGGAGTAGGCAGAGGTGTATAGTATAGTACACCCACACTTCGCCAGTTATGTTATCAGTCCCATGTAATAGGGGGTGAGCCTATTGCCATTAACCAGGCAAAAAGTTCTAGACCAACAAGGCAGACATTACAATATTTCATGTAATTACAACAAATAATCGACAAAAAATCGAATATGTTTGATGAAACTTGTGGTGTAATGGTTCGAGTGTCGGACTGCAGATCACGAGGTTGTGGGTTCGATTCCCACAGGACACAAATATTTGTGTGATGAACATAAGTGTTTGTGTTGGTCTGGGTGTTGATTATGTATTTATTATAAGTATGTATTTACAAAAAAAAAGTATATAAGTATTATATCCATTGTCTAGTACCCATAATACAAGCTCTGCTTAGTTTGAGACTAGATGGTGCTGTGTAAAAATGTCCCAAAAATATTTATATTTATTTTTTATTTATAATATTTATGACGAAACAAATTATTTCAGGTTACTATTCCGTAGTAAGTAACCCCATATTGTTATACTCAACGGCATCAGACATCAGAGTTGTCAACACATCAAAGCTTGGCAAAGTCAACACTATAGTCAAAGACCTGGAACAAGGGTCTGCAGTGGACTTCCTTCACAGAAAGGATCTTATATGCTGGTCTGATCAGACGGCAGAGTTGATACAATGTATGAATTATAATGAAACACATGTAGGAGATAAGGCAAGTATTAATATTGTACTGGATGTTGCCTGCGACTTTTCCCGTTTGGATGTCTTTTATTTACAGGTGCATTCCTTGGGAACTGTTTATCTTCCTGGGATAAAAACTAACATATATCCTTATACAGGTCCCAATCTACCTCTTAATTCGTTCAACGGTTTATGTTATGTGTGATTGAGTAATAAACATCCAAACATCTTCACAAACTTTCACTGGCACCAACTCTGTAATCGTGGAAAAAATCTGGTGTTTTATACATAAGTGGTTACTAACGGCCAAAATTAATATCCAATCTATCAACGATTTGCCCTACTAGAGATAGGAATTTGACATAAGCTCCATACAAAATATGTCAAATTTCTATCTCTAGTAGGGTAAATCGTAGATAGCACTTTGACATTAGCTTTAATTTTGAAATTAAAGCAATATTCATTGCGTGGTACGTAGTTGCCTATAACAAGGATTGTCAAAACACACGGCACAATGAATATTGAAATCCAGATGATTGCGATCGCGAGTGAGTTACGCAATTCGGCAGCTGGTTGAATTAATTTGTGTATTGTTTCCTCACAAATGAGAGAAAGTACTGTACCAGTCCCGGCCGAAATAGCAATTAAAGGCCTCGTATAGTTAAAAAGGACTCAGCTAGTGCCTCGTCCTATTGAAATCACTTGGAAAGTACTCGGCTTCGCCTCGTACTTCCAATATTACTCGGCCGTCAATTACTTAATTTCAGGCCTCGACATTAATTTACTATTTTATGCATGTTTATTTCATGTCTTAACTCGTTTCATGAATGACCAACCATGGTTGCTCTTTTGTAGTAATCCTTTAATAGTTATAAATTACTCTCAACATGGTGGCTTGGGTGCAGGCAAACAAGAAGCAAGTAGCAAGAACAACTACTATAAAGTAAAATTTTATATTATATTTGAAATCATTTTATTCGCTTTTAATTCGCCAAATCTCAGCTAAAACTGGGTCCACGTTTGTATCACTTTAATGTAGGTTTTAAGTATCATAATGATATCACCGTCGCATGTTACTGACGTGTATAATAATAATTACAAATTTGCGACACAGATAGCATAAATAAAAACGCTAGGAAACACAACACAAGGTGGTTTTATGTTGAATCCGAAATCCGATATGAAGAACACAAAAAAGCAAGAAAAAAAATAAAACTTGACGTTTTCAATATCTTTTTTCGCAATAAAACACTAAATTTCACATAGCTTGAGTGTCCATTGCGCGAGCTCAGCTCGCTGACAACTCCGGAGGGATGTTCCTTAACAAAAGCGCACCTGGACGGAGGTAAATGCAAGAACTGACAACGTCACGTTCTTGAGATACCTATGGTGGCTAACTGTTGCTGCTTGGTTCACTGATTACCACTCTACCCTACATTTAAATATCACTGCACCAGATATACATGCTGAAATTTTAATGGCTTCTTTCCCAAAAAGGTGTCGTTGTACTCATCATTATGAACAACTTTTACTATAGGACCAACCCTGAAATAGTGAATAATAAATTGGTCACAAATCTCTAACATATCATATGCAAAATATTTTTTCACTTATTTTTATAAGCTTATTACCTAAAAGCCTTTGGTTAAGCTTAGTCAAACAATAGCTCAGAAAATTTAAGATAGGTAGAGAAAGAAGAAATTCTGTGTAGTTTGTTTAGATAATAACTTCACCACAGTTTCCGTTTCTGGCTCACAAGGATAATACCGTGTAGTTTGGTTCTCTGGTTAAACAACTGCTTACTCAACTCAACTTAACTGAAAAAATATACCAGAATTTTGCACATTACCCACATTATTTAACAATTTGATTCGCGGAACACGTTTCGTTGGCGAGCGAGCGGCGACAGTATCTTTGTGTCCCGTTTTCATTAGTGAACTTGTCGCGTGTTATCGCACGCTGTGGCTAATGGCTCCATATCAAATATTGACTGTTTTGCTATCGTATTACGTCATCCATCCAGTAGTTGTACACCACTAGAGTATTGGTGTCTGTCGATTTGAATAATCACTAATGCCAATACTAAAAGGCCGCGGTCTTTGAAGTTTGATAGACATAAAAATAGTTTAACTGTTATCTTATAGTTTATTGCTACTGCACAGTAATTGCAGATGGTGAACTCCAGCATTCATTGATGGATCATTGATTCCATAATTTATTTCCGATACATAATAAAATAATAAATATAGTTTTTACTGTCTATGGAGTTGCTTTAAATAGTTATTCAAAAATTCAAATTGTTTAATTATTTTGTTATTTTTAACGCATACACGCATGCCAGCGACGATAAACTCAATAGACGCCTTATAACAGGCGACCGAATTCTGTAACACATCTATGAAATTTCACTAATGTAGGTCGCCACTATTCGCCACTTGAAATCTTCAAATCAGTTTCGACCACTTGCATGAGCCGTCAAAACTGCCGCGTTAGTGATTAACCAATAGCCGCCTTGGTAGGGCCAATCAGATTGCAGTACCCTGCCTCAGCTAGTGGCAGAATTTATTGTACGCATTATATTCAACATTAGGCGTCTATTGGACTGTATGGTCGTTGACGCATGCAAAGTGAAATCTAAAGATATAAATTGTGGAAAGAAAAAACCCACTCCTGGCAGGGTCGAATCCTTTTCGTGAGCGATTTTTTCTTTCAACAATGTATATCTTCAAATTGTTTTTTATTGTAATAGACCTAGTATTATATTATAGACACTTATGAATCGTCGATTCTTGTTGCAAGGTTCCAAATGGTAGGTCCTTTAAAGAAGAACCGGCAAGAAACTACATGGATATACTCTTTTTAAAATTAGTGTTTGATACAATAAAAAAATCAAATAATGTGAGAATAATGTAGATAAATGTCAAGAATAAGCAAACGAGATAAAAAATGAGAATGCCTTTAAAAGTAAATTGCAAATAATTGCTTTAGTATATAAGAGATGACCAGTCCCCTCAGACGGCACCCGTTCACGAGCATGACGCGAGCATCAGCCAATACTTAGCTCAACCATGTTGTATAGAACTTTACTAAGTTACATCTATGTTAGAACTAAGTTAGTATTTTATTAAGAATAGTAGAATAATCTAATTATAAAAACACTTAGTTCCTTCGAATGTGTAAACAAAGTAACTAACGGCCAAAATTTATATCCAATCTATCCACGATTTGCCCTACTAGAGATAGGAATTTGACATAAGATCCATACAACAAACAAAACAACAAAAACAAAAACAACAACAAAACAAAACAACAATCAACAACAAAACAAAACAATAACAAACATCCAAACAACAAACAAACAACACAAACAAAACAACAAACAATCAAATTTCAAATAACAAATTGTTTATTGACTGAGGCACACAATAACAATAAAATACAATTACAATACCCATAGTACAAGCTCTGCTTAGTTTGGGACTAGATGGTGATGCGTAAAATGTCCCAAAAATATTTATTTTATTTTATTTTTATTTTATTTTATTGTCTATAATACAACTTACACCTAAAAGTATAATTTTGTGCTTCACGGCTGCGCCAACTAGGCCCAGTTCAGCAAAAATGCCAGACAACTCTAGTTAGTGTCTGGCTGTCTGGCGCTGATTTGATGCTTGTAATAACCATAACATAAATAACCATATCATTAATCTAATTGTAATAATGTGTTATGGGTATGTGTATAGATGTAAAACTCTTGTGCCTTGCCTGAAATAAATAAATTTTATTTATTATATTTATTTATCGAGTGTCGGACTGCTGATAACGAGGTCGTGGGTTCGATTCCCACAGGACACAAATATTTGTGTGATGAACATAAGTGTTTGTGTTTGTCTGGGTGTTGCTTATGTATAATTACCGTTCTGGAATAAGACCGATACTCAAGTAACGATTCTATCCTTAAGTAGTGATCAGGTGATTGGAGTTTAAACTGTACTTGAGGAAGCTTCTGTAATACGAGCCTTAGACACCGACTGAACGCTCGACTTTCGAGTAGACAAAACAAGTCCACTGAGCTATAAAATTCCAGCATAAGCTAGCCTCGCTTGTATAGGCTTTCCTTACAAAGAGAGATCAGCTTATACTGGAAATATACAGCATGATACAGCCGTGCTTACTTCAAAATTATGTGACTTCGTAAAAACATAACTATAATTTAAATGTTCTTGGAAGTTCAAGATTTCGTTAACGCGCCAAGCTTTTGGAAATTAAAATCAATTAAAATGTCAGTCTCATGGTAAAAGACAAAATGTATAATAATTAATAACTCTTCCCAGTTATTTTGAGTCATAGACACTAGATTATGTCCTTGTTTTAAATCTCGAATGCGTTTTCCCGAAATAATTCGCCTTCCAAGAAAAATGCAGGGCTGAGTTGATTGACAGGAAATCTGGAAGTTATGAAGTTAGCCGGTCAATATTTTACAGCATTTTTAGCCCGGCCGCACATTGTCATAAAATAGCACCGTATTTACATTTTAATATGTCAAAAGCAGACATACGATCCGGAAAATTCTGTCAGTCTGCGGGGCTGGTACTAAAATTAACTGTATAAATGTAAAATAAGCATTATGAAAGTAGTATTGTCCTGCAGATACTTACCTGTGAAACGTCTCTTTGCCATAGACGTACAACATACTATTATAACATCGTAAAAGTACAACCATGGTATAGGTTCCGGCGCTCGTAGCGCCCAGATGGATGAATCGTTTTTGATTTAGTTTTTTTGTTTGAAAGGTGTCTTGGACAAGTGTTCTTAGCTATGATTCAAGAAAATCTGTTCAGCCGTTTGAAGATGATCAGCTCTTTTCTTGTTGATGAAGGGATGTGAGCAACTTCCACAGGTCTGATCGATTCGAAATTTGATATCCTGTTCATTATCATCATCATTTCAGCCGAAAGACATCCACTGCTGGACAGAGGCCTCCCCCAAGAGGTGGGAAAATGCCATAATCGCCACGCTTGGCAGGCGGGTTGGCGATCGCAGTTGGTTGGTTAAATACGCAGAGTACGCTGCTGCCCATCCTCTGGTGAATCCCTTAGTCGCCTTTTACGACACCCATGAGAAGAGATGGGGTGGTGCAATTCTTTACGTCCGGCACCACACGGAACATCCTGTTACTTCAATGATATTGCAAGAACATTGATGGATATCAAACTGCTTGGGGAGCCTATGTCCAGCAGTGGACATCTTTCGGCTGAAAAATGAATTTGTCTTTTCAAAAAAAACATTAATAGTATGATAAATAAAACATGATGACAAAACTAAAAAAATTCAAATAAAAAAATTAACAAAAACAAAAAACCCGACTGCGTGTAAAAATAACAGAAAAGATATAAACAAGACTTATCAACACGCAGGCGGAGGCTACATAGGAACTATTATGTAATTCATGACCAAAAACATACGTAGCCTCCGACTGCGTGTTGATGAGTCTTGTTTATATCTTTTCTGTTATTTTTACACGCAGTCGGGTTTTTTGTTTTTGTTAATTAATTTTTTTTTAAACAAAATAATGATTCGTTTGAGCAAAATTAGCTATCTTCGATATTATACATGCTTTTTCTCCCACTAGCTCGCAAATTGGTTCATTATTAAAAAAAAAACATAAATTGGCTCTTTTCCGTACGCAACGAAATAACAGGCCAGTAATATCCAACATGACAATAATAAGGAAATTGAAGTCCATTAGTGATTAGTTGGGTGTGTTGCTTATGTATTATAAGTATGTATTTACAACAACAAAAAAGTATATAAGTATTATATCCATTGTCTAGTACCCATACCACAAGCTCTGCTTAGTTTGGGACTAGATGATGCTGTGTAAAAATGTCCCAAAGATATTTATTTATTTATTATTTCATTACATATTTTCTACAACACACGTGTACAATACTCAAAACACACTTTCTGTTCCAATTCTGTGGTAACAGTTTAATTAACAAAGCGATTACAGTATGACCTCCGAGGGCAAATTTTAATCTATAAATTCAGCCGAAGCATATTCAATGACTAACTGATCAGCAAGCTAAAGTGGCAGTGGACTGGTCATGTCTGTCGAAAGACCGGTGGGCGTTGGAGCAGATGAGTCCGTGAGTGAAGTCCGCAAATCAGCTAACGCAGCGTAGGGCGCACCCAGCTAGATGAAAGGTAGCTAGGGGGAATGTATGCGAAACGTGTTGTGGGGCAACTTAGGAGAGCGCTAGAACTTGTCGCCACGTTAGTGTCTCGTAGGACACCAGTGCGCGAACCGGTTGCTTGATCAGATCAGTGCTGTTTTGGACGCGGAGTCACAAAAATTACATTTTGCAGCATATCTAACAGCGGTTTAATTTATTTTGCATTGAATGCTAGAAACATGGTGGTCGTAATTGTGTATTTATGTGTTGGTAGCGGCAAACCAGCGACACGCGTTCCGGTAGTAAAAGACATAGTTACCATTTCTATTACCTTTTTGTTAAGATTTCTATGGCCGCACCGCATATTAGTTCTACGTCACAATACCACGTGGATAGCATCCTAATAGATAAAACAAAGTCGGGTTAGTTACATCATTTATAACTCAAGAATGGCTGACCCGATTTTAATGAAATTTGGCATACAGATAGAACATAACCCGGATTAACACATAGGCTAGTTTTTTTCCCGGAAAGATGAACAGTTCCAGAAGGATGTGTGATAAACGACATTCACGCGGGCGAAGTCGCTATTAGGCTATTTTACAAATAAATAAAAGGCGTCTAGCACTCGGCTGGGCTGGATTGGGCTGAGTTCAATATGCGGTGGGTTTATTGGTGGTGACTGCCGATGAGTTGAAGAGCGGACTTTGTTTTCCTAACTAAACTAATTGTATTTACTCCATTTTTCCGCCATAAAAATATAAAAATATTATAAATTGATTTTTATATTTATAACACAAATTAATATTCATTTGTTGACAAAAATTAATAATTTGAAGAAATGAAATGTTATAGCATATTTTAATTAATACAGTTGATTTATTCCCAAAAATGTTAAATTTAGTTCAGGCATAAAAACTCTTAGCTGCGATTTAAAAATAAACTGTAAAGTAAAAAGCACTAGTGCAATAATATAATGAAAAAAGCACGCGTGCGTTATCAGCCACATTATGAACCTAAAAGCGATGCAATAAGAGCCACTTTACGAGCAATTGTGTTGAAAAAGTTTTATTTCTTGAATGAAATCTTTCCGGTGAACCATCACTAAGGCTAAAATCGCTTGTACTCAAAGTTCGACGGCAGCCGTAGGTACGTGTAATGTAGTAGGATTCGTTCAAGGGACTTTGTCGACAAATTGTATCACTGGGAAGGATCGTGACCGTACGACAACTATTTCTTTAACTTCTGGCAAATTGGATTGCATTTGTTAACTAGATTATGTTCAAGAACTTCTACACCTTAAAGAATAATCATGTTTAAAAAAGGTGTTCTTACACTTAAACATAAGTACCGAAAATAAATATATTAACCTTTCTCATATTACATGGGACTTATAACATAACTGGCGAAATGTCGGTGTACTATACACCTCTGCCTACCCCTTCGGGGAATACAGGCGTGATGTTATGTTATGTTATGTTAACCTTTCTCATGTGAAAGATCTATCTCAGTCCTGCTATTATTTAACAGTCACTCCACTTCGTATCCGCAATAAAAGATAATTGTCCTCAGCATTCTATTTAATATTTTTCACAACTTCAAATAAGCTTATAAGTATGGGTCACGCGTCTGCCCTTTCGATCGAGTCCCGTACGAATGATGGACCCCTGCTGACCTCAGGTCACCGAGATTTGTTTACATTAAGCATAGCTTACACATGCTATATAAATCGGGCGTCCTACTTTTACTAGTTGCAAGTAGTGACAAAGGAATATCGATCGCATATGTTAAATAATTTATGGAATATTGCATTAAGACCGGTAGACCTGATGGGGTATTATATTGTACATTTGAGGTACCTACTACTAGTGACACCGCAATAAAATTATAGACGTTATTTCATTGTCCCACTTGACACACCCACAGACTTTTAATCGTTTAAAACTTGACAAAAATGCATTTGCTTTATATTTTATGTTATGTTTTTATTCCTGATCGTGATGCTGATGATAGTTGAATATTGTTGAACAGATAGTTCTATAATTGATGAAGATTAATTAATTCTAACCACAGACGTCGTCAGGTTAAAAATTGTTTTAACTCATCTTTAACTCCTTGGTGCGCTCACGCATGTACCGATCCTTGTCTTTCACTTGTTACTTCCTTATAAGAGGGACAGGATGTCAAAATTACTGGAACATGTCTTCGTTAAAGACTCAATCATGAACGAGTACTCGCTGATACTTCAATTGTGTCGTAAGCTGTTAACGTGTTATGATATTCAAGTTTTTTTAAATAAAAGCCGTTGCATATTGAGCTGCACCCGCATAGAATTTAAATTCTCATCCCTCTTAAAGATGTCTTCATCTCTGATTAGTTATCTACATAACGTCAACCTAATTCTAATAAGATAAGTCAAAATTAGGCCAACCAACGATTTTTTGCGGTGGAGTGATCAAATAAAACTACATCTAGCACTATTTAATTCACTTCGAAAGCTTTCCGTTAATGCTTCGATCAAGCGTTAATGCAAAAACTAGAAAATGTGCTGTTAAGACGTCGCGTTCGACTGATCGACTCATTTCCAATAAAGGACCGCTCAAATCTGCGTTGTTTTCTGGTGATAAACTTAAAAGCGAAATCAAGGAACAAACGCATTCCATTTTATTTTCTAAGTTAGATGAAGGTCTTGTCCCTTCTGCGGAACCATTGGAATGCGCCCGGTTGAATAACCAGCCGTCTGTTCGACGACGTTACTAGCTATAAACAAAGAGTCTGTTGCGTAAAAATACGTTATCCCGAGCGTACCATATCGACGTGATTTATTTTTCGTGCCACCGCCGACGGTCGCCGCCGCGCGGAGTGCGCACTTTCAACTCGGAGTGGGCTTATTTACGTTGGCGCTCGTTTATTTTTTTCTCAGATTATCGGAGCTGCGCCAAGAATGTCGAAATCATTCAGGCCAGTAAGTGGGCAGAGGAATTCGCCATTCATATTGCTGGTGCTTTCAGAATAACAAATATATTTCAGAGCAGACGTTTCAGGGATCTGAATAATTGGCGGCAGGTAATAAGATCAAAACACAATTTGTAGGTACAAATATAAATTAAGAGGACGGCGATCATATTGTAAAATAAAACTATAGCAGGAGGTATTATTCAACGAACCGTAAACGGATTAAAATCCTGTTTGATGTAGACGTGTAAAAATAAACAGCGATACACGAACACCGGAAACGAAGCATTCTTTCGCATATTGTAGTTAACTATTATAAGAATGATAACTATTATATACCTCCTCATTGAGCTAATATCTACGAGGCATTAATATGAGAGCTCATCACACTCATCAGCTAACGTTTACGTTATTATTACTTACGGAACCATAATTCAATCAGTTTAATTTAAGCTTGCTCTGCTTTCATGCTCGTATTTTTCCTGGAATACCATAACATAAAAACACTGTTTATGCTAGGAAAAGTTATCTGCTTTAAACGTTATTTATAATACTTGATTACAAAATAACATGTAATAATTACCTATTGTTTACAAGAATTATATTTATGTACTTAAGTATTTTTAAAGTAAACATTCAAACATATTTTAGGATTCCCTGTAAGTAATCACGCAGACACGCATTGTACCATTATTAAGGTTTTTTTACGAATTGGAAAATACGAGTACCTAACATTGAATGAGGTTTCAGATATGTTTATTGTTCAGGATCAAAACTAAAACATATTGATGGTATAACATTTTATGTGTAAGTCACATATATTTATATTTTCAATTTTAAAACATGCATTTTCTCGTTTCTTCGCCAAATTGTTGCTCGGGACATCTGTCGTCGAAAAGATGCATACTAATCACTTCTCACCGATAACATGTTTTTACATTATCAATGCATATTATGACGAAAATAATAAACACATTGTTTTAATTCATTTTAAATTCTAAAATGTTAGTTATTTCATAGATAAATTACATAATTACATGAAATAAGAGCAATTTAAAATAAGAAAAATAGGCCATCAGGCCATCTATCGGTGAGTAGTCAGTAATAGGGTCGATTTCATGTTTCGAATTAAAATGACACATTTTTGACGATTTTTGTAAACCCCCGTTTTATTGTTATCTGATGGTATTTAACGTTTGCTATAATGAAGTTATACACATACTATGTAAAAATACAGGGCGCATCTTGTTAAAAATAGAAGAAAACCAAAAAAATAGAAACACGAATGAATAAGTTTTTACACAAATGAAATTCTTTAATCGCGAATGAAATGTGTAGGACACTAATGATTTGCTAGCTGGACAACATTCATACACACATGAGGCTTCTGGCTTTACTACTATTATTATCTGAATTATTATTTATTCTTTAATCTATGCTGTAGCCTGTAACGTAGTTTTACTTACCTCATTTACTCAACTGCACTTGTAACCACCTCCTGATGCAATTAATGTAACCTCCTGTGGATTTAATTAATGAATTAATGAGAGCGCTGGTACCCATAACACAAGTTAAATCTTACATTGGGTACCAATGTAATATCGTATGTATTTAAATAAAGGACACACTCATTCACAATGCTGTCGATTCTCATGTTCACGAACTAAACTTATTTTAAACTATCGCTCTCTTTTACTAATACTATATACAAGAAAGGGATGGCAACAATGTTAGAACTGTCAAATTAGTTTACATGTTATATTTCTTTGTATTTTAGTGGGCACGTTCCGAGATCACGTCTAAAATTGTATGAAAACATTAATTCCGACTAATTTGACAGCACTAAAATTGTTGCCATCCCTTTCTTGTATCTACTATTAGTAAAAGAGAGCTTTATTTTAAAATAATATTAGATCGTGAACAAGAGAATCGACTTCAATGTGACAAGAATTTTTCTTATTTAAACACAATGGTCCTGTGCCTTCCGCATCCAGCGGATTCCCGCGACCTTCACCAGGTCGTCGGTCCACCTTGTGGGGGGGCCTACCCACGCTGCGCCTTCCAGTAAGGCACAGGACCGGTCGTTGTGGC
The DNA here is from genome assembly GCA_949699075.1 of Asteroscopus sphinx. Classification (NCBI taxonomy): domain Eukaryota; kingdom Metazoa; phylum Arthropoda; class Insecta; order Lepidoptera; family Noctuidae; genus Asteroscopus; species Asteroscopus sphinx. The sequence continues at coordinate 22,341,085 of OX453024.1, forward strand.
GATGTTTGGGGGAGGCCTATGTCCAGCAGTGGACGTCTCTCGGCTGAAATGATGATGATGATGATGATGATGAAACACAATGACTTAGTTACTGAACTTAGAGTTTTTTTGTGCGGGGGCCGGGGGCCGGGGGCCCAACACGACCGGCCGCTTGCGCGCCCCTCCATCTGACACTCAGCTGATCGACGCGCTGGACTGCGGGCATTCCCTTTGTTTTGTTTTGACGAATTGATATACGGCAATAAAGCCTATAATATAATATACAGTCCGCTTTTTCATTAATCTAAATAAGTCCCAGTGAGGCGTAAACAATGTTGTTTTTGCGATTTCAGGTTTGCTCCCTTTGCTCCTATAGTATAAGTTGTACGTTATAACCACAGTGTTGTATGGCAACATTAAATTAATCATAATTATTAGTAGTGTAACACTTATTCAGCCAAGTGGCAACACTAATGTAATACCCCATAGAATCTGATTTAATTTACGCGAGCTTATCAAAAGACATCAACGATCATAAGCGAAATGTGAATTTTTGCATCTCTTTCTTCCGTAGGTACCACCACATATGTCTATGTTTGTCCTATTTTTAGTATTTATTGCTAAACTACATAAGATGCACTATAATCAGACTAAGTTTGATGCTGATATGTATTACCGTTTTGAAGATAGAACAGGAACAAAAACGTTGAAAAAAATGAATGTTTTTCGAGGTTTCTTGTACGGGGAACTTTGGTTTTAGACTTTTTTTTGTTTTTAGTTTTGTCATGATATACCTCATAGCAACACATATTCTGTGAAAATTTCAACTGGTTATCTATTACCGTTATAAAGATACAGCCCTGTGACAGACAGACGGACGGACAGCGTAGCGAGAGTAATAGGGTCCCTTTTGCACCCTTTGGGTATGGAACCCTAAAAATTAAGTTTCTTGATTTAAGTAGGTACTTATTGAATTTTGCAATAGTGTCATATATCATATTCAGATTGTTACGTCACACATTTATGTAACTATTGATTTTTATAAATAAAAAAATTATGAACCTTTGGAAATTTTTACATGACACCATCTAATCCCAAACTAAGCAGAGTTTATGCTATGGGTACTAGACGATGGATATAATACTTACATATTTTTTTCGTAAATATGTACCTACAAACAGTACAAACCTACATACTCATAAGAAATAAGAAACAGCCAGACCAATATAAACACGTGTTCATCACGTAAATATTTGTGTTCTGTGGGAATCAAACCCACGACCTCTCGATCAGCAGTCCGACACTCGAACCACTAGACCACAGACGGCGTCAAGCTTTAAAACCAATTGTCTAGCAACCATCTTTCTACACTAGCTATAAACTCGTAACCAGACTGCGTACACATTAGAATTCGGCAAACATTCGCGGGAGTGTGTGGTCACGAACAAGGCGCGTCCTTGAGGCTTAGTCCTTGAACCAATCCAAGGCCACGAACTTTGTGGTACGAGGTGGCGGTTTTGTTCAGGATTATACTAGTATCTAGTACCATAGTTTGACGGCGTCTGTGGTCTAGTGGTTCGAGTGTCGGACTGCTGATCGAGAGGTCGTGGGTTTGATTCCCACAGAACACAAATATTTGTGTGATGAACATAAGTGTTAGACCAACAGGTTTGGGCGTTTCTTATGTATTATATGTATTTATTTACGAAAAAAAAAGTATATATAATTATTATATTCATTGTCTAGTATCCATAGCACAAGCTATGCTTAGTTTGGGACTAGATGGTGCCGTGTAAAAATGTCCCAAAACTATTTATTTATTTTATTTATACTATCAGGTTTCAAGATTCGCTTGCGAAGAATAAGATTGTTGAGGAACTTACAGAAAAGGATATACATTATACAGGGCGTCCCACGGATATGCCACATAGAGGGAAAGTACCTTGAATATTGTAGATGGAACATTTTACTGAAAGAAGTGGAAGTGACTTTATATTAAATAGTGAATTTAAGTGGTGATTAATTAAAATTCTTTTATTATTATAACGAGTACAAAGTAAATTCCATGCTTCAGAATAATTTGCAGAAGATACCTCAAGATTTGAAATAATTCTTGCGGCATCACCCTCCAAATATGACATAAGGTAATGGAATTTATGGATTGGCGTTATACGTTCATTTTTGTGAATCAAACTCTCAAACGTGTCTCGGAATTCTAACCACCGGAAATAAGCACCGTCAAACTTGGCTATTTGAATTTGAGGTAATTTTAAACCTGCCGCTTGATTATCTCGTTGTCATCGAAGCGAGGGACGCTCCCAAAACCAGATGGACTGACGCTGCGACGACATCAAAGAAGCAGTTGAGTTGAGACAGACTTGTAGGCAGGGACTTAGGAGACTTATTCCATGTAGTGGACGCTGATTTGTCTAGACTGACTTAATCAAATTACAATTCTTTCTTCTACTATCGTGTTGATATGAGCTAAATAGCTCATGCCGTGGGGAAAAGATTAGCCAGTAAGCAAGTTGGTAAAGGGCTGACTGCGACTGACGATCAATTCAATATCATCACTCTTGGAGGCTCTTTGAATGCAAAAATATCCTAATCACAACTCATTGAAATCGCTAATGGAGAAGCTGTCACAAACTTGACGCCGTTGCAATTGACTTAGCCATAATTTTTGGTTATTTCCTTTATCTTTAGAACCAGCCAAAATTCTTTAAATTATTTATATGCTAACAATTAATATTTTTTATGTTATATTTCAGGTTTCCTTCCAATAGTGAAACAAAAAGTAAATGGATAGCTGCTATAAGAAATAGCCGGAATGATCAACAATGGCTGCCTTCCAAAACCAGCGTGGTTTGTTCAGATCATTTTGATATTGCCCTGGGTGTGTTCGGTCAAAAACAATCCTAAACCCGGTCCAGTCCGCGTAACATCTCCAGTTCCCGTAGTTATTGCACTCATTTTTCAATAATAACTAGTGGCTTTAGATAATTCCTTCAATATGAATTATAAACTGAAAGTCACAATCCCTGTGGTGGTTTGCGGTGGTGCCGTTCTCGCGTATTACCTCATCAGGCGGTTCGTAATACCTTCTTGTTAAAAATAACATTTCGTTTTATGTTTTGTACCTATCGTATTTTTTATATTTTTTATATTGTACTTGTGTAGGCTTATTAAGTAAGTGAAGTAGCCAAATTATTAATTCACGATTTAAAACTTTTTGGAAATAGGTTTACGCTTCCACCGCTCGATTCCAGAGACGATGGGTACGTCACTATTTTTTTCAAATTTAAAAATATTGCAGTTATAGTTGGCCACAGAGAAAAGAAAAGAAATAGTTGGCTACGACCGCGTCGCAAGAAATGATTTTGATTACATCTTTATAAGCACTTAGATTGCTGTCGGATGCAGCTGGTTACCAGTGGTGTGCATTGCATATAGGCAATTAGGCAATACCCAGTGCCTTCCTCATTCAAACTCAACAGTGGTGTAAGTTATTATATTTTTTTCAAAGTACGATGATTCTTTATCCTTTATTAAACCTATTAATGCTGAATAAATCTTCCTACATAAAAAAATCAATAACTTACACCAAAAATAAATTCAAGTGAAGTAGGCCACTGCACGCCACTGCTGGTTACTTAGGCTTATAAATTTGGGGGAAGAACTGGATGAAGAAAACATACACCAAGAAGAATACAATGGAGTAGACGGCCAAGAAACTATTAAGTGAAGAAAATGGGAAGGAAAAAGAAGGTTTCAGTCGAAAGGTTTGGTACCTATCTTCTTTCATTTAATCCTACGTCATTACAAGAGCAGGGATCAAGCAAAATACCAGCGTCAGGTTTTATAACCTGGCAATACCGCGAAATTAAATTTTTTTGGCGTTTTTTGCACATTGTAGCTTTATTTCGCGTTGTATATCGGTCAAAATATGATTGGCGGAAATAATAACAAATCTCTGCCGCCCGAGATACCATCAACACTAAAACGTGAAAGGGTCATCCGTGTCACACAATTACCACATATTAATATAGTTATTAATATCAATTCACTAATGAATATCCTCGGTTGATGGGGTCACGACGCTATTAACCTTCTAACTTGTAGCCGGCGTAAAACCGTCCATCTGCACTCGACAAGACGTAAAATAAAGTGCTTCAGTTATTAAGTTCTCACTACTTTCTCGGTACCTAACTGTCCGGATTAAGAGATCGCGTTGACAGTTCTCGCACTATAAAACGTGTAAAGGTAAATATCATTAAAGCTTACACTTTTCCTTAATTGCTGTAAGTTCTGGTAAAAGTAGCAAATTAAGTCTTGTTATATAAGGTTGTACTAGTTGGTTATGTTAATGGAATAGGAAACTACCTATTCATCTGAAGATAATATCATAGAACGGATGTCAACGCAACTGTGTAAGAAGTTTAATCTTTAAGAGGAGATTGAAGGTTTCTTGATTTATTTAGATTTAAATAATCATTAGTATCCAGTTCAAATTCTGTTAGGAAAGGGTCCAGACCCTAACCGATCCCTCTTTTGTGTAAGCCCTTAATTCATACCTATTGTTTCGTAAATGTTTTTCTTTTATTTTCGTTTAATGTATGCTTTTAAAGGCCTAAAAGGGATATCCATGTGAACCGATGAAATAACCTTAAAGCAGTTATAAAATCTTTAAAACTGTCTCGTTGGTCTAGTGGTCGCAAGCGCGACTGCTGAGCGTGGGGTCCTGGGTTCGATTCCCGGGTCGGGCAAAGTGTTATTGGGTTTTTTCACTAGGACATTTTCAGTAGCAGCCTGGAGTCTGGATTTGTGCCCGGTTAATGGCAATAGGCTCGCCCCCTATTACATGGGACTACAACATAACTGGCGAAATGTGGGTGTACTATAACACCTCTGCCTAGCCCTTCGGGGAAATACAGGTGTGATGTTATGTTATGTTGTTATGTTAAAAGCATTAAAATTGTTAGAAAGATCTAATTCCAACATACATTATTTTAAACAAGTAATAACCGAGTGGGTTGGAGCATCAGCAAGATTATTGAGCTGTAGTCAGACCTTGAATGGGTGACCGTTTCGTTGCACATCGAGACCTCTCTGTCACAGTAAACATTAATTACAGTACGGAAACTACGTGCAAACGCTCAAAACGACACACTCACACAGACTTTTTTAAATATCAAATGGGTTTGCGTTTGACCGCCACCTCAGATGTTAAAAGATGGTGCGGTCGACGAGGATACACGCTTGCCCAGCAAAAACTTTCACTTTCACTCGAGTCTTGAAGGCCACCAGATTATACTTATCGGGAAACACAGACCCAAGAATTCCACTCCTGCTCATTCCACGTACGTGTCAACAAGGCCCCTAAGCGGCATGTCTGCACTGACAGCACTGCGACGTCTGCTTAGGTTCTTGTTGAACGTTGCGTCTGTGTAAGTGATTTAATCCGAATCGTTAGGACGTAGTTTCCGTACTGTATTTTATGTATACTGTGTCTCCGTGTCTCAAAAAGCTGTCGTCCCGGCTGCTATACGAATATCTATGGAAGTTGTTACGGGTTGGCAGAATCCCGAAAGTCTGACTACTGGTCTAACCTTAAAATGTCGGCATTACCCAGTAATTGGGTTGAGGAGGCAGTCAGTTAGCAGTCGCTCCGTGTAAAATACTAATGTTTAGCCGCATCTGGTTAGACTGGAAGCCGACCCCGACATAGTTGGAAAAGACTTACAAAGGGTCAAGAAAAAAATTGATTGTTTCTAATCATCTCGTTACGATCATCCGTATATCAATGGTAACAAAACTATTATAAGGGGAGTGACTTCGTTACTCCCAGTTATATATGGGATTACTCCGACCTATGTGAGGCTTGCACAAAAGGCGGATCTTACAAGGTAATAATTGTTTATCGTGATTCTTCTGCCCTTGATTTATAGTTTATCTTACCTCATTCATTTGTTTATGAGTATTTGGCAATAGATCTCGGTAAAAGCCGACAATTATCTTAATTGGTTAATTGATGGGTTTGTACAAGAAGTACCTTGTGAATATGCAGTAGACATGGCATGTATAGAAAGTAGGTACTAACGGCTTTTAGTTGTTGAGTTCGCCGAAATGAATGAGCGTTGTGAAGGTGTTTATTCAGCTTGCAGTGCCTAGTAAGGGTTCTTGTCAGGATTCTTATCTGTTTCCTATTCAAAGAAAGCGCTTCTTTCGTAAACATTTTCTTGAAGCTCACCTAGTAGCGCTTTCGGGTGTTCTTGACCTGGGGATTTTTCCCAAAGGCTCAGGTCAGCTCCTGTTTTAGAAAGTTCAAATTTTCGATTCGACTTTATTTAAAGAATCAAGTCCGTATCATGTTAAATCACCGAATCCAAATCAGCTCTAGAAAGAGTTTTCTCAGCGGCAGGCTACATTCGTAACTGACTGAGAATCTGTCTCTCAACAGCAGCATACTGAAAATCTAACGATCCCAAGCACCCATTTTCAACAAGAACAAAATCTCAAAACATAAGCTAGATTTTACCAAACTTGATATCGCAAGTACTTTTTTTTGTATCTATGAGATTTACACAAGAGAAAAAGTACCCATCTAATCAAACTTATAAGCAGTGGATAAAAATATAGGTCCTTCTATGATTGAGATGCTTGATGAAGTTGAAAGTTTCCCCAGAGAACAGCTAGACCAGAGGTTTCTAACAACATTCACGCGCTATTTCTAGTATCTCTGAAAGGTTGACCAGTGAGTTATGCTTCCCTTGGGCAGATAAAGAACAAAAAACCTTCGGGTAATGATGACGACGGTATTACCACTCAACTCCTTTTAGGGGTGCAAGCGTGGCTCTGGTTTTGAAAGAGCTAGTTTGTTTTATTCCGCCATTCAACAAGGCACTACACCGAAGGCATGGAGCGGGAGTTCGGTTGTTCTGTTCTTCAAGCAAGGTGAAATAACCTTGCTGAAGAAAAACAGATGATTATAAAACCGGCCAAGAGCATGTCGGGCCATGCTCAGTATTATAGGGTTCCTTAAGTAGGTGTTACAAACAAATCAAATCGAATATTAATCACGGCTATTTTAGTTTTTGCAATAGACGGCAGCATTGGCGACTCAGAGAGTGATGTCAGTAGCCGCTAGATGGCGCTATACAGTGCCAAATGTAATACACGGCACTTGACGGCAGCATTGGCGACCCAGAGAGTGTTGTACGACGCCGCTAGATGGCGCCAAATTTAAGAAGTGTGTCGTCAACATAACACGAAGTTACTTTTTGAGATTTTTTCAAATAGAAAGTAGCTAAAGGAGCATTATTTGCTATGATCATTTTTCTCTAAGGTCAATGACCTTTGAACTAGGACGTTTTAAGTATTTTTCAGTTTTCTGTCTATAACTCAAAAAATTATAATCACATTATACTTGAAATAATTTTAAAAGAGAGTTTTCACAAAGGTCTATTCGAGGCAGATCGCAACAAGCCAACATCTTAGTGAACCCTAAAGAGATGTCAATCATATCAATTGTGTTCCTGTTTAAGATAATAACTGCTGCATTCCATTCGTAATTAACTGCTCGTTACCGGTCACCACGATCAGCAGAGGACCAGTAAACAGGACACACCCACGACACGTTATTATGTCCTTCCACATCTCTATGAGATAATTATCTCGTATCAAAGTTAGTTAGTGTCCGTTACTGCTTTAAAAAAAATACAATCGAATTGAGAACCTCCTCCTTTTTTTGAAGTCGGTTGAAAGTATTGAAAGGTTGATTTATTCCGGCCGCACATTGGAAGGAAATCACAATGATTCATTCATTGATCACAGAAAAAATCTGACGCGCCGGAACCTATACCAAACATAACATAACATCACGCCTGTATTTCCCCGAAGGGGTAGGCAGAGGTGTATAGTACACCCAATATGAATATGCACGTCAATATTTAATGTTAATATGTTTATTTTATGAATTTAAGTTGTATTTTATTTATGTGTACATAACGTATAATTTTTATTCAAATTAAACCTTTAGCCGCTCATTTTCGCAAACTATGCACCAATCAAGCACCAATTTGGTTCACAAAACCAAATAATGTAATTATAAAACCGAACCTAACCTAACTATTACCACACCGCAACAAGTTTATCTGCCTACTGCCGGTTAATATGTTTATCTACACTCGTATCGTAAAATTCGAATTATGAACTCGAAAGTAATGTCATAATGACATACTTTACGCACACGCACCTGTAATGAATTTAAAAAGTTTTATTACGATACAGTTTGCTGAACAAAACAATGCGGTAATTTAATTTTTTTTCCATAACCGCACACTTCAGCCCAACTAAGGAGTTTTTAATGCCACTTTGACCTAACCAAGGAGTTTTCAAACCTTTTTTTTAGCAGTCGTACAGTTTGGCACCAATGAGTACACAAAATTCAGGGTGGCGCCACTTGTCATACATGCCGATCAGTATAATACCTGACAGTGTGCTTCAAACTGAGAATGGCAGTCTCTGTTGACAACCCAGGCCGAAAACCGAACTGAGCGTCATGGAGCTTGACATGCCCATTCAGATGTGAGTTAAGCACACTGTCAAGTACCTTGGCTATGATAGTGGCTAGCGGAATTGGCCTATAGTTTGACTCTTCCGATACGTCTCCGGTTTTACACTTGACTACAGGCACCACCAAAGTTCGCATTAGATCAGGAGGCAGATGTGAATGGCTCAGGCACAGGCTAAATAAAAGCGCGAGCACACGAGGTAAGTGAGGACCAGCATGCTGCAAGTGTTCGATGCTGAGCCCGTCATACCCAGGAGATTTGCCTCTGGTCATCTTTTTTATTATGTGCCTGATTTCCTTGGCAAGTATAAGAGTAGACACCTCAGAGCCTTCGGGCCCAGCATCGAACTCCCGGCACGGCGATCCCAGTGGTGATTCTACAGCAAACTGCGTTTTAAACAACTCTGCAATATCCTCAGGGCAGGAGACCCCGTCGATACTCACAGGAACGCCAGGCCTAGAATTCAACCTATTAGTGGCTTTCCAAAAACGTTTGAAATCTGTGTTAGCATGATGTTTGACTAAAATATCCATTTTGATTTGGTCTTGGTGTTTTTGACACCACCTAAGCTTTCCTTTAAACACCTTTCTCGCCCTTAACATGGCATAGTCGAGTCAACAACAGAAGTTTTCAACATTGATAGACCTTTATAAAAACTCTCTTTTAAAATTATTTCGAGCATAATGTGATTATAAATTTTTGAGTTATAGTGAGAAAACTGAAAAATACTTAAGACTAAGACGTCCTAGTTCATAGGTCATTGACCTTAGAGAAAAATGATCATAGCAAATAATGCTCCTTTAGTTACTTTATATTTAAAAAAATCACAAAAAGAAACACACTTCTTGAATTTAGCTTCATAAATTTAGTGCTAGGTGGCGCTGTTTGCAAAAACTAAAATAGCAATGATTAATATTCGATTTGATTCGTTTGTAATTAGACCTACTTAAGGAACCCTATAATACTGAGCATGGCCCGACATGCTCTTGGCCGGTTTTAAAATGTTATTGGGTTTTTTCATTGGGAAATTCTCAGTAGCAGCCCGCAGTATGGATTTGTGCCCGGTTAATGGCAATAGGCTCACCCCCTATTACATGGGACCATAACATAACTGGCGAAATGTGGGTGTACTATACACATTTGCCTACCCCTTCGGGGAAATACAGGCGTGATGTTATGTTATGTTGTTATGAGTGAAATTTCATAGATGTGTTGACCACAGAAATAGATTACTCTCCTATTTCTGTGGTATTGACAGACATCGGTCGCCATTTTTTTAACGTGGGGAAATCCTCATGGACGCACTTCGCCCGGGGAAGGCGGAGCCAGTGTCGGACTCTTACCGACTAAAACCACCACGGTGTTCCTCTTCCAACCATTAGCCGGGGGCGTGGGAAACTTTTATTCGTCCAACCATCCCCGGCAGGTCCCGGCTCGCCACTAGTAGGCGAGCCCCTTCTCCTCGTGCGGCATCATCGTCGGCCGCACCCTTCTCTGGACTGGCGCACGCGGAACACGACGCGCCACCGTCACGCTTGACTGATCGGGCGGCGGGCTACCCCGAGTCCGTCGCCCGCAGGCCCACTCCTAGGGTGGCTGCAGAACGGCGTACGCCCTCCTGCGACACCCGGTCCGTCTCCTGCGGGTGGGAAGAGAGGTTGTTGCCTCTTGGACCCTTTCCGCCGCCTCCTTAGCGAGTATCACCTCCTCGCAAAAGGAGACGACGCCCTCCCAAGCGTTCTCGCTCCCGACCATAGACAAAACTACGGCCGGAAGCGAGAGATCGCTGCCGCCCACTGCAGTGATAAGGTCACGGCACTGCGTCGCCCAAGCTGGGCATTCCGCCAGTGTGTGCTGCACAGTGTCCTCAAGGCAGCTCCCGCTGTGATGACACTCGGGTGTCAGCTCCCAGCCTATATACGACACAGATACTTCCCGAAGCATGACATCGGTCGCCTGTTATTAGGCGTCTATGGGATTGTATGGTCGATGGCGGCAGAATGGTTTTCCGTCACTACTCGTTAGTATCTAAAACATATTATTACATATACATATATTATCACGCGTATTTCCCATTGGGGGAGGCAGGCACCATAGATTTATATGGTTATATTAAAAAAAAAAAAAAAAAAAATTATGAAACCCTTAATATTGCAATGCTTGCAAAAGGCCACTTAGTTCTAAGCACCAAAATGTAACACCAATGAATGATGTACACTTAGTATGCAATAAATATTTGTATTTGAATTTTCCACCTGCTACGATCCTGACACACCTCTTTCGCTTCATCTACGCTCATACAAGCTCGTCGGTTTATAGGACCTACTCTAGTACTCGTTGATATCTATCATGATTAACATAAAAATCATATTTAGATATTTACATTCAAAAACATAAATTGTTACAAGAACTGAAGAATTGAAATGAAATAAAATAAAAACTAAATATTGTCCTAGAGAATGCAAAAATACGGTTACTAAAAGACAAAAGCAAAACGCTGCCTTCATTTGACCCGATCCGTTATTCCGATCAATTATAAACAAGTGAATATTCAAAACAAACAATCTTCACTAGAATGACATAATCCGCATTATATCAAACGTAATTTAACCGGTTCGTTATACAAAACAGACAGAAAACTGTATGCTGTACTGACTCATTGGTGGCATAATTTATTTATTTTATTTATTTATTTATTTAGCAGCTGCCTACTGTACTTACAGTTGCCCAACACGTACAGTAGGCTAAGTTATAATTTAGGTACACATATAATTCTTACAAGTCTAATTATAATCAGTCAAAAATTTATGACAAAAGCTGACAAACTGGTTCATCTTGGTATAAAAAATATCGACTTCTGGTTGTTCAGCAATCATCGAATTTGGTTGATTCATGAAGCAGAATTTATGCTCCAGTCTTGATCTATTCTGATAACCATTCTTTCTTAGCTTGGCGCCTTGAAGAGCTTATTCTAATTATCACGACTAATTTGTTATAAAAAATAAATGTTAGGTATGTAATTTAAGAATCGTACGGGAGATATATCGGACAAAAATAATTATAGACCAATCTCACTTGCAACTGTGATTGCAAAAGTACTAGATAGGATAATGGACGAGCGCCTTAGTGGATGCATACAACTTCAGGACGCTCAGTTTGGTTTTCAATCAGGTTTGTCAACGGAAACGGCGATTTTGTCACTTAAGCATACTGTGAACAAAACCACCAAGCTGTGTTCATTGGTTCTTCTTTTATGTGAAATGTGAAAGACTGGATTCTCTACTGCCTGTTATCAAGAGAATCTCACATTATAATTTGCTAGGTACCTACTAAAGTTGGATGCAAAAATAATAATAATTAAATCCAGTAATACAATCATTAGGTAGTTGAATAGCTTTTCATGTATTTCTAGATTCATGAAACTGATATTTTATCTTTTCTTAGATCTTTAAGACACTATAAGGTATCCTTAGCTTTCAGTGGTGTAGTACACAATATCTTTCAGTATAAAATGCACAATAAGTAGGTATGAATACCTGCATTTACTTGATGTCCTTTATGATTCCATCCACTTTAGATGGACAGAAACACTAGATAATGAACTAGTGTTCCACAGGTCAACATGTTTCTAAGTTTAGAACAGGAATATATTATTAATATCCTATCATATTTAGGATTAGTAATAATACAATACATACTAATTGGGAAGATATTCTAATCATCTGGTTTGTACCTGTAACATAGGTGGCCCATAGCGGCCAATTGGATTTGTTTGTAATATTTCTTCCATTTAAATAAAGGATGTCTCATGAAAGATTTCTCCATTTGTATATAACAATATGCTATTGTTATCTAAGATCTTATTAGTATCTTCAGGTATTGCCTCAACCTCAAGTGAACTAATTCAGATATGTCTTCCACTGAAAGTGATAGATGTTCAGATGTTTCATGAATATAGACTGGCTCATTGGCCAATAGGCTCGCCCCCTATTACATGGGACTACAACATAACTAGCGAAATGTGGGTGTACTATATACCTCTGCCTACCCCTTCGGGGAAATACAGGCGTGATGTTATGTTTGTATGTCATTGGCCATGTTCAACACTACACTTATGTAAAGTGAAATCCTCTACATGTAAAAGGTGTTTTGCTGTAAAGTAATATTCATTAACTTATTACAACAGACTATCATTTGTGTCTTACTCACCTGAGGAAAACGGCCTGAGTTAGGCTTGATTTTATTACAAATTAATGTGTAGGTATCACTGCTCTTAGACTGTGACATATGAACAAAGTTGAACTTTTGCTGGAGCTCCCGCTATGCTGAGAATATAAATGTTATGAAGGCTGCAGCTGACATTTCATGAAAGCTCGAGGACCCATAAAGCAGTCTTTTCCGCCCCTCCTATTAACATCCTGTTCAAGGAACATGGGGAACATGCACATGTTATGGCCATGGCTAACCTCTCGTGAAAGCTCAAGGATGCATGGAATCTATTCTCTCCATTGGCTGACCTCCCGTGAAAGCTCTTGGAGTAATGGGAACATGTATGTATCATCGCCACGGCTAACCTCTCGTGATAGCTCAAGGGCGCATAGTGAATCTCTATTCTCTCCTTTGGCTGACCTCTCGTGGAAGCTCTTGGAGTATAGGGGAAATGTATGTATCATGGCCACGGCTAACCTCTCGTGATAGCTCAAGGGCGCATAGTGAATCTCTATTCTCTTCTTTGGCTGACCTCTCGTGGAAGCTCTTGGAGTAAAGGGAAAATGTATGTATCATGGCCACGGCTAACCTCTCGTGATAGCTCAAGGGCGCATAGTGAATCTCTATTCACTCCTTTGGCTGTCCTCTCGTGGAAGCTCTCGGAGTAAAGAGAACATGTAGGATGTATCACAGCCACGGCTAACCTCTCGTGAGAGCTCAAGGGCGCATAGTTAATCTGTATTGTCTCACTCACTCAAATAAAGTCACGAGAATCACTCAAATAACTGCTACTTATTTTACCAACAAGTTCGAACTTGCTTGATGAATTTGGAATGATAAAATGTGATTATCTAATTCTAAAGGTAATGTTGTGAGTATCGATGCCATTGTAGGTATTAATTAGTGATTTCTAACTCCGTGGATGGCGTGAATATGTTGACAACTCGAGATACGTGTTTTTTTTTTATTCGCTTCCCACGTCAATGGATTTTATAGCCTCGTATGGCCGGACAACCTACTTTAAGTACATATGGTCAGTTGTCGTTCAAACCCAAGCAAGCTTTTTTAATCATCAAATATCGGCCCAAAGACCTAAAAAAGGGACATCATTGTTTGGCTTAATTTGCATTTGATGTCCTTGTTTTAGGTCGTTGGGCCAATTTAGGAAAAAAAATAAGTCTGAGCCGCAACTACTTGCTCCTATTTTAAGTACATTGGGTCCTCATTTATATCGACCAAAATTTAGGTTGGGCCTTACGAGGATAGGAAAAAAATTGACAAGATAAGTTTAAAAAATAAACAGCACCTATCTTCGTTTTCGGAAGCGTTCCCCTTACACCCAGTATACTAGGTTTGTTATAACCTTGAAACCTGATCGTGTTCAAAGTCCATTACGTGGCCTTTCTCACAAGTGCAAACACGACTATGATACGATATTCCATCATGGAATGCCCGTGCCTATCTTCCGGCTTCATCGTCAGACCTTGAAACCTAACCGTGGTCAAAGTTCATTACAAGACTTTTCTAAGAAATCCAAAACAGCTATGATACGATTTTCCATCATGAAATTCCAGTTCATATCTTCCGGCTCCATCATCAGATCAGTTCGACAGTACCATATTATTGTATTGTCATCAGAACTACATACAGCTGCCAATTTTCATCACGCTACGACCCTTAGAAGATGGTTAAATTAGTTACCTTAGATTCCATTACATAGTTAGTTACATACAGGTCGACCTAATAAAATCGATATCTGCGTGATCAGAAATGAGGAGATTCGCAGGAGAACGAAAGTAACCGACACAGCCTGAAGAATTGCCAAATTTAAGTGGCAGAGGGCGGGGCACATTGCTCGCAGAACGGATGGCCGATTATACTGGTAACTGCATATAAAACTATGTACTACATGAAAAATATAGACGAGACTTGTACTTTTGGAAGTTAAGAGTTAAATGGCTGCGATCTATCTACTTATTTGTTTCATTGAAAGATCAGTTCATAACTTAGTATAATATAATGAATGTCATTAGTGTTATTTCCATTAAAAATAAATGTTTTGTGTTATTTTAATAGCGTTATGTTGGCTCTAGAGGAGAGTTGTAGCCGTTCATCTGACTGTACTGTTTAGTTACACTCTAAGTACAATTTCCGTACATTTTGTACTGTTTACACTGAAAGTGTGGTTGCGTGTTCTTATTTATTTATATCTGTACGGAATCGCATCGGTCTCATTTATCCCTAATAAGTTCTAGATCATATAAATATATGTATGATTATGAGGACTTTAAAGGCACATAATATACCAAAGTTGAATATTTTTATGTTTAATATCGATTTGATAAAATATGTAGTTAGGATTGCACTGTTGATGAAAAGTACATTAAAAATAATTGTCGATCTGTCATCAGGACTGCTTAAACATAATTTTAATCTCTATAAATAATATCATTAAAATGCCTAATTCATAACAGGACTTGGGTTCTCACAGTGCTTATACACCATTGCAATAAGAAGCACTTCATCTGTGTACAAGGGGCTTTTGGTACCCCCTCCAACAGCAATCATTGTAGTGTATGTCGTTCAATAGGTCTTACTAAGAGGAAAAATATTTACTATAGTGACTTGTCCTAAATCCTTGTCCATTTACCGTGACACCGCAGGAAGCGGCCACTCCGAACTCACGACTGAGAGGTATAAAGCCACTCAGTGCTTCTAATATCTCGAAGCGGGGTGGCTGAGCACATAGTCGTGTCGAGAGAACTATGTTTACCACAGTTTTAGTTGGAAAATGGAATATAAAATGTACGAGCTCGTAGACCGGGATGTTTCTGCAGATGGCGTAAAAATATAAAGTACATTTTAAGAATTGGTTTCTGAACATTATTCTAAATTAAATGGATCGAAGGACCAATGGCCGCTGGGGCAGACGATTCCTTGAGTGGAGACCGCGAATCGGCAAACGCATCGTAGGGCACCGCCCCGTCTTTTTCATAGTAAAATAAATGACAACTTTTTCTATGCCCCTGTTTTCGTTTTTAATTATATATTATTTCTAGAAGACCTCAAAAATCCCAAAATTGCTCATTTATAAATACAGCGGTCTACCGCTGTCCTTAGGTGTATACATTTAGTATATACATTTTAAAATTAATAATGAAAATGGAAAAACATAGAAACACAGTAAATATACTTCTTATACAGTTTATGAAATATCTTTTAAATTGGTCTAATTTCGGGGGAGAAAATAGTCGAGAGCCAAAATATGATTTATGAATTTTATACTTAGGCTATTCAGTCAGAGCTGCAGTTGTCCTTATCGCACTTATTAGAGGCCGAGCGTTCGCAAAGCGACAGCTATAGTTTCTCCAAATACTTAATAATAGTCACGTCGCGTCCCCCCGCTCTTGGCGTATACGATCCCAAAGTTCCCGCTGCAAGATGTGGTGGCAGAGGATGCAACCTTTCGCCCTATCTGGGCCTTGCGCCTGGACGGTTGCCTCTCCCGACCTCGTTCTGCGGCCATAACATATTGGCTACTTTTTATCCCGGAAAGATAAACAGTCCCCGAGTGATGCGTGATAACATCTTTCCGTGGTACACTAGATAATGCCCGGTGCAAGCCGCGGC
The DNA here is from genome assembly GCA_949699075.1 of Asteroscopus sphinx. NCBI lineage: Eukaryota > Metazoa > Arthropoda > Insecta > Lepidoptera > Noctuidae > Asteroscopus > Asteroscopus sphinx. The sequence continues at coordinate 22,357,476 of OX453024.1, forward strand.
CATATCATTTCATACACTGAAATAACGTACCTTTAACGTGTTAAAATAAAATAAAATACTGCTAAACATAACTAAGCGTGTTTGTTAATATAGCACCTGCACAGTCGACAGTTTAAAAAAAAAAGTCATGTCTCTTATATGGCAAGTTTCTTAATGAAATATTCCGATTTGGATTTGCTTCAAAATTATTTTTTCACATTTACACATTGTTGTGTACATTCTGATTAACGTCATTGTATTAAATGCTCAGAATAAATCTAGATTTATGGTTGAGCATCGTTTTGGAATACGGACCTAAATCTAGTTGCCAGACAGTCGCTTGTTGTGTCGGCGACCTAAACTTGTCTGTACATAGATACATATAATCTATTAGTCAATATCCTGGATTTTTATTTTAACAATTTTCTTTAAAACTACCTACCATCACTTTTTTATATATAACATCTCAAACATTCATTGTTCGTACAACAAAATCATTGTAAATCCATGTTTTAATTGAAATACAAGTATAAAAGCCATTCCAAGGGTTTCATTTATGTCCAATAAGAGACATAAATTGTGGCGACCGTGACAGGACACCTGCAAAACGGAAAATTAAAGAAATACGAAGTCCGGTTAGCTTGACCAATTGAGCTACCGATTGCTGTGTTCAAGAAGACGATATTTTGGAGATTTTGGAGGCCCAGCCATTGCAGTCTACACCTGGTGTACGATTTAGACATCAATTAAAGCGAAATAAATCGAAGTCGTACAACAGCCTATAAATATTTAATTTGTTATCGTTAATATAATATTAATTATTTGTAACGGTGAGTTTTTTTAATAAGAAAAATGCGTAATTCTCCTCTATTTGGTATAAAATTTGGATTTATTCAAATCTAGGACTTAAATATAGATTGCCTTGATATATAATATGTTTTCTATTTCTACACATACATACATATTAATAATTAGGTTAATAAAACCTCATTCACAAAAAAGGAACGTTGTACGACACTCATAGATTTGATGTATAATATGTTACACATTACCCTATGTACTAACTTACACACACATTAATTGTATAATACATATATATTCCTATTCATAGTAATACTGCCGATACAAATATCATAGACTTAATATATCGAATGTTGTATTTACAATTACATTTAATATATTTTAAAATACATATATTTAGAATTCAATTAATATATTCCATTTTATCTACGTTGACACATATTTAAATATAATAAGTAAGTATTATAGTTAAAAGATGTTGGGTAAGTTTAGCGATGGATTAAAATTGGATTATCATTTTGTATTGGCACGAGCTAAGACCCGCCTGCCAGGATCAACACTGCGATTGGCAGTCTGACACTGAGCGATCAGGCACAGGTGTACATTTTACAGCCAATGATAACTCTCATTTTCGGATGCTTGCGTTCGACTGTGACAATTATTAGTCAATAAATATAAAGGTGCGTCTACGCTAGACGAGCCGAGCACAAATTCGTGTAGTGTGGACCGACTTACAAGCCTCGAACGAGCGCGCTTCGAGCATTTGGTTCGTGTTCGACTTTGCTCCGCCAATTGTCGGTTTTATGACGAATACAAAGGGATTCGCTTCGAGATTTCAGTGCGCTCTTGTTGTAGGGTCGTAGTAAGTCCACACTTGACACCGCGAGCGAAGACGTGCAGTGGCTCCGCTCGTGCTCGGCTCGTCTAGCGTAGACGCACATTAAAGGATCGTTCTATCGTGAATTTTAACCCCGTGGACTGCAGAATTTTAATTTGCCGGTTCTTAATCAGTACGGGAACAAACAGCAGACGGGGGCAGACCCGATTACCACATAAATTATATCACCCAACCCATTTATAGGCCGACAGAAATGATCGTGCTTCGAATCGACAAAAGAAAGTGTTCTTCCGATGTTTACGGGAATGGGTACTATATGGGAATTCGACATAACCTTTGTCTTGTCCATATTCATTTTAAGACCCACTCTATCGGAAGCTCTACTGAGGTCATCGAGCATTGTACCGAGGTCCTCCATGGTCTCAGCCATGACTACTATGTCGTCGGCAAACCGAAGGTGAGTGATGTACTCGCCGTTTATGTTAATGCCTAGCCCCTTCTAGTCCAGAACCTTGAAGACATCCTCCAATGTAGCAGTGAACAGTTTCGGAGAGATCACATCTCCCTGTCTCACACCTCGCTGCAGAAGGATAGGTTTCGAGGCTTGGTCCTGTAATCGGACTGACATAGTGGCGTTTTCATACAAAGACTTTAACACTTCGATGTACCGATAGTCAATCTGGCACCGTTGAAGAGACTGTAGTACAGCCCAAGTCTCGATCGAATCGAAGGCTTTCTCGTAGTCCACAAACGCTAAACAAAGAGGCAAGTTATACTCTTCGGTCTTCTGTATAACCTGCTGCAGCGTATGTATGTGGTCTACGGTGCTAAAGCCTTTTCGGAATCCTGCTTGTTCGGGAGGCTGGAAGTCGTCAAACCTGCGCGAAAGACGGTTCGTAATGACTCTCGAAAACAGCTTGTAGACATAGCTCAGAAGTGAGATGGGCCTATAATTCTTCAGCAGCGCATTATCGCCCTTTTTGAAGAAAAGTACCACCACACCTCTGCTCCATGCCTGTGGCGTTCTTCGCTCGAGAATGACGGAATCAAACAACTTCTGAAGGGCCTTAAGGATCGGTTTTCCACCCGCCTTCAGGAGTTCGGCCGTAATTCCGTCATCACCCGGTGCCTTGTTGTTTTTGAGCTGCTTCAGAGCCATCCTAATCTCGTACAGGCCAACTTCGAGAAAGAGGTCAATCGTCGAATCCGACTCGGTTGGGCAGCGTTCGGGAAGCTACGCAATATCTTCTCGTCCAAAATACCGCAGTGTCTCAAGACGAAAGTCTTTGACCAGTGTGTGTTGCCAGTAATTACTTACGGCACTGAAACGTGGTCGCTCACAATGGGCCTGATAAGAAAGCTCAAAGTCACTCAAAGGTCAATGGAGAGGGCTATGCTCGGAGTGTCCCTGCGTGATCGAATCAGAAATGAGATTCGCAGGAGAACGAAAGTGACCGACATAGCCCGAAGAATTGCCAAGCATAAGTGGCAGTGGGCGGGGCACATTGCTCGCAGAAATGATGGCCGATGGGGCAGTAAAGTTCTGGAGTGGCGACCGCGTACTGGAAGGCGCAGCGTGGGTAGGCCCCCCACAAGGTGGACCGACGACCTGGTGAAGGTCGCGGGAATCCGCTGGATGCGGAAGGCGCAGGACCGGTCGTTGTGGCGATACTTGGGGGAGGCCTATGTCCAGCAGTGGACGTCTTTCGGCTGAAATGATGATGATGATGATGAATGACGGAAAGGGGTGGGTCCCCTTTCCGTATTTTTTATATATTTTAACCTCATTTTGAAAATATCTATATAGCGAACATCGATTTAAGGGGGGAATGGGAAACCCCCTTTCGTTTGAGTTACGCCTTCACCCCTCCTTTCCGTTTTTTTTTTTCCTTCAAGTTTTTGGGGTTCAATTAATAGTTAGTTTTTTTTTTTTTTCTAACTTTGAAAACCGCAGCATCTTTGTTACTGGCTGTTTTTGGAGCTAACGGTACTTCAGGTTTGTAGTACCTATGTATGGGTTTTGAACTTTGTTATACAATTTCATATATAATATAATTTAGGAAGATGAATGATTGAAAATGAGTCTTTTGTGGACTTTAAGATTGATAACCTCTGGAGAGATCGATTAATTATGTTTTAGGCATTGCATTTGTGAAAAAAAAAAGGTTTTATACAGTGTTACTTTTGTTTTAATTATCTACTAATGTTTTTTTTTTTTATTTAATCTTTATTGTTTATTAAGGGTTTTTTATCCACACGGATATGCCAACCCCATAGTATGGTCTAACACATACACATTTGATACAAATTAACAAGCAGAGGAAAAAAAATCACTGACTAAGCAGTAAACCGTTTTGCCGCAACTGACTTAGGATTTCCTAAAATAGTCAATACAAGCCCAACGTCTAGTGAATTATTTTTTTTACTTGCTACCTACAAGACAAGAAGTGTTAAGATCACACTAAGAAATACTACCACTGTACCTACTTCTCCGCCAAATAGTGATGCTTGCATTGCTGTGTTTCGGTCTGAAGAGTGCGAGTGCCGGTGAAATTACAATCACATGAGACTTTCCATCTTCCTGTCTCAGTTTGGCGAACCGACTTGCGGTACCGATGCGGTATCGGTAACAATAGGTACTGAATAATAGCTGCCTGCGTCTGTCAGCGGGACGCGTTAACAGTTTGAGAACCACTGTTCTTTAATAAACAAAGGAAACGAACATATGATATCGCGTTTTGCTGTAGTGTGTTTATTAATATTCGCAGATGGTTGGGTTCGAGATGTTATGGGAGTGGAACAAAACATTAATAGTTAGGCAAGTGTTGTTAATACATAGTTACGGTATGTTTGATTAAATACGATGTTTTTATATTTCACGCAAGTGTATATTATTTGGAGGTTTGATTCAACTAGCGAAGTTGTTACCCAACATCATAACGATATGATAAACAATAACTTTCCAAAAATGCGTTCTCCGCTCGACCACTTGCAACTCGCACACACTTTGCTTGTTTGTTTGGCGCCGACTCATAATTAGTTATTTACATTAGTTTAATTAGAAAAAGACTAAAAAAACTTCATTTTATTTTTTTCTCAGTAGCAGCCCGGAGTCTGGATTTGTGCCTGGTTAATTACAATAGGCTTGCCCCCTATTACATGGGACTTATAACATAACTGGCAAAATGTGGGTGTACTATACACGTCTGCCTACCCCTTCGGGGAAATACAGGCGTGATGTTATGTTATGTTAGGTCCGAAATACAGAATAAAACTCAAGCTCTGATCACTGTTTAAAACTAGATTTGATTTGAGCTTTACTTTTAAAATATTCTTCAAGCATAGATTCATCGCTCACAGTTAGTGAGCTTAGCTTTATTCTAAAATGTTAGATTTGTAGATTCGCGCTTTTGCATATATTTAATCTGTAATCACTCAAGTATGGTCAAGATAGCGCTTGAAAATAGATTTCCTTCCTATTTGGGTATATTTTAATTGAATTGAAGTTTATAATAAATTATCAAAATACTGATATTTTTGGTCAATATGAGTACTACGTATCTGCTTGAGGCACGATTTGAGTCTCGATTTAGCTGAGTCTAGATTGATTACCATGTTGGAATAAGATGCTCAAGTAACGATTTCTAGCTTTTATTACAAAGAACTTACAAGTCCATAAGTATTTGATGCTAAGTTTTCTAATTTTATGTTTGTGGTTATACAAATGTTTTACAATTTAGTTTAAGTCAACTTAGGCTTTGCAGCAGAGCTTAGTCTTAAATATCTGATGTGGGACTTAACTATTATTCAAGGTTTGTTTATTGGGTTTACATTCGTAGGTACACTAATGAAATCAGATCCTCATGAAATACAAGATGACATTTTAATGGCTACTTTCCCGAAAAGGGGTCATTGTACTCATCATAATGAACAACTTTTACTATGGGACCAACCCTGAAATCGTGAAAAAATATCAGGTGGTCCCTACATTTTATCGATCTAAGTGAACACAAATATAGGGAACAACTGATATTTTTTTCGCGATATCAGGGTTGGTCCCATAGTAAAAGTTGTTCATAATGATGAGTACAATGACCCCTTTTCGGGAAAAACACATACAACAGACAAATAAATAAATCACGTCGTGCTAATAGACATAATATTTTGTACAGTATTAGGGAACCGCGACCTCCGTATAGGTTTTGAGGCTGACAAATAAAGTATTATGACAAAATAATTATTTATTTAGGAAAGTTTTGACATAAGAGTATTTACGAGTCGATTATATTGCTACAATTATATTTACAGTTGAGACGAAGGTATATACACCGCCGTACTGTGTACGGCTGGAGGCGAGCGGCGAGTTGTTGTACATAGTCGTGGTTGCCGCACTGCGTCTTACCATATTATATTATAAAGATAATAAATTATTGATACACAGTAAGTGAACAAACTAGATAAGTATGAATAATTGTTAACAGATAATTAGGTTTTGTATGTTGTTACGCATTGCCGTAGGGTAGACAGTAGCCGCGGTGTTGCCGCTCACATTATGATATACATAGAATACAATAGATTATTTTATTCGCAGGAACAATTATTGTTTCAAAGGAACGATACTTAAATACATACAATGATTTTATGAAGTAGCGAAAATACAAGAAAATATGTATTAATTATGTAAATTTGTTTGAGTTAAGTGGCGATAATTTTATTCTGATTTTTAGAACAATTTTCAGTTTTTTTATTTCAAATCTACACTTCTTATTGAATCTATAATTGATATAGTCTGTTTCTCGTTTTTAAAACGACTAAAATGTCAGCATGTGTAGATTGCGAAATTGAGCCGTCTGATGAACGAATGAACGATACAATTGACGGTCAAATATAGCTAAAATTACCACGGAGTGATGGTCCTAGTTATAGTCAAGGGCACATGGCTAAGTAGTAAACGCGCGGATTGTATGATCTTCGAGCTTAAGCTACACTTGCCACGGTCAGTTCGCGGATGGGTGACAATTTTGTTGCACATCGGGAACCCTCCGTGCCTCGGAGAGTACGTTAAGCTGTCGGTCTCGGTTGCCATACGAATATCTATGGCAGTCGTTACGGGTAGTCAGAAGGACCTGAAAGTTGGCCACTGGTCTAGCCTCCTAACTGGGTTACGAGGTTGTGATGGCAGTCGCTCCGTGTAAAATACTGATGTTCAGCAGCATCTGGCTAGACTGGAACCAGCATAGTTGGAAAAAGGCTCGGAGGATGATGATGGTCGCAGTTATATTGTTAAAAGATTAGAAGGGAGGCCGCTCATTCTCGCTCTGACACTCGCCCCGAGAGGTCGTGCTGCTCCGCTCCGTCCTCTCGTGACGAATTAAGTGCTCGAATATTTTTCGCTACGGCTCACCGTAGCGTCCTCCGCAGTCGCCCCGCCGACTGCAGCCCGATAAGCACATTCGCTGTCTTTTTCAAGACAGCGGGCGCGCTTTTGTCTCTTTAGACAGAGTTTCGTCAAAAACGTAGTGTCCCTTCAGGAAAAACCCACTTATTTACTGTGGTCCTCAGTGGATACCTAACGGTGCTAACGAACTGAGGGGCGTTGACCCGACACGCCAGCTGCGCTCCTTAAGGGCAAAGCAAAATTGGAAGAAGCTAGGGCCAGAAGGCCTTGGGGGATCTCCTAGTCTTCCCTAGCTTTAACCCCGTTTCGTCCTATCTAGCACTCTCTAGGGGTTTACACCCATTGCACACTAGAGACTTAGGGACCTGGTTGCACATTAAGACTGGCAATCAGGAGTGCAAGCTTAGGGCTCACCAGTAGGCACACAACCTCCCCGTCTATACCCGACGGGGAGGGTTTGAACACACTCCCGGGAACACCCACCCGAGGAGCAAAACCCCCATGTTAGTACGCCACTAATTTCTCTCCCTCTCATTTTGCTAGGCTTGGCTTAGTCATCATCTGTACGATGGTGTCTGATGCCAAGTTCCTGAGCATCCTGAAAAACGTCCTCCTCAAGGACCCCAACTTCCTAGCCAATTATGGCAACCTCTTTTGCGACGATGAGGTGATCAAACCTCAAACGTCCGAATCCCCCAACTCTCCTGAGTTGCCCGATACCCCCCCACCCCAAAGGAGGAATAGGCGCCCCGCCCGTTCCGACAGCGATGAGGAGAGGCCGAGGTCTCCGCGTGGTCCGCCTAGGCGTTCAGCCAGCCTGGACCATAAGGACCGCACCCCCTCACCTCTCCCCACCCCAGCCCCCACTCAATACCCCGATCGCTCCCCGATCCCATCAGACCAAGAGATGTCTTCGGACAGTGAGGTCAACTCAGACGAGGCCGACGCCTTTACCACAGTAGTGGGTAAAGGTAAAAAACGCAGCCGAAAGACAAATAAGGCCGAGGCTCTCGCCTCAAAAACACTTAAACTGTCCGAGGCAAACTCTGCCCCGGCCCCTACCCCCCGTCCCGCCTCTTACTCCTCCTCGCAGGATAACAGGCCTGCCTCCCCTCACGATCATGAACATACCTCATCTTCCCAGAAGAAGGTACCCATCCCGCCTCCCTTATTCATCCAGGATAAGGCATATTGGACCAGAATTTCCGACTGGTGCAATCAAAACAAAATCAATTTTACTAGTGCCCGCCCCACGCAGCAGGGCATTAAAGTAGTTGTCCCCACCCCCACCGATTACCGCAACCTTACCAGGTTGCTACGCGAGCGTGGTGTGTCTTTTCACACCTACGCACTCCCAGAGGACCGACTCCTTAGAGTTGTGATCCGAGGGATTCCGACCGAAGTCAGCTGCACGGAAGTGCACGCCGACCTCGATCGTCAAGGGATCCCGGTTGCAATAACCCACCGAATGTACCGTGGTAAGCACGGTGAACCCTACAATATGGTTCTTGTCATCTGTCACCCTGGCGAAAGCGCCAAAAACATATATAACATAAAGACCGTATGCAACTTATCAGGCATCACGGTCGAGCGCCCCCACAAGTCAAACCAGCCTGGTCAATGTCACCGTTGCCAGCTGTATGGTCACTCCCAGCGTAACTGCTACGCAAAGCCCAGGTGCGTTAAGTGCCTAGGCGATCACGGGACTTCCAATTGCGAGCGTCCCAAGGAGAGGGACCAGTGCACGGAGCCCCCTAGCTGTGTCCTTTGCGGCAAATCCGGGCATCCAGCGAATTATCGCGGATGCCCCAAAGCCCCCAAAATGCGCAACGCCAAATCGGCGAAACGCGCCTCCGACCGCGTTGCGAGGGAAGCCCCCTCCTACGCAGCCCCCTACCAGTACCAACCACCAAACCCTAGAGGCCCACTCGGGCCCTCCCCTAATTTCCGCGGCCCACTCGGGCCCAACCCATGGTTTAAGGGAAACCAAAAGCCCCAATTCCCACCTCTTCCGCCCTCTCGTCTCGCGCCCCCGGCCTCAGAGCCCCCTGCGCTGATGAACATACCCATCCCCGCACCTTCTCTCAGGCCCAAAACTGCACCAGCAGCCAAAGCCCCCCCCCCCATGAGAACCCCCCCTCCGGTAAACTCCCCCGGCCTTCTGCCGAGAGAATACCTCGAACCCCAATCAGGGGAGTCCCGCATTGACGCCTACTCCAGACTTTGGGCCTTTACCCAAGGCATCCATGAGCAGCGCCTTCAGGTACTTACCAAGTACCAAGACATTTATAGAATACTTAATTCCAATTATAATGTATAATACGGCCCCACCCAAAAGATTCAAACCCCGTTCCCTAATTTTAGGCTTTTTTAATGCCCGAGGCATTAGTGGTCAACGCGACGACGTAGCCGTCTTCTTGCGTGAGCACCAAATCGATATTTTACTCATTCAAGAGTCTTTCCTCAAACCCCATAGTCGTAATCCCAATATAGCCAACTATAGGCTGATAAGAAACGACAGAGCACACACCGCACTAGGCGGAACGCTCATCTATTACCGAAATTCATTGTATTGCATCCCCATTGATCCCCCAGAGCTAGCATGCCTGGAGGCTTCAATCTGTCGCCTAGGCATGACAGGGCACCAGCCCATCACCATAGTCTCGGCCTATAGATCCGCAAACAAACCCGCGAGTCTGCTCGAGGACGACCTCAAATCCCTACTCGATCTTAGTAACTCTGTAATTATTGCAGGCGACTTAAACGCCAAACACCGTTCATGGAGCTGTGTCTCCAATAACGCCGCTGGCACTCAATTAGGAGCACTTAGCGACAAACTTTCCTTCGACGTCATCGCCCCGATGCGTCCCACTCACTATCCTGACACAGTAGGGCACAGGCCCGACATCCTAGATATAGCCCTCTTAAAGCGCGTAAACCTCGGTATTCGCTCTATCGAGGTAATCCAAGAATTAGACTCAGATCATCGCCCTGTGATCATTCAACTGGGTCCCCGAGGTGGTCCCTCGGATCCCGGTATTCCACCCATAACAAAAACGATAACCGATTGGAGGAGATTAGAGGACCGCCTCAAATCTACCTCATCCCCCCAATTAGATTCAATCCCTGACTCCATTGAGACAGTCGCGGACACGGTGGCCGCGATCACCTCGCTCACCAACCATGTGCAGTCCGTAGTGGGCGAATGCTCACGGCAGGTTCCGATGCTGGATGACCAGCGTCTGAAACTGCCGGACGATGTAAATGAGTTGAGGACCGAGAGGAACGCGGCCATCCGTGCCTATGACGCTTTTCCCAATGAAGCCAATCGTGCCCATATGCGCTCCTTACAGAATTCTGTAAAGAGACGTGTAGCTCAGGTACGGGAGGAGCATTGGGACAAGGAAGTCAGCGCAATCCAACCGTCTCATGTAGCCTTCTGGGCCCTTCAACGCAGACTTAAATGCGAGACCACGGCAACTATGCCCCCCCTAAATCGACCCAATCAAAGGCCGGCCTTTGACGACGACGAAAAAGCCGAATGCTTAGCCGACAGCTTGGAGTCTCAATGCACTCTCAGTACGCTTCCCGTAAGCCAAACCCACCTTGATAAGGTCAATTCAGAAGTAGAGCGTAGGTCAGCCCTCCCCCCCCCCCCAATAGATGACCCTGATGACCCGCTCCCACCGATCACCCCTGACGAAGTTCTCTCTATAGTCAAGGATCTTAAGCCCAAAAAAGCCCCCGGCGCAGACGGCATCACCAATAAGGTGCTGAAACGTTTCCCTGCCACCCTAATCGCTCTAATGACCGTCATCTTCAATGCGGCATTTAAAAACAACATCTTTCCCCAGGCTTGGAAACAGGCTACGGTAATCGGTATTTCCAAACCGGGCAAACCAAAAGCCGAGCCGAGTAGTTACCGGCCGATTAGTCTCCTCAATGTCTTCGGTAAAATCTACGAGAAGCTTATTTATAAGCGACTCAAAGATTTCGCCGACTCAAATAAACTCCTTCCCGACGAGCAGTTTGGCTTTCGTACAAAGCACTGCTGCGTTAATCAACTGCACCGCATTGTAGAACACATCAGTGCAGGCTTCGTACGCGGTCAAATGACCGGCACTCTCTTTTTCGACGTAGCAAAGGCTTTCGATAAAGTGTGGCACAACGGCTTATTATATAAGCTGTACACTATGAATGTGCCACATCGTCTCGTGCTCATCATCCGAGACTACTTGTCGAATCGTACCTTTTGCTATCGCATAGAAGGGGCTCTCTCCTCCCCCCATCCCATTCACGCCGGTGTGCCTCAAGGCTCCGTGCTCTCCCCCCTACTGTTCACGCTGTACACCAGCGATATTCCAAAATGCGGTGCAGCCCGTATGGCCCTTTTCGCCGACGACACGGCAATCTATTACTCCGGCATGACCCATGTCGCTATTTCTCGTACCCTCCAATCCGCGGCCAACACCCTAGGTGAATGGTTCCGGAAATGGAGAATCGAAGTAAATCCCGAAAAAAGTGCAGCGGTCCTCTTCGATAAGAGACCCCTGTCACAGTACCGTAAAGAACTGAGCGTACCAGTCTCAATGTTCGGAAAACAGATCCCATGGCAACGAGAAGCCAAATATCTCGGAGTGATCCTTGACCGTAGACTGACTTTCCGTCCGCATATCCGCAGGGTGAAAAACCGTGCCGCCCTCGTCCTCGCACGTCTCCACCCCCTTCTCAATGCGCACAGTAAGCTGCCCACTCATCTCAAAGTAAGGATATTCACCACCTGTATCCGCCCCATACTCGCCTATGCTAGCGTTGTGTTCGCACACGTTAAGCCGGTGAGAATTCACATGCTCCAAACCATCCAAAACCGTTTCATGCGTAGGGCTGTAGACGCCCCCTGGTACGTACGCAACGTCGACCTCCACCTAGACCTCAAACTGCCGACCATCAAGCAGTTTTTCAAGCGTGTCTCAAAACGCTATTTCGATTCCGCTCCCAAGCACCCCAACCCCTTGGTCGTGGCGGCCACCGTCTACCAGCCATCTGCTATTAGCAAAACCCGACGTCCCAGACACACACTCATTGAGCCCGATGACGCTATTACACTCCTCCAGGAGTCAGATAAAAGTACAAGCACACTCCGACGCCGTCGTCCAAAATATCGTCCCCGCCGGCGAGGACCGACGCGACACACACACAGAGTCCGAGAGTCCGACTCTCGAGAAACAGTAACACATGCCGACGCAGCACCGGCTGCTGGGGGGATCAGTGGCGGGGTCCCCCTGCTGCACCCTGAGTCGAGGTCCGAGCTCCCCCCTGGGGACGCCCTCACGGTGTAAGCAACCGGAGATAATCTCGTCACGCGAGACCGGCCCTATGCTCTAGAGTAGTTCCTAGGAGCAGGCTATTGCGTAGCCACTGGTTAGGTTTTCTAGGTAGGTCTTAGCCTCGCCGGCGAGGCTTGCCGCTTCACGGCGTTTAGCACGTCACCCGATAGGGACCGAAAGTCCGCTACTTTCGAGGTAACCAATTCGATGCAGCAACGGCTGCTAGGGGGACATAGGAACTGCGGGGCCCCCCTGCAATGCCCTAGCGAGGTTCGAGCCCCCCCCTTGGGGGGCGCCCGCCCGATTAAGCGCGGTATTGATGCCGCGCGCATCTAGTTTGTAAGTATGTAGGGAAAAAACCTTCGGCGAATGGAGTCCCACATGGGACTCTCCGCCAACTAAGTCCGGTTAAGCAGAAATGGGACTTCGGTCCCACCTGCGAGAGCCCATTCGAAAAAAAAAAAAAAAAAAAAAAAAAAAAAAAAAAAAAAAAAAAAAAAAAGGGAGGCCGCTGCTTCTAATCTTGACAATTTTGACATGCTCCCTGTCGCCCTTATGGGATGTGTTGTGTTCGTCGGGTCACCTATTCCTTACAGGGTACCAAAAAAAAAGTAAATGTCAACAGATAATATTTCAACATTAACGTTTTTATGCCGGAAATCAAAAAGGGATTTTGATAAAATCTCAGATTATAATGATTTGATTAGTATTGTGAATCACCAGTTAGATAAAATTGCAATCAGTATTACTAATGTGTTCATAACGTTAATTATCTGATTACTCGAAAAATTAACTGGAATTGGATAAACGATAGTTTAACCAGAGAATTTTATTTTGAATTGTAATTTGTAAACTGATTCCCTATATACAGGCATGCCTACATTGGGAATCCAGTGATTCAACTGCAACTTTTTGCTACGATCGATGTAAACAAGTTATTAGTGCGACGGAGCAATCACCTTGCACCCGTAATACAGGTTGACTCCTAGCTCGGGACTGGGTCTTGCTCTGTCTCCCACGTAAAATTCCAGATGTATCTGTCGCTCAATCTAGTACTTAAGTTGACCTGTACTCATACGTTTATAAATAAAATTTATGATTTATTTAATTATCGTTGGTGAACCTTGGTGGCCTTAGTTCCGTTGAGCAACCCGCCAAAAGTTCACGTGAGAGATCGCAACTGGCAGCGACAAGTCTGAACTAGAGCGTGCGATGACGTCACCCATTGAGTCGCACGCGCAACGGATCATCAGTTTATCATTATTGGATTTATATCTTTACGCTCCTTTACGTTTGCGGCGTGGGTAGAATTATTAAAATGAATTATAGCTCGGAGACACATGGTTTTTTTATTTAGATTTTTTTCGGAAATATATTTAAAGGTTCTTAATATGTTTTTGTTTGTACCTAGCACTATTATAAGTTGCTTAAAAAAGGTTTTTATAGAATTATGAAATATTTTATGTAAAGGATTTGTAAAATCTCACATCTTTTCCTGTAACATTATTTTACATAATAACGTAATTGTGTAAGTGTATCTATCTTTTCAATGCAATTTTGTAAAATTCATGAAATTCGCAGTAGCCATGTAATCAATATTACAACTTTTTCCTTAATTATTTCCTTAATCACATGGTTTTGTACCTAAATCGCTAATTTCGATCTAATTTTAAACAAAGGTCCAGACCGGACATGAAAATTCTGTATGTATGGCAACCCTACGTGTGGGATGTACGTTATTGGGTTCCCAAATCCGCTGAAACACAGTCCCCTGGGCTGTGCCACTTTCAGAATTTCCTGTTTCGGTTAAAAAGATACAGCCCTGATTAAACACAGATATATCTAGGTTATGTACCTACCTTTCTCAATATTTTATCGGAATCTACGATTATTTGTTCTATGGTTTAATTAAAGTAGGAAGATAAATGTACTAAAACGAGTTGAAGAAAACTTAAGCTCTCTTTACAAATGCATAATTTCAGTATTTACACGTACTTATGGAAAATACGAGGATAAATAGTACATATTACCTTAATGGATAAATATGGCATTGATGGCAATGAACGAGTAAAAATAAATAGTGATACAGTACATTTGCCATGTTATTTTCTTATTTTAAAGCGATAGCTTGCGAACATTGCTGCGCAGACGCAGACGCTAGACGTAAGAAGAACGTAATCAGAACGTATCGCAAACAGAATGCAGCCTGTATTTGCGAGTTATAAATAAAACCTAGTGTTTTGTACTATAGATTTAAAGCATTGTTTTAATTTCTACACACACATATCAACTTAATTAGGCATCTAATTAAGTTCGCAATTTGGGAGAGGCCTATGTCTAGCAGTGGAGTTGATGATTGATGACCAACGTTGGGGGCGCTTTGATTTGGCGCAAAGAACTTCTGTCATTATTAGCCTGTCCAGCGTTCTAGTTTATAGAGGTGACTGGGAGACGCTACCTGTAAGCTATATTATTATTATTTTGGAAAAAGAGGTAAGGTCTTTGCAAGTCCCTTATGTCACTGCGACCTAAAAGATCTATTGTAACGCCTCTAATAGTACTACAGCACCTCTCCAAGCCGCAGGCCAACCATAAAGTCGACCAGAGAAATATTAAACCAATTAAATCATCATCATCAACTCAGTCTATCGCAGTCCACTGCTGGACATAGGCCTCTCCCAAGTTGCGCAACAACACTCGGTCTTCGGCCTTCCGCATCCAGTTCCCCTCAGCCACGTTCAGGTCGTCGGTCCACCTGGCAGGGGGGCGCCTTACGCTGCGTTTGCTGATTCGCGGTCTCTATTCAAGGACTCGTCTGCTCCAGCGGCTATCGGTCCTTCGACAGACATGGCCAGCCCGCTGCCACTTCAGCTTACTGTTACAAGCTATGTCGGTGACTCCGGTTCTTCTCCGGATAATCTCGTTACGGATTTTATCCTTCAAAGAAACTCCAAGCATAGCTCGCTCAAAAAAAACAAAACCAAAAACCAATTAAAGAATTGCACAAAATAGATGTCTATACCCCCGCTAAGCTTTTAGTACAATTCTATTGGTTTGTTTCTCAGCTCCACTCCTCTCCGCTCCTTTGGAAAGGCAGCCTTAAGGCGGGTCCAGACGAGTGTAATATGTAACGTAATGTATCATGTGATGAAACGCGAATTCTGCGAAGAATAATGTGGAGGGCACCACAAACGTTACATGTGTCGCTCGCGCTGATCCGGGTGTCGGTTTTTTCGCAAATACAATGCTTCATTTTAGTAGACCTATTCAATGATGGGTATCATTGAATAGGTCTACTACACTCACACGAGGGGGTGCAGCGAAAAAATTTTTTTCATCCACATTTCACATGTATGGGCGCCACCCCTAAAGAACGTTAAAACTATTTTTTTATTCTTTTCAAATTGAGATCTATATGCAGACTATTTTTTAACAACATTTCATTTACTTATGTTTATAACTGTAGAAGTTATTAAGCTGTAAAGGATTAGGACAGACGGACAGACGGACGGACATGACGAAACTATAAGGGTTCCTTGTAGGACTACGGAACCCTAACAAGTTTAACCGGATTACATAGCGTATATTATTTAAATTGGTTTTCCAGACGTGTCGAAAGCTTTGCAGCTTGTTTTGAACCCAGTTCTAAACACAATCAAGTCCCAAACAGCACGCAACACTCTAAAAGATAATGACATTGTGGGTGATTACTGCGTGCATCGAAACGATTTGAATTAATAAAAATTGTACGGTAGATAAAAATATTTTATAAATATCTGTAAAGACGCTTGTCATCTTAGTCTTCCTGCGACCACGAACGCTGCAAAGCTTTCGAAACGTCAGGGAAAACCGATTTAAATAATATACGCGATATAATCCGGTTAAACTTGTTTTATTATAATGTGTAGTGATCGCGAAACCCTAAGAAATTATTACTAATTATTTTATTATTTTTTAACGCATTTAAATCTTAAAATTATTACTATTCTATTTCCGACTGCCTCGTTGGTCTAGTGGTCGCAAGCGCGACTGCTGAGCGTGGGGTCCTGGGTTCGATTCCCGGGTCGGGCAAAGTGTTATTAGGTATTTTCATTAGGAAATTCTCAGTAGCAGCCCGGAGCCTGGATTTGTGCCCGGTCAATGGCAATAGGCTCGCCGCTGAAGAGTGGAATTCCTTGCGTCAGTCATCATCATCATCATCATTTCAGCCGTAAGACGTCCACTGCTGGACACAGGCCTCCCCCAAGCATATATTGAGGGGATATGCCATAATCGCCACGCTTGGCGCCTGCCAAGCGTGGCGAGGGTTGGCGATCGCAGTTGGTTGGTTAAATACTCAGAGAACACTGCTGCCCATCCTCTGGTGAATCCCTTAGTCGCCTTTTACGACACCCATGAGAAGATATAGGATTCTTCTTAAGATTCTTGCGTCAGTGTTTCCCGAGAAGTATAATCTGGTGGTCTTCAAGGCTCGAATGAATAGTTTTTGTTGGGCAAGCGTGAACTATAGAAAACCATCGCTTAAGATCAGGTAAGGTGGCGGTCAAACGCAAGCACGTTAAGAATAAAAAATAAATAAAAAAAAACATCATCATTTCATTCAAAAGACGTCCACAACTGGACATAGGCCCCTCCAAGCATCGCCACTACGACCAGAACTGCGCTTCCCGCATCCAGCGGATTCCCGCGACCTTCACCAGGCCGTCGGTCCACCTTGTGGGGGGCCTACGCAAGCTTATCCTACTAACATTACAAATAAGCTTTTACCCGCGGCTTCGCTCGCACATAATTCCGTTAACCACAGAAAGATGTTATCGCGCATCGTCGGGAACTGTTTATCTTCCTGGGATAAAAGTAGCCTAAATATAGGCTATAATAATATAATTAATATAATATGGGCCGAATTTAGTTGGATGTGAAAGTATATATGTTTGTTTATATATCCTTCAATTACGCTAAAACGTCTAAACGGATTTTGATGAAAGAATCATGGCAAATTTTGTACAAAAAAAAATACTTTTAGAGAAGGTGGAATAGTTTTAATATTGATTCTTGGTTGGGTGGAAAGAATAACTTTCGGCATTTAAAATAGAGCATCTTTTACTTGTATCTCATCATTTCAGCCGAAAGATGTCCACTGATAGACATAGGTCTCCACCAAAGGGGGGGATATGCCATAATCGCCACGTTTGGCAGGCGGGTTGGCAATCGCAGTTGGTTGGTTAAATACTCAGAGAACACTGCTGCCTCTGGTGAATGGTCAGTCCTCTGGTTAATCTTTTAATCGCCTTTTACGACACTCATGAGAAGAGATACGATACGGGTGGTGCAATTCTTTATGTCCGGTACCACACGGAACGGTTTCTTGTATCTATTATTAGAAAAAAAAAACAATGTTCCCATTACGCCGCGTTGGTAGCAAGGTGTGTGATCAGTGCTTCAATGAAAAATATATGTTTCACAATGGTTTAAATAATTGAATTCGATTTGTAAAAGTTTTGCCAACGTTACAAAGAATCCAGTTCCACTACAAAGTTTGATGTTTACGGATATTAAAAAGTAGCCGGTTTTGCAGATTCTGGAGCAATGGCGGGCTCCTGTGGCTGCGATGAAAGTGCAGAGGAATTACAGCTCAGAAATGGCTGGTCCTCGACCTTTGTCCGTCTTGACCGAAGACGAACAGACTATGAAAGAAACAAGTGAGTTCTTATCATTAAGACAAGAGATAATACGGATACCGTAAATATCCGTGAAAATATTTTTTACTACGCCATATAATTGACCAGGGGGTCTACTCCCGTTCGACGATATTCGATAAATCGTACGATTCATCGCACAATTTGCTACTCCGGTCAACCATCGTTCCCTTATCGCATGCGATGATCGTGTTTTGACGTTTGTTTTTCTCATCTCCGGTAAATTGTATACGACTATGAACCGTAGTCTATCTTAATTGTGCCTTTTTTATGTGCCTATCTTTATTATGTAAGTATCAGTCGGAACGAAAGTTCGTACTTCGTTTGTCGTTCGTAAAACGCGAGTAGACCTACAGGTTCTGAAATTACAATGCAACAGAATATTAATTAAATGTTCTTCTATTACATGGGACTACAACTTAACTGGCGAAATGTGGGTGTACTATACACCACTGCCTGCCCCTTCGGGGAAATACAGGCGTGATGTTATGATATGTTTTGTTATATTTTACAACTCCATCCAAACACCAATCCAGAGGTTGTCTGAAAGATTCAAATATATGGTAATCTGTTGGAGCAAGGTACGGGGAGTACGGTGGATGTCGCAGACATTCCAATTGTAGCTCATCTAACTTAGTGGTTGTTTGTTGTGCAGTGTGTGGTCTTGCGTTGTCGTGAAGCAGCAGTGGCCTAGAGCGATTGACCAATCTCTGTTATTTAGCAGCTAGTTCTTCCTTCATGGTTTGCAGTTGCTGACAATAGATATCTGCCGTAATCGTTTGCCAGATTTTAGAAAGCTGTAGTGAACGACACCGGCGCTAGTCCACCAAACACTCACAAGTAACTTTTTCTGAGTCAATTTTCGTTTAGGGAAGGATTTGGCTGGTTTAGCCATTGCGACGGAATGAATAAAGCCTCAAGTCAATCCTATATACAACGTGTTGATCTGTATTCGTGCCATATTTAAGGAGGTGACTATACCACTGATACTGAACACAAATCAATAAAAAAACCGGCCAAGAGCATGTCGGGCCATGCTCAGTATTATAGGGTTCCTTAAGTAGGTGTTACAAACA
This sequence comes from Asteroscopus sphinx, assembly GCA_949699075.1. Lineage (NCBI taxonomy): Eukaryota > Metazoa > Arthropoda > Insecta > Lepidoptera > Noctuidae > Asteroscopus > Asteroscopus sphinx. The sequence goes on from OX453024.1 coordinate 22,376,591, forward strand.
AATCAAATCCAATATTAATCACGGCTATTTTAGTTTTTGCAATAGACGGCAGAATTGGCGACTCAGAGAGTGATGTCAGTAGCCGCTAGATGGCGCTATACAGTGCCAAATGTAATACACGGCACTTGACAGCAGCATTGGCGACCCAGAGAGTGTTGTACGACGCCGCTAGATGGCGCCAAATTTAAGAAGTGTGTCGTCAACATAACACAAAGTTACTTTTTGTGATTTTTTCAAATAGAAAGTAGTTAAAGGAGCATTATTTGCTATGATAATTTTTCTCTAAGGTCAATGACCTTTGAACTAGGACGTTTTAAGTATTTTTCAGTTTTCTGTCTATAACTCAAAAAATTATAATCACATTATACTCGAAATAATTTTAAAAGAGAGTTTTTACAAAGGTCTATCAATGTGGAAGATTATAAGTTTCTACGTAGCATAGTTTAGAAATGGCAGGGGGGGGGACACATTGCATGCCACTTTGGCGGGCTATATTTCGCAGATGGTACACCTGATAAAAAAGTGATGTATGAAACATTACCTTCATTTTAGTAGACCTATTCAATGATACCCCACACGAGGGGGTGCAGCGAAAAAAATTTTTTTTTCCCCATTTCACATATATGGGCGCCACCCCTAAAGAACGTAAAAACTATTTTTTTTATTCTTTTAAAATTGAGATCTATATGCAGACTATTTTTTAACAAAATTTCATTTACTTATGTTTATAACTGTAGAAGTTATTAAGCTAAGGATTAGGACAGACGGACAGACGGACAGACGGACAGACGGACAGACGGACGGACATGACGAAACTATAAGGGTTCCTTGTAGGACTTCGGAACCCTAAAAATGAATACCAATTTTTTCAATTTAAAAAAATACCTATTTGTATACAACAAATTCCCTCCGTGTGTCGCGTGAGATACAAAAAACCGGCCATGTGTGAGTCGGACTCGCGCAGTAAGGGTTCCGTACCTCTCAACGACCTGATACCCCATAAAAACTGATTTAATTTACGAGAGTTTATCAAAAGACATCAACGTACAGTGCGCGAAATATGAATTTTTGCATGTCTTTCTTACGCAGGTTCCACATTTGTCTATGTTTATCTTATTTTTAGTATTTGTTGCTAAACTACATAATATGCACTATAATCTGACCAAGTTTGACGCTGCGTTTGCCGATTCGCGGTCTCCATTCAAGGACTCGTCTGCTCCAGCGACCATCGGTCCTTCGACAGACATGGCCAGCCCACTGCCACTTCAGCTTACTGATCCTACAAGCTATGTCGGTCACTCCGGTTCTTCTCCGAATAATCTCGTTTCGGATTTCATCCTTCAAAGAAACTCCAAGCATAGCTCGCTCGCTCCCTACATTTGTGTTCACTTAAATCGATAAAATGTAGGGACCACCTGATATTTTTTTCGCGATTTCAGGGTTGGTCCCATAGTAAAAGTTGTTCATAATGATGAGTACAATTACCCCTTTTCGGGAAATAAGCAAATCAAATTTCAGCGTGTATATAGGTACGAAAACCTATGTGAGATTTTCCTTTAATCATGAAAAATATTTTAAGGCTAGGCTCTATGTATAGTAAAGAATTCATTTCAAATATCAAATTAATCAAGTATCTGTTTTACTGATAATAAAATAAAATTAAAAATATTTTTTAAATATTTGAGTAACGATAGATTTAGGTAGTGGCTCTATATTATTTTCAACGTCCATCCACGCCAGTTACTACTATGTAGATAGGTCACCTGGTCGAATAAAGGTTTTATGCAAACGGAAACATGGAAAATGTTTAAGTAAAAAAGGTTGATATTATGTATTTTAATATCTTTTGCTAAAAAGCATCTTTATGACCTATAGATTAACATACCCAATAAAATAAAATGGTTTTCCTAAAATATTTTCCATTAAATACTTAACATAAATAAAATAAAAAAATACGTAATTTTACTGATTCAAATACGTTTACATAGACACAACTTATTTTATTTTACTATTATTGGTTTTAGAGTATTTTAATTGCTAGACATCAACTTACAACCGGTAAACACTAGGTACACATTTTACGTCTAAATAATTCTACTTATTTGATTATTTATTTAATGTAATATTATATTTGATAATTATTTTCCCAAATTAATAAAATAAAATAATGGTGACGATTTCTCGTTCACGAACTAAACTTATTTTAAACTATCGCTCTCTTTTACTAATATAAGACAAGAAAGCGGTGGCAACAATTTTTTGTCCCACTTGCTCGGAAATTGGTTCATTATTCAAAAAAAAGAATACAACAATCGGCTCTTTTCCGTACGCAACGAAATAACAGGCCGGTAATATCCAACAGGACAATAATAGAAATTGCTGGACACTATTTATTTTTTAAATTATGCTACCGAGGTTTTTTAAGTACACACTTACATAAATTAGGTGTTTTTAGGTACAAAATATTTATCATTATACAGGCTGAATGCACATTTTCTTTTTCAAAACTTTGAAAATAGAACTAGAACCGCGCGCGGGCGAATTGGCGTGAATTAAAATGTCGACGGTGAAGAATTAACAATACACTATTTTTACTTACTGGTCTTATTCAGTAAACAATCTTGGCATATATTTTAAATGCAACACATCAATAATAATTATTAAAAGACATTATGTTAACCATTCCACACACTAAATAACATTTTAACCTAGTTACATGTGCAGAACTATTGATTATATTTTATCAGTAGACCAGTAGTTATTTGAATAAAGAGACATGCCAAGATTGTTTACTAAATAAGACAAAAGAGAAAAAACAGACTTTACATCGGTTTTCTTTTTTCGGTTTTTTTTTGTTTTAGTCCGTGTGGTGCCGGACTAGTCCGTGTGGTGCCGGACTTAAAGAATAGCACCACCCTTATCTCTTCTCATGGGTGTCGTAAAAGGCGACTAAGGGATTCACCAGAGGATGGGCAGCAGCGTTCTCTGAGTATTTAACCAACCAACTGCGATCGCCAACCCGCCTGCCAAGCGTGGCGATTATGGTATATCCCCCCCTTAATTGGGGGAGGCCTATGTCCAGCAGTGGACGTCTTTCGGCTGAAATGATGATGATGATGATGACATCGGTTTGATTCGATTTATCGATAACATACATCGAGAGTTTTTAAAATACATCGTCCACCACTTTTCGTAATCAAAACTCATCGTTATCGAATCGATCGTCAAACCGAAAACGTCATTCGGTTTTGACAGCTAGAAATAAAGAATTTCGCTTACGTTTCTTATATTTTCTATTCCTTATCGAAGTTTTTGATTTGGATTGGATATTAATATAAGATGCACACATAATAAGTGTAATAACTCACGACATCTACAACCAATTACGTCTTCATGCGTACTCACAATGAGCTTAAGGTGCCTGGCCTTTTTATCAATAATAAATCTGAAGGTTCGGACGAATAAAAAAAGGACTCCGCGCTACATACAAAGAAAGTGAAGCACCCTACCGAACTATGTATGTGCGCAATTTTGTTTATATATATAGCGTGAGGTCTTTCTTTTTTTTCTCGTCCGTGTCTGACTGAAGTCCTTTTTTATTCGTCCATGTCTGAAGTTGAAAATTTAATTTTTAATATTAAAATTGTAACTTTCAGTTGGAGCGGAGACTGCGGGCAACTCCGGAGCAGTTTGAAACGATCATTGAATGTATGGAAAGGTGCGTTTCATACAAAAAAATAACAAATTATTATTTATTTTTAACTCGGTCATTTTGCCAGGCCCTGCTCGTCCAAATACCTTTGTGTGATTGTATGCAGTGCACCACACAAGAAAGTAGCGCCTTGAAAGCCCTATAATCTCAACATATGAGATCAAAACCTGCACCCCCAAGATCAGTCCGGGTTGTATTGACCTTGGCCTTGACTTTGCAGCGATGGCTTCAGCGGTCTGGTTGTTTTCAGCACCATGAAATAAAGTTCGCGCACGGGGACACGGTCTATGACATAGCCAAAGGCACTCTAAGCCACCTCCCCTTTCAGGGCTGTCTTTCGTTATTGGTGTTGTTGATATTAGGAAACAACCGGCCAATAGAATGTTGGGCCATGCTCAGTATTATAGGGTTCCTTAAGTGGGTCTAATTACAAACGGTTCAAATCGAATATTAATCATTGCAATTTTAGTTATTGCAAACAGCGCCACCTAGCGCTAAATTTAAGAAGCTAAATTTAAGTAGTGTGTCATATCAATATAACACAAAGTTTCTTTTTTGTAAGTTTGCCTAACTAACAAAAAAAAACAACAAATCGAGCGTCTTTGTGTCCCACCCAGGTCATTGTTTTTGCACCACATTCTTTTAGAATGGCCAAATGTGCATCTGCACCGACCTTTTTCTCAAACTTATTACATTTGATATGTATCAATTGCAAAGAAAGTAATCCTTTACAGCTTAATAACTTCTACAGTTATAAATATAAGTAAATGAAATTTTGTTAAAAAATAGAATAGATATAGATCTCAATTTTAAAAGAATAAAAATATCTTGGTTACTTATTATAGGGGTGGCGCCCATACATGTGAAATGGAGATGAAAATTTTTTTTTCGCTGCACCCCCTCTTGTGGGGTATCATTGAATAGGTCTACTAAAATGAAGGTAATATTTCATACATCACTTTTTTATCAGGTGTACCATCTGCGAAATATAGCCTGCCAAAGTGGCTTGCAATGTGTCCCCCCCCTGCCATTTCTAAACTATACAATGTAGAAACTTATAATCTTCCACACTGATAGACCTTTGTAAAAACTCTCTTTTAAAATTATTTCGAGCATATTGTGATTATAATTTTTTGAGTTATAGAGAGAAAACCGAAAAATATTTAAAACGTCCTAGTTCAAAGGTCATTGACCTAAGAGAAAAATGATCATAGCAAATAATGCTCCTTTAGCTACTTTCTATTTGAAAAAATCACAAAAAGTAACTTTGTGTTATGTTGACGACACACTTCTTAAATTTGGCGCCATCTAGCGGCGTCTAACAACACTCTCTGAGTCGCCAATGCTGCTGTCAAGTGCCGTCTATTGCATTTGGCACTGTATAGCGCCATCTAGTGGCTACTGACAACACTCTCTGAGTCGCCAATGCTGCCGTCTATTGCAAAAACTAAAATAGCCATGATTAATATTCGATTTGAGTTGTTTGTAACACCTACTTAAGCAACCCTATAATACTGAGCATGGCACGACATGCTCTTGGCCGGTTTTTTCCTTTAGATTCTTAGATAATAAATATTAAACAGGGGGGAGGGGGTCGGCCTATTCTTGTTTTTTCTTATGATAGCGGGGGAGGGGGTCAAAAACTAGCGAAATTAGTCTTACGTAATAAATGAATGGCCCCTATTGATCTTCTGAATTTCAGAGTTTCATGTCGTGATCGAATCAGAAATGAGGAGATTCGCAGGAGAACGAAAGTAACCGACATAGCCCGAAGAATTGCCAAACTTAAGTGTCAATGCTGCCGTCTATTGCATTTGGCACTTTATAGCGCCATCTAGCGGCGGCTACTAACAACACTATCTGAGTCGCCAATGCTGCCGTCTATTGCAAAAACTAAAATAGCCATGATTAATATTCGATTTGATTTGTTTGTAACACCTACTTAAGGAACCCTATAATATTGAGCATGGCCCGACATGCTCTTGGGCGGTTTTATGGATTTTGTTTATTTTTTCTACAATGTTGTCCTGTCTGTACCTTCTTTTAAATAATATATAAAAAGAACAAATTGGAACGAAGTCAGCATGAAACAAATGCTTTAGAGAATGAACTGCAAGCATTAAAAATAGACAAAGATAAACAAGGAGTGTACATCAGAGAGTTGGAGCAAAAGAATGATGATTTAGAGAGAGGTCAGAGGTATGAGGTTACACAAGGTTTTATTTTTTAATAATGGGACATTCCAAAGTGATGAGTGGGACATTCTAACTCCTGTTTGCTCAAAGTTTAAATAATTTCTCCCTAACCATTAAGTTTTAAAATGATAACCATATGAAGCCTTTTCGCCTAGGCGCTGCCCAAGTTATATCATCCCTCTCATTGAAACTTTGGGCTTTCTGTTTTTCTTCATCTGGAATGATGTCTCGTTTTTTGAAGAATCTTTTAAGAATACGAGTGGTTTAGGTACGGCTTTCACTGATGCCATAAGAACCACTTGTTTTTCTATCGGACTTTCTGGCAATTTGCGTTCTAATTAGGACCTTGCACAATGTTCTTATATTGTGTAAGACCCCAACGGCAATGACAAGTGATGGTTAGGAATCTGAGGATTGGCCAATTTCTTTTCCCTAGCATTAATTTTCCGTACTCATTCCTTTTCCCTCAAAAGGCCCTTCTCTTCTTCATTTTGAATCTTACATTATTTTTTTCCGTCCGACCTATCTACTACTTATTTACTTGAAACTTACTTATTCACTTATTATTAGTGATGCAACGAATACTACTTTTACGAATACGAATACCAATTCTACTATTCGGCGAATACGAATACGAATACCTGATTCTACTATAGCTGCATGTAAAGACGTATTAGTAAGATCAACAGTTTAAAACGACTCTGCTCAATTTTAGTACCTACACAATTTGATGTTCGGCAACTTGTCACATAAAACATTAACTCTTAACTGACTACATTTTCTGTTCGGCAACTTGTCACATAAAACATTAACTCTTAACTGACTACATTTTCGCGTAACATTATTTCGATAAGGGTTTTCAGTGTGTTCTACCCATCAGGATAATAAACATGATTTTGTGCATATTTATGTTCTAAATACTTGTAGTATTACGGACGACTCAGCTGAATTGCGTTCACAAACAAAATGTTGTGACCGTATTATTAGTCGTGGGTATGCGGTAAACATCTGTGGTGTCTTAATGTAAATCTGAATACCTATCAGATTGTAGACAGATACTCTGACGGAGGCGCGCTTTTCGAAGTCAAAGGTTTTAATATTGTTCTTATGAAGACTTTATTTACATTTTTAAACCAATAAAAATATGCACATCATTAGTGTGATTTGGATATCATCTGTGTCACGATCTCATTAGTGTAACTTCATTCGTAGGCTGTGCAATCGACCCACCTACTCCTCATATATGCAAAGATTTTTAACTCATTTGTACACACGGCTACACATCAAGCTGTACATTTCCAGTATAAGCTGATCTCGCATTGTATAGGTTTTCCTTACAACGCGAGGTCAGCCTTTACTGGTTTTGTACAGCTTGACGTGTAGCCGTGTGTACCTACCTAGTCGAAACCCATGAAAGTCACTCAATCCTGCTCGCTACACACTTTAACCCTTTCCCTGTCCAGTCTGTCCAGTGTCCCACATATAGCCTCATATGGGTCAAAGCGATTGTTTATTTATTGTGTACCTATTTGTGTTTGCTGTTTGGACAGCAAACGTGTTCGATAATATTTTAAAGTAGGTAAAATCTTGGACGAATAAAAAAAGGCGGATGGTATCTCGCTAAACAAAAAGTGAAGCACTCATAGTAAAAGTGTTGGCTGGCTCGCACCCATTCACACCCATAGTAAGACAAAAAGCCGCGATTACGCAACAATTCTCGTGTGACGTTAGTCATTTTCGTAGTATCACAAATAAAATAACAATATATGTATAGGTACCTATCTGGTGTGTTAAAATGTTGTCGAAATTATAGTGGTTTTAGGAAAAAACTAAGTACTTCAATCTTTTCTTAGCGAGATTCTGTCCGCCATTTTTTATTCGTCCGAGGGTAAAATACGATAAATCGCTTAGGTACAAAATAAGACAATTATTTGTGAAACCCAGGTGATACCCACAATTTTCAAGAAAAAACCTAGAGAAAAAAGATACGCGTCGAATTGAGAATCTCCTCCATAGAAGTCTGCAGTAGAATTATCCTGCTTGGCGTTCATGCAGTTTTGATGATTGCAAGTCATCTGATACTAAAATTATTCTTTTATACTTAGAGTAAAACACAGGCTAGGAATAACAGTAAAATAATTTTATTAAAAATTCAAGACGATACAATTGGAAAATTAAAATTTTATTTTAAACGTTTAACAATGATTTGCTTAACATTAAAGTAAAAAAAGCCATGATTCCAACAAACGAAAAATACTGTGATAATAATGTCTTAAAAGTTATACTTATGTGCATAGGGACTAAAATGGAGTCTATAAAAATGCAGACAATACTTCGAATTATCTAGTGAGTGTTTAGAATGCGAGACCGGCGTCGGCATGTGGTGAAGATCTTCTCGATGGAGTTGGCGTACGCCGCTGTTCTCAGATCTAAGCCCAAGTTGAACTTCTGGGCAGTCTTCATGATGGCCTGTTGACAGAGATAAATTATTGTTAGTTACCATTAACACTTGAAGTGCCCAAGGACTTATTAAATCTATTTTTGTCACAAATAATTAGTATTCCTCAGATTGCATTCAGTAGTGTAGTCCATCGTCCATTTTCCGGTATAAAAAGGAGCTCACACCTTTGTAGCGATTAATTTTATCAATACAAACTACTAGAAAAGTTACGTTTTTTTTTTCAAGCTTACCCTAGCGGATCTCTCCATGGTGTAGTCGAGACCAGAGTGCACAATGTCTTTTTCGGAGGCACCAGAGATCCTCTTCTGGAAGGACTCTGAGGGTGTGACTGGAATGCGACCTCCAACGCGGCCGAAACGCCTCTCCAACGACTCTTGCACGGATTCTGTAATAAAATGTACGATATGTGTTATTTAAATCCATGTATTGACATTACGATTGGAACTAATTGATATTTATCAGTGTTTCGTCATTTAGTGTTTTATTATGAAATAAATATTAATATTTAAATTTCTTTATTTGCTTAAATGTGGTAGATACAGATGTCTGGTACAATTTTATTCAGTACGACACATTTACCATAATTCGCATGCAAATGATAGATAAATCTGAATTTATGTCTTTTGATAAACTCTCGTAAATTAAATCAGTTTTAATGGGGTATCAGGTGGTTGAGAGGTACGGAACCCTTACTGCGCGAGTCCGACTCGCACTTGGCCGGTTTTTTTACTTTAGATATCATCATCATCATCATTTCAGCCGAAAGACGTCCACTGCTGGACATACGTAATTTTTTTTATTTATAATTTTTTGTATAATTAATAAAAATAAAAATGAATGCGGCTGATAAACGATGCTCGCACGAAACCTGCACAATGTTACCGCTACTTTTGGGTAAGCACAACTACCAGAATTTTATCATGTTTCAAGAAACGCGCCCGCCCGTGCGGGACGGAACGGAGGCGGAGCCTCGACCGAACGCCATGGACTGCGGGCCGATCGCACGTAGGACTGGACTAACTGGAGTTCCAACTCTACTATCATCTTTGTAGCTAGATCCTTTGCAAAAGTTGCCAGATCACCAGATTTTACCCCGCAAAGAAGCTAAAGTAAAAAAAAACTGGAAATATGAAACTAATCTCAACATTAAACTAAAATCTCTTAGCTGCAATTTTTTTAAATTGTAGCTTACGGGGTTGCTAAAATGGCTAGATCTCGCTATAAAATAGTTATGTTGACATCACTGGGCGGAATGACAGCGCCAGAAGAAAATGTTCCGCTGTCTGTGTGACTACTATGAATTCCCATATAATACAACGCCAGAGTATCGGTCGCGTATCGCCCGGCGTTGTCTATTCGCCCAGCGGAGCGGCGGCGGATCGGTGACGCCGTCAAAACGCCCAGCAGGACGGTGGGACCGTGCGCTTTTGCGGCACAGACTCCGTGGGGCCCAGGCGTCACGCGTGCGGCGTGCGTCACGCGATTTTTTTTTTATAATTCCTAATTGTTAACTACTTTTTCAAATTATGCATACCCACAAGTTTTGTATACCTAGGTACATGAATTTTCGCTCATAATTAAATATACATTAATTCTGTCTGCAAAAAGTGCATTATGCTTGCTGTACCTATTTGTAAAATTGTATGTATTATTTTGTAGATAACGGTGCTGGTTGCGTGATTACCTAAGTTTTGTATGATCTTTTTGTTTGTATTATGCATTATTGCGAAATTGTTTGTTGTCCTGAAGAATAAAAAATAGATAAAATACTCGTCCAGATATTTCATATGCATGTAGTAAATTGGGACAATATAATAATGGTTATACTGAAATACATTGGCAAGCAGCAAAACGGCAGCTACGGTCTGGGACGTCTTTTAAAGGGTTCCGTAGTCAACAAGGAACCCTTATAGTTTCGTCATGTCCGTCCGTCTGTCCGTTTGTCCTAATCCTTTACCGCTTAATAACTTCTACAGTTATAAAAATAAGTAAATGAAATTTTGACAAAAAATGGAATAGATATAGATCTCAATTTTAAAAGAATAAAAAAATCGTTTTTACGTATTTTAGGGGTGGCGTCCATACATGTGAATGGAGATGAAAAAAATTTTTTCGCTGCACCCCCTCGTGTGGGATATCATTGAATACGTCTACTAAAATGAAGGTAATGTTTCATACACCACTTTTTTATCAGGTGTACCATCTGCGAAATATAGCGCGCCAAAGTGGCTTGCAATGTGTCCCCCCCCCTGCCATTTCTAAACTATGCAACGTAGAAACTTATAGTCTTCAACATTGATAGACCTTTATAAAAACTCTTTTAAAATTATTTCGAGTATAATGTGATTAGAAATTTTTGAGTTATAGTGAGAAAACTGAAAAATACTTAAGACGTCCTAGTTCATAGGTCATTGACCTTAGAGAAAAATGATCGTAGCAAATAATGCTCCTTTAGTTACTTTCTATTTTAAAAAATCACAAAAAGAAACACACTTCTTAAATTTAGCTTCATAAATTTAGCGCTAGGTGTCGCTGTTTGCAAAAACTAAAATAGCAATGATTAATATTCGATTTGATTCGTTTGTAATTAGACCTACTTAAGGAACCCTATAATACTGAGCATGGCCCGACATGCTCTTGGCGGGTTTTTTTTTATAACATGGGGCAAACGAGCAAGCGGGTCACCTGATGAAAGTCTATATACATTGCGTTAGTGAAGTCACTCGTAACCTATTGTATACCGGTATGGGGTGGCACCTTTAAAAACGCCATGCTTCGTCTTGAGAGCAGTCTTAAAAGTTATGCTTAATAAGCCCTACCGCCATCCTACTGCCCAATTATATAAAGATGTCTCTGTTCTAACTGTAAGGCAGCTATGTGCGCTACATGTAGTTTTGCGTAAACACTCATCACTGGCTTATGATCCTCAGTTGCTGTCAAACAAGCGGCGTAAAGACCTCGTATGCCCGAGTGTGCGAATTAGGAGGACCCAAAGACGTAATAACAGAGCGAGGGAAGCGAGCGCGAATTTTTTAAATTAATATTTTCGTTTTATTGTATTATATGTATAAGTAATATAAATGTAACAAAATAATTGCTTTAAATGTATGCCAAAAACGCACAGGCAAAAAGGGCGGTATGCAATAAGAACGCAAAACGATCATCGTCGGTCAATAAAGAATCTTACTGACTATTTTGGCGCCCCCCCAGCCCATGACGGCGCCCGGTGCAGTGGCAACATTCGCACCGCCCTAGAACCGCCACTGATTGCTCAAGAAATAGTTTTTGGGTATAATTCTGAACTAATAAAAGCTCAATCATGTACTACTAATAAGGCGGGGTAAGGCTTACATACAGTATAAAACAATATATCCAATTATCTTGGCAATAACAATCCAGTTGATGATGACGATGAAATTCAATTATGTTATGAAAGTTTTAAATTCCTTTTTAGGGTTCCGTACCCGAAGGGTGCCGAACGGGACCCTATTACTCTCGCTACGCTGTCCGTCCGTCCGTCTGTCTGTCACAGGGCTGTATCTTTTGAACGGTAATAGATAACCGGCAATAAATCATTTTTCTTTCTTTCTTTCTTAATAAATATGCCGTAACATATAATAATTTAAGTGTTAGTAACATATTAGACGCCACATAAATCCTAAACTAGGGCAATCACTTTCAATTTCGCAGTTTCTATCTTAACCAGGTAAATTAAATTGAGCTCGTTAACATCGGAGTATTAAACATTATTAATATTGAACCACCTGCTCTCGCAGTGTAGTGAATACAGTATGTGGAAGAAACTGCACTAGTTTGATAGCAACTGAAGCTGTACAGGTAGGAGACTTGGTCCTGTTACCTCGGGCATCTCAGGTAATCCATAAGGGATTGATTGGCGTGACCAACCTGGCGGTCTCGCCATAGGCATCGGCAAACCAGTATAAATTGTTAACGATTGAGCTAAAATACCACAGAATATCTAATAAGTAGTAGGTGAATATACTGTGAGCCATAATGTCACGACAACTTGCTTCAATTCCGTTTTTATTTCTAATCGCAATAAATTAAATTTTCTCAGCTTATTTCACAATTTTTTTCTATAGTCTCTAAATATTTTTTGACCTACTTTGTTTCGAACAAGATTCAATGTAAATGTGAGTACCAATTTGTACTTATTTTCGTTTCTTTGAACTTCCTTTGGCAACCTCATCCGCATTTGCAGCTTGTAATAGTTCTCAAATTATTTTATTGTTATGATCCATTGTCTTGAGGTAAACTTCAACATATACTTTTAGTTAATCTCGTGCTTTTTCGCAAAAGTTATGTTCAGTTTCGAAAAGTTTAAGGATAATGGTGTCGTCCTTTCATTTACTGAAGACGTTGTTGTTTCATTTAAAGTTTATTTATCTTTATTTCGCAAAGGGTTTTTATTTTTCACACTGCTTTTTAATGTTTTTGTACCTAGTCCCTTTTCTAGTAATAGTTCATGGGTTGCTTGGATTGTTTTTCTCTTGATAATTTTCTTTATTTAATCTAAGGGTTGTTTTTTTGTGATTGGTTTTTGCCTTTATCTTCTCTTTTAAATGGTAGCTAGTTCGTTCGATACTTTCATCATAAAAATTTAGTTACCTAAACATTACATTCAACTTATATTCCCTTTTCTGCAATCATAAACTTTCCCGCAGCGCTAATGTAAAATAAATTATACCTAACGCAATCGCAAGGATAAGAAAACATGAGTTTGTCATCATCAATCAAACTTACCGTTGTCGGAAGCGGCGACAGGTAATCCGGTCGCAAGTACTGATTGCTTGAAGTGAGCATGTTGCTCCACAGCCCAATATCCTTTTCCAGCTTAAAAATATATAATCAATCCACAACACAGAACAAGATTGAAGCCGCATTTTTATTATGCAAGTAGCTAACACGAAACCTGAGACGAAACGGATATCCGGTATCTGGCCTCATTTGTATATCCAGCCAGATACCGGATTTTTAATAAATTACGAATATTCGTAAAATCGACTTTATTAATTCATAACTATATTTTTTTTTACAAATTTAAGCACAATAATGTCACAATATCTTCGAATAAAAACTACTTTTGTTAGCTATTCATTTTAACATAAGAATCGCACTAATAAATAGCACTCTTGAACTAAGGGCATATTATTCGGGTGGATTAACACCAGTTTCTCTGTATTAAGAGGTCTCAAGCATAACAATCCACCCGATCGTCCGTGCCTCACCTACGCGGGTTCACTCGTATCTATACGGTATGACAAGCTCGATGGAAATTCTCGGTCGAATATCCGGCCAGCCAATATCCGAATATCCGGTATCCGACCAAACAGATATCTATTTCATCTCTAGTTTTAATGCCAGCAACACACGGGTGTAAAGTTATAATAGCGTGCAAGATACTTGTAGAGTCCAAACGCGTCAAAAAAATTTAGGTTACTGTTAAAACAGCTATAAATTGTCGGGGCCTAGTTAACGTAGTTCTTTCCCCAATGTTCACATAGCATACAATAAAAAGAACTTTATACACAACATGATTAAGCTTTAACATATTCTATGGAAGCTAATTAATTCCTTTAGTGCATAATTAAGAGGTAACTGTAATGTTTAAGTAATTATGAGGGATACGTATCGTGTACACTCTTCACAAATGAATATTCTTTATTAATCTCAATTTATACACTTTTTCAAAAAGACCAAGACATTTACTGCTTTAAATGTGTACAGTCAACGCTCAAAACTGATGTAGCCCAATGGTAATCTAACTATTTATTCTGGTTTAAAGGAGCCACGGTCGCGCCGGGTCGGGCACGGAGGCGTCGGGCCCGGCGGCGGCGGCCGGGCCGGGCGGGGTGGCCGGGCCGGGCGGGGTGGCCGGGCCGGGCGGGGCGGCCGGGCCGGGCGCGTGGCCGGGTCGCAACGGCACGCATGATCGGCGCCGCAACGGCAAGCGTGACGCGCTGGACTCCTACGCTGCACTCGTGGGGACTGCGCGCTCACAAGTATACGCGCGGCGGGCGGATTCAAAACGTTCGACCAGTGACCAGAGAGAGGTGTTTTGTTTTTTTTTTCTAAATTCTTGCGGAACCCCTACAGGGGTATCGCGGAACCCTAGGGTTCCGCGGAACACACTTAGAGTACCGCTGCCTTAGACTGTACACCATCCAATTTTTTCAACCCAGCAGCACTGCCAGGCTCCAGCAAAAAGGTTCCATAATCTAATACACTTCGAATTAGAGTATTGTACATTAATTTTAATGAAAAAGGATGAGCACCCCACCAAACACCAGATAGACATCTGATGATGTTTATATTGCGCTCACATTTAGCTGCTATGTACTCACAGTGTGGAAGTCCTGTAAGATGTGAATCCAAAATAACACCTAAAAATTTTACTTGATTTTTAATAGGCATGGAGATGTTGTTGAACTGGACATTGACTGAAGGAGGTTTACGCATTCTAGTAAACAATACAATGCTGCTCTTATCAACTGAAAGTTCCAGACCATTAATTCCTAGCCAAGATTTCAACAAACACAAAGAGGAGGTTAAAGAAGTGCACATTTCCTGAACAGAATTTCCAGAAATATAAAAAAGTAAATCATCTGCATATTGAAGAACACTATTTTTAAAAGCTTTTGATAATAATCAAGTAGGTATTTGCGTAGGCAGGAATAAAATACAGCAAGAGGCTTCTTTGTAAAAAAAAAATTAGAGTATACTTAAATTGACTTTTTCTCTCAGTTCTCAATATTTAACTGATTTAACACTAATTGACTGAAATAATCCAATACATCGCATCACTTCACAAAATATAATACAAATTACGAAAAAATTTACTGAAACTCAACCTTCACGTTCAGATTATGAAAATTTCACGCGTTAATTTCACAGAAACGCTCAGTTACAGGTCCCTATGACCTTTATAGGTAGGCGGAAGATTTAGCGCTATTTTCTGCTTTGTTTGTTTGTTTCAAAAGAAACACTATTAAATTCTTCGTTCTTATTAATCCTGTAAAAACTGGGCTTAACGGTCGACTGATTAATTTCAAAAAGTACCTAGGTATGTAACTTATCAATCAGACTGAAAATCAATGCACGTGTTAGCTAAGCAATTTGAGAATTCACAGATTTGAAGTGATTATTTGTATATCTTTTTTTAATCACGACGTATCTTCCGTGAGACAGAAATCCTTTGGAAGGGTTGCCACAGGGCACAAGTCCAGCTCGCAGTCGCCCCTTTGGAAACTTTGATCTAAAATTGGATGGAGCACCAACCGGAGATAGTCTACAGCTGCACTACAGAAGAACTGTCATGAGTCATCCCACAGTCTACAGCTGCACTACAGAAAAACAGTCATGAGTCATCCCAAAAAGGTGAAGAACTATTGCAAAACAAGGTAATTAAAGATATTAAGCGAGAAAAAATTTGATAAATACGATTCTAGTCGTGAGAGAAGCAAGGCCATATCCAGTATCCAGCTTACAAAAACTGGGATAATTTTTCAGTAGCTTGTGTCCGTTATCTTTCGTTTATTTTATGTAATGGTTGCATCATTTCGACTTGTCATTGACAGCCAGAGAACCGTGATAATTGTATTTACAGCCTTTCATAGCTTCATTTATTTATTTTCATTTCAGTTTTATGGAACAGTGAAAAAATAAAATTAAGAAATTTGTCAAAGTATGAACAGTAAAATTTAACATTGCATAATTTTTGGTTTTCGTGATGTCTTCAACCTATAAATAAATGTAAAATATGATAACCCGTTTCTAACATTACAGAAAATTAATTCAGGGTAAATAAAAAACGTGAACCTATTACACTAATGCCGACAACCATAGCAAAAGAACAGATTTCTTCCAAAAACGATTAGTTCCGTTACAAGTGTACACATGTGCTCATCTGTACCCCATGCCCTCGAGGGATGACCCCCATATATCACCGATATCAACACCATATGGCCCCCATAAGGGATTTAATTAAAAAACTAAAAATATTAATGATTTTTTATATTTGTATATTTCCCAAAGGTTGCCTGGAAGAAATTGCTGCTTAGCAATTAGGACACCTGTTGCATTTATTTATTTTGATTGTTATGTGTCCTATAATAGTAGGTAAAGTAGTTGTTATAAAATACAGGATGTCCCATCGCTATGCTTCTAGGAGGGAATGTACTTTGAATTAGAAATATGAAATTCTACTAGAAGACTTCATTTTTAGGGCTCCGTACCCAAAGGGTGCCAACGGGACCCTATTACTCTCGCTACGCTGTCCGTCCGTCTGTCCGTCCGTCGCGTCGGTCCGTCGTCTGTCACAGAGCTGTATTTTTGTAACGGTAATAGATAACCAGTTGAAATTTTCACAGAAAATGTGTTACTATTGAGCGAGCGCGTAAATGCAATTATCACCGCTGTGCCTTGGCTGGGCAGCCGAGAGACTGCCCTTTCCACACGACGCGCACCGCGCGCGGACCCCACGCTCTTCCCGACCCGCACACATAGCCGCGAGCAATTTTACGAGCACACATGCTTAAGTGTCGCTCCTTGTCGTTATATATATTCTATGACAAGGTGTAATAGGAAGGTAACATTTGGAGAGCTCATTCAGGGCATAGCATAGAACAAATTTTGATATGGTGACAACCCTGAACTCGGGAAAAAAGAATCAGCTGATTCATAGAAAAGTGCAATACCTACCTATTCATATTATCCATATTATTTATTTGCATTCCATAATGTAAATCAGGTGGTAAACATAATGGTTTAATAGCTTACAATTGTGGACCCTGTAGGGCACAGCAAAATTCAAACCAATTAAAATTTATGAATTTTTCATCTTTAAAAAGTGTGCATCGTAAGCAAATTAGTGCCTACTACTAGTACATATGGAAACGAGACTGCTTCACATAATTTGGTTTATCACAGATAGATGTTCAAATTCATGCATCTCTCGAAAACTGTTTATCTTCCCAGGATAAAAAGAGGACTATAATGCTAAACCGACTTATGATATATCTGTGTGCCAAATTTCATTCAAAGCCGTTCAGCCGTTTCAGCGTGATTGAAGGACAAACAAACAACGTCCATACTTTGAGATTTATAATATTAGTAGGATAAAGATCTTCTGAAAATTATCAAGAAATACTCAAGCCAAAACTTTAAAAATTCTATACTGTACTTTTGTTAGAAGCCACTTGGAGTATGCATCTGAAATATGGAATCCATGCTACCATAAATATATTGACCGTATTGAAAGAATTCAAAAAAGATTTATAAAATACTTATGTTTTCATCAAAAAGTGCCGTATCAGTCTGAAAATTACCTTAGCCTGTGTAAGAAATATCATATATTACCATTAATAAGTCGTCGCGAGATTTCCGACTGCGTTTTTATATTAAAGACCCTCAACAATTACACAAACAGCTCTGAAATTTTATCAACATTTTACTTCAACGTCCCGTGCAAGTCAAAACGGTTTAATCCACCGTTATGTGTGCCATTTGCTTCAACAAATTACAGAAAAAAATCATTTATTGTGCGTGCAAGCAGTAACTTCAATAAGCTGTGTAAACAGCATGATTTTGATATTTTTAATACAAGTGTGACCGCGGCTAGAAAGTGCTTAAGCCTTAACTTTATTAATTAATAGGATAATTTAAAAAAAATATATATATATAGACATTCCATGTTTTTGTACAACCGTTTTAGTCATAGTTAGTCATAGTATATTAGTAATAGATAATTTTGTTTGTATTCTTTTCCCCTTTGATGTTCTCCATATTCTTGATAACTGGCGAAATGTGGGTGTACTGTACACCTCTGCCTACCCCTTCGGGGAAATACAGGCGTGATGTTATGTTATGTTATGAGTAGCTCCACACCAAGCAGAGGATGGGATATTTAAATTTATTTATTAATTTATTTAATTATTTATGCACAACAGGGTACAAAGGCGGTCTTTACGCCATATGCGTTCTCTACCAGACAACCTTAGGGTAATGCAGAGACAAAGAATAAGGTAGATGCACCAGTAAAGTAGTAAAATATGTTTCGTACTACGGACTTATAATTACATATAATAAAAATAGATAAATACCTATGGACATTATACAATACATATAATAAAATATACATATTATACATACCTACATATATAACTATAAATATATAACATCAAGATAAATCAAAGTCGAGCTGAATCTGCTAAATTGTTTTCACGGAAATATTTCCTTAACTTGATTTTAAAGGCGAGCCGACTGTTAGCCATCCTGATTTCATGAGGAAGCGCATTCCATAATAGGATAGATTGCACGAAGAATGTAGAGTGAACGAAGTCAGAGCGGTGAGAAGGACATTGGAGAAGACGATTATAAGTGGAGCGGAGAAAAAAAAAAAATTGTTATAATTATCAGAATTAATCAAGTACCTATAACGATCAATGGTAACAGTTGAATTACGAAAACTGCCCTTACTGCTTGCGAAATAAAGACGCTGTCAAAATCAAACTCCACTCTCAAACTGTAATAAAAATACATAAGTAGTTATAGCATGAAAGATACATACATTCGAAGTTGATTACATAAAGCCGCGTCTCCTGCGACCATATTTTTGTTATCTCTAACATCTAAAAAAAAATTCTAACAAAATGGGGGCGTGGCCTAGCTGTTTGGCATCATTTGATTGGCCTTAACAAAATTTTAAAATGTTTTGTTAGGTTTTGTCACAGGAGATACGGATTAGTATGAATCGTATGAAAACTTTTTGATAAAATGTGGAAATAGATAAATTCTTTATTAAAAAGCAACAAATACAGGCTAGATCAATAAAATCGTCAATAACTGGTGCCTCGTAAAACAAAACTAATCATATCGATCGTTATGGTTCTCATAAAGTAAAACCAGATATTAATACCTGCAATCATTTACACGCCTACTAGAAATTCTACTGGCTTTGCCTTTTATGGTGGTTCTTGGTGTACGACTCTCCTGTGCAGCATCCCCGCATCTCAGACACAGAGAAAAAGTACATCCTAGAGGCCATCGGCGACAAAGTTCAGCAGAGCTCTAAAGATTCCAAGGTATGTTTGTTTGTTATTAGCTAATAGTAATAGTAGTATTTATTCCCTTTGACGTACAGTCTAACAAAGCAATTAGTATCCAAGGTCACCAGATATAAATGAAGTTTTCTTAGAAGATTAATTTTATTATGAATGTTTTAGAGTGAAATATCATTTTAATAACGGACAAAGTTAAACTGTATTTATACAAAACCCTAATCAAAATGTTCTATAATCATTTCCTGAGAAATCTTCATCTATATCTGTCGAGTCTGCGAGTGGCGATCCTGTATACTAATTGCTTTGTTAGGTATCTATATTGTAAATCATAATTGAGATATTTTTCACCTTTCTCTGCACGGCCCTCTTGAAACTGAAATTTTGACAGGCTTTTGAAATACGAGCTTGAAACCGGGACACTGAGGACAGATGGCGTTCTACTAAATAGAATCTCACCAATTTTAGGCTTATAAATTGTAGTTGTTTTGTTCGTAATTCTAGGCTGGTTTTTCATTTGACCCGTTGTTACCTAAGCTTAGAGAAACTACTATATTAAACTTATTTTCAATTGAAGTGTTATTCAAGAGCCAGAGATTACTGTACAAGTGGCAAACACATTATAATGATGTGCCTGAATGTTGTGAAAGTGAGCCAAGTGGCGCCCCCATCAGTAAAAAAAATATTACTCGCTTAATACATCATTTATCGAATATTCCTTTTTAACAATGATGTACAGGTACTGTAGTTTAATCAGAAACTATTAACTCTATAAAAATAGTTCGTGTAGTTGTTGATAGAAAAAATGCCAAAAGCGGCATTTTTCGCACTTTTTCTATCTACAACTACAGCGAAGTATAATTTACAGAGTTAATAGTTTCTGATTAAACTACAGTACCTGTACTTCAATCGTTAATAACGAATTTTGGATAAATGATGTATTGAGCGAGTAATAATTTTTTCACTGACGGTGCGTCACTTGGCTGCTACATTCCCCTAAACAAACAAACAACGTTTTATAGTGACCGATTATTAAAGCCTGGCTTATCTTATTTACAGATATTCAACCGCCACCTTATGTAAATCCCTGTGAACCTTCACCTTGTGGTCCTAACTCTGTATGCAGAGAAGTAGGTGGATCACCATCGTGTGCTTGTCAAGTCGACTTTATGGGCGAGACTGACTCGCACTTGGCCGGTTTTTTTGTTATTTATTTCTTATGTGAGTTACAAATAAATAAGTTACAATGAACTAATGTACCACAAAAATAAGTAGGCTGCTGACATAACGATGGAGGGGATTAGGAAAACAACACTAATAATTTAGACAGACAACGCCAAGTGGAATAAAAACTAAGCACAAAGATTTTATCCCTGTAGCCCAGTTACTTGAGTGCAAGTAATAATGTGTACGGAATTGATAACCGGCATGCTCATCGATATCACATAATAATATCACGTCATCTGTCATTCATATCACGAGGCGAACTTGCTCGATGGCGGGCTCGACTCTCAGCCCGCCCGACACACCGCACGACATGCTCGCATTACTCAACACAAACAAAAAGAGAAATGAATGCTGGAATAAAATACTTTTAATTTCCCCGGGCGCCGCTAATCGGTCCGCGTCGATGGAGGGCGCCAAATCGCCCTTTTTATTTTACTGTATGAACGCAAATCCGGCGGGAAAACGGCTTTAGACGACCGGGGGGTGCGGGTGGTCGAGGCGAGGGGGGGTGCGGTCACGCGCTCGTTCCCTCCATGAAGCATTGCGATGGGACATCTGTATAATAATCGTATAAAACTGTTTGTTAATATAACAGCTAATATTACAACTAATTGCGATAAAACACACTTACTAACAAGTTCAGTGAACGCCTACGTTATTATCAAAACAGTTTAATTATAGCTTCACACAATAGTTTGTAGTGAACACACATAAGGCGACTCACCCCTAATTTAACTTCTAACTATTTGTAACATTTTCATAGTTTAATCACCTTTTTGAGTTGAACATGTCTGCTTACCGGCTGTATTTTTAAACAACTATAACTACATATGTTACTATTAGAAGAAAAATGTTCCTAAACTCAACCCGATATCATTAATTTGTAAGAAGAGGTAACCAACGGAAAATCGTTTTTACAATGTTAAAAACAAAAAAAAACGAAAATGTCAAGAAAGAAAAAACCTATTTAAGATAAAGAAATAATCTATCCGTGGTAATTATTAGTTACATATGATTTAGCTTTATTTTGTCATAAAATCTACCGAAAAATAGCTTATTTTCATGGTAATAGCTTTGATTAAAAGGATTTTATGATCATCTAGAGGGGAATGATCGTATAAAACATCATGATCTTTAAAAAAATGTTTTCCTATACATTGACGTAGACATTGGTTGATTAATTGTTGTATTAGATTCTTTTTTCCTAGTAGATTAACATTCCCCGCCATCCAAAATTACTGCTTTTCTAATTGACATTTCGTCAAATGAGAGGCATACATAGATTTTTTTATCTGATGCATTAACTTTTGATTTTATTGCATGCAATGCCTCTTTGGTAAATCCGGGATTACCATCTACTGAATGATACCAGCTTACTAAAGTTTGTGGGTGTGGCAGGCAAGTATTAAATTGAGTTCTTACGTAACAGTATGCACGTGGACTTATAAAGTGTAAGCATAGCGCGAATTTTCTTAATGTAGGAGAATATTTAAATTTGATTAATATAGATAGATGCGAGGTGTCAACATTTAATATAATCATCGATATTAGAGTATAAAACATACATTTTTTATTTTTTTATAGTCTAAGCCATCTATAATACAGTTCATAATATGAACTATCTATATTTAAATAGGTGTCTGTCCCTAAAATTGTATATTACCCTTCGTTTCAGCCGTGATGAGGAGTAGGTACCGCTTTCTTTATCAAGCCTATTTTCCAGCCACCTAACAAGAGCCTTATGAGGTGTGATCGAGGTGGTGAGTGGATGTAATCGAAGCTCTAAGCTAGGTATTTGTCTATTGGCCGTAGTGACCTTTAGCACAATGACCACAGACAATGGTGTAGAATTGAAATTAATCCATGTACAATTCCGTCCAGTGTTTATAATAAAATGAAATAACTAAGTAATTATGAGTCGGCGCCAAACGAACTTATAACAAGCAAAGTGCGTGCAAGTTGCAAGTGGCCGAGCGGAGAAAGCATTTTTGGAAAGTTATTGTTTATCGTTGAAAATTTCACGTTGTATTTGATGTGACGTTGTTTTTATTATTATTAATTTTATATTTTTTTAATGATTTTTCGCTTATCAGTTTCTGTTTACGTCGGTTCAATTCGATTTTTTGTTAAAAAAGTTTCATTTTTCATTATTTTATAGGTATTGCAATTGATATGGATTGAAGACAATCAGCACCATTGTTGAAATTTCTCCCTTGTTTAATTGCAAAAGCAGTGGTGAAATGTCAAGAAATGCTGGCCACTTGTAGATTGCCTCCCTACTCTCGGCACTCCGTCGGCTGACATGACAACAGATTACACTGTTGACAGCTCAAATTATAGTCGGATTAGTTTGATTGTTATCTGTGAGATTATAAAACAAAGTTTTCGAATGTGTCTGTTTTTTTGGAGCCGTTCTCGATAAACTAATTTAATAGGGTAGAAATGGTTGCGTGTTTGTGTGTAGCTTGTTACTTGTCCAATTGATTTTATTTTTGATTTTTTTATAAAGAACACAAAATAGGTATGCATGATTAATCGAGAAATGCATCTCGCAGATAAATAGTAGTATCTATAGTAATTCTATAGGAATGAAACTAAACCGAAAGAATAACCGAAATTATGCAGAAGTCAGTTAGATGTAGTAACATTATAAACTTACAAGAATTAGGTAATTTTAAAGTAAAACAGTATTTTCAATAACCACTTTATTCTGGAAATTTAAATTTTATTAACCTCCCAACTATTTTCGGCAATACAGATATTCGCTCGGTTATTAAATAAAATCGGTATATTTTTAGCTTTACTGATAAAGGTTTTTATTAAATGTTAACAACAGAAGTGTTTTAATTTCAGTACAAATTCGATTAAAACCATGTTCAATACTTTTATAGGATCAAAAATAAATCATTCATTGTAATTTTCCGAACAAAAAAGTTTCCGGCGATGACATTGTTTCGTTTCTGAAAACCGTATTCAAGTCTTGTGTTCCTGCCCAGGGCTTTACGATGCATTTCGTCGCTGCGCCTGCAAAACTCGTTTTTTAGACGAGCGGAGGGACGTCAGGTGCGCCGCTCAACTTGAGAAAACTTCAAGAAAACTTGTTATGAACATATTTTTTTTCACTGCCACAAACTGAATAGATACAGCTAAAAATGTTTATAAAACAAGCCTATTTGGGGTATTTGGCTGTTGTCAGCGTCTTAAGGCACTACAGCGGTGCTGACGGTGGTGCCGCGTTAGTGATTAGCCAATAGCCGCCTTGGTAGGGCCAATCTGATTGCAGTACCCCGCCCCAGCTAGTGGTAGACCGCAGAATTTATTGTACGCATTATATTCAACATTAGGCGTCTATTGGGATGTATGGTCGATGCTCATAAATCATGCTATATCTCATTTGTTTCTATACATACCTGAGCCCGATGATGAAGTTCGTGAATATTTCTTTCTATCCCTGTTGCGACTTGTTGGTTTGTTGCGTCCGTATGGATCCAATTCATCCTGACAAACAAATAGCAAGTTATAACGACACTGGCTTTAAAATTTGACACAGGTAATACAGTAAAAGTGTAAAAGTACATCATCATCAGCATTGCATCCAAAACATTAGTTATAAATTGTAGAAAGAACCTGCGACCGAACCTGCTACTTCTGGTACCAGTACCAGAAGTACCAGGTTCGGGTTGGTTGATCCAGATCAATATAATCAGCCTTTTCTGGTTGGATCAAGACTTGAACATAAAACATCGAGCATTAAAACCTACAGAGATGTAATCACATCTGATTTGTTTGAAATAAATTCCGTCATTTTTCTCGCTCCTATTGGCTCTGGCGCGGGCATGGCTTGCGCGAGCCAATAGGAAAGTGTCAAAGCGCCTCCTACTGGCCTATTTCATATTTATCTATGCAAATCAATAGAACAGTTTCGTAACTGTACAGTCCGTAATTCATCTCTTTAGGGTTTAATGCTTGATGGCGTTAAGCTTATAGTAGGTACGCACCAAACTTTATGGCGGTTGTGAAAACAAGTCGTATGCCTGCGCAGTATCAAAATTTAGAGTGCGCGGGTGTCAATAGGGGTACGGGGACAACGCTAATTTCACAGCCGCCATAAAGATAAGATAAAGTTTAAAGGGCAAGATTATTACAAGTATAAAATGGTACAAGAGTATGATAGCAGCTGGCTTCCTCTCATCATAATTTTTGCATTTTTCTGGTGATATGTGAACCAAAAATAAATTTTCTTTCTTTCTTTCCTACTCTTCGCTCAGGCTACATTAACCTCTGCAGTATTTAAAAGTTCATTTCCAGGTCGCGTTATTATCACCCGTTTTTTTTATTTTCCCATTAAATTTACTTTTGCTTCAAGTTTTTCTGCATAAAATGTTAAAGTTTATCATTGGCTTTGCTTCAATCACCGGTGGCGCCAAACTTAGGGCTATACTACACGGGTGGATCTCCCGCCGTGGGAATTCGCTCCTGAACCACACTAGACACAATTTAATATGAAAGTTGTATGCTGCATTACACTGCGTGGTTTCCAGTACGGTTCACAGGCGGGAGAAAATCGACCGCCGTATGCAGCGTCAAACCGCAGCTGATAACCTGTCCTTCAAACTAGACGATGGTTTATATTATTATAAAGGCTGCAAGAGCAGTGATCATCGGCGGATCCATGTTGAGTAATGAACAAAAGACAGCGATAAGCTGCATTCCGTGTAGTCTGATGGTCTGCGGCAGCTTTCTCGAGCGGATTTCCGCGGCGGGAGAACCGCCCGTGTAGTATGAGCCTTAGCGTATTTGTCTAAATATTTGGGTTGTTTAGCCGCTCGCTACGCTGTCCGTCCGTCCGTCCGTCTCAGGGCTGTCACAGAGCTGTATCTTTGTAACGGTAATAGATAACCAGTTGAAATTTTCACAGAATATGTGTTACTATGGTGCCTATCAAGATAAATACTAAAAATAAAAATAAAGTCTAAAACAAAAGAGGAAAAGGAGGTCCCCATACAAGAAACCTCGAAAAACATGCATTTTTTCCGACGGTTTTTTAGGCATCAGAAATTGTTTTGTGATCTGCTAAAGAATGAAATCATGGACGTAACTTTATTTTAGGATTGGCTGGCAAAAAAGTTGTAAAGGATATAGCTTGGCAGGGTTGACAGAGGACAATGTTCCCGAAGAATACTATTACATACAATACATCTTAGATGATTAACCTAATTAACATCATACTTCCACAAATATGCCTGTCACACCACAGTCTGTTTGCTTCACAAATGTCAACATGCAACAGAATTGTGTCAAAAAATATTGTTTTGATAGCATAACAATGAGCTACAAAATTATCTGTTCTGAATTTAAGGTGTGTTTCCATTATGCAAGTTATAGTATGCAGGTATGACAGCATGCAAATTACTTTCATTGAAAACATATTTGCCAGAGCTTGAACCTCATATTCATGGTATAATAACACCAGGTAGTCTCTTCCCGTGACAGCTAGGTCACGTGATTGCCTCCGTACTACGTCATCGGCCGTGGAGCCAATAGCGGGCTGTTAGCGTGACACTTGTAAGTTTGATGTGCTGCCACTTTGTGAAAATAAATTAACCGAGCAAAATTCATTTTTACATTTACTTTCTTCTATAAAGAATCACTTTTTAACTAGTAATTTTATATAGTTTCCTTTATTAACTAATTAGATGAATAACACGAGATAACAAATAGTTAGGCTAGTTAGGAATTTATTTTATATTCATTATGAACAAAAATCTCCTTAAGTATATTGAAGATATCAATCAATGGCAGCACTGATCGTGACGTAGCTTGGAGGCATCGCGCTGTCATTGCGGGAAGAGAATACCTGGTGAAACATCTTATTATACCATGCTCATATGCAAGTGTTTTCATGCACCGGAAATGTATGTGCGCAATTTGCATAACACTTGCATGCAAGCAACAGTTATGCATTGCTTATACAAGTTCAAAACCACCTTCATGCAACCTGCACCTTGCATGACTGTTTATATTTCCACTACCCAAGCTGCATGCAACTTGCACCATCCATACAAGACACTTGCATAATGGAAACATGTTTAAAATCTTTTAATTATAATAGTTTAGCTTGGAGTATGGTATGGGTATATCCATAAAGTTTCTTGCCGGTTCTTCTCCACAGGACCAACATTTTGGAACCGTGCAACTAGATTCATAATTAATGTTTTGAAAGTGCATGTAACTATCCAAAAAAAAAAACGGAGATTACTCCAAGCTATATATTACTACAACACATGCATGTTCCCTTTACCAAGTAGATAATCAAAAAGTTTACTAATGTTTGACACCAAAATAACATGTAAATGTCTCATTTTAGCCCAGTAAAATCAGAGTTCATTTTGGCCAAGCACCTCAGACTAGCATATGTGCTGAGAGCCAGAAGAGACGAGCCTCCAAGTGAGTTGGGGCGACAGTTGCACAGTGCTGTCAGGAGCTCCTCCCTGGACACTGCCATGAGGCTGCTTGCACAGGGGGCTGATCCTAATTATTATAATCAGGTGGGTAGACTGACATATATTTTGTTTAGTGTAGTTCTGAATCTGGGAGGATAATTATAGGAGAGATATTTGCCCTACTGTGGGATAGATTTAATTCAACAGGTATAATTAAATCATTTAGTTGGGCTTTAACTGCTTTGCTGAATGTAATAAAATAAATCAATGTGTCATGTTAGTCATGTATGTATGTTCTAGACAAATTGAACTGAAATAATACATTTATTTTAATATATGTATTTGGCAGAGATTACATTTTCCTTCCTCTAATAATTATTTTTGTGATCATTACAACATTAGCAACATAATACATTCATTATACTTTACTTATTTAGTAAAGTATAATGAAATGAGACTTATAATAAAACAAAAACCACTAACCCGGACAATCTTACTATAAATATTATTAATGCAAAAGCATTAAATAGCTTCGCTCTGCTCCCACCTTAGGCTTCTTGTTAGGATTTTTTTATATCCTTGAAACCCTTCATGGGCGAATCCGACTCGGGTAGATTTAGGTAAGAAAAGAGAAAAAGGCTAAGGAGGGAGCTTCGCTGCGCTCTGCTTCCGCCTTAGCCTTCTCATTAAGTATATTTTTAACCTTGAAAATTCTTTTTTTACGAAACACAAATGCTTCAAATGCGTATTCCTTAAAAACTAAAAATCTCCACGGGGTGGAAGGGAACGGTACCGTTGGATATCTCATCCCCCCAATCCCTTCCAACCACAATTTAGTATGGCCCGTAAAGCAGACACTGGATTTCTATAAAAAAGGTTTAAGTTAATTTTTGGTCTACCTTTTTCTGTTGGTCTAAGCATAGGAAAAAAATATTTTATGTGATTACAAACTTACATTTGCAGTTGGAGAATCAACCATGTTGTAGACAGATGTAAGGAGAGATCATTTTTTTTAAAGACAGGTAGAAAGAAAGACTTTTCGTTTGGCTTGCTCAGATTGTTTACAGCATAGCATAAACACAAAACAACAAATTGGCAAAATCGCACAACCAGGTTCTACTATCTATTTTTTCCACTGCAAAGTTAAGTTTGTCTTTCAATCCGACAAGACTTACCTTAGCGTTAGGGCGATCTTCGGTGCTCTTTCAGCTCAGCACAGCTCACCCCCCCCCCCTTCCCGCCGTCAGTGTCACCAGAAATAACGTTTTTTTTAAATCAAAACAACAATAGGGAAGGTGACTATTATTTTTTAGTAGTTTTTATTAGAAATCTCGAAAACATTTCAAGGAAAATAAGCAACAGTGAAAAACCAAGAAAATATTTATTTTAATGTCCAAGTTATAAGCGGTTTAAATTTGTTCACTAGACAGAGACAGCACTATCAAAGTGTGACGTCAGTGTTCAACACCCTCATAGTAACTTTACGAGGCATTACCGTACCGGGACCGTTGGCATGCAAGAAATGACTATAAATATGAATATGTTGGCATGAATGCGTATGACCAGCTGTGGGATTGTGGAAGCTGAAAATGATGATAAAGAAAATTGGGAAACATTCCCGATTTTATATCGACAAGAGTGATATTTTTAAATCAAAATTTATAAACCATTTTAAATGAGATAATGTACAGCAAAGTAGCTAACAGTACTCTGACGGTAGTAAGTAGTTCTCTAAGACAGAATCTTAAGATTTTTATTGAAGAACGAGTGGATATGTAAAAGAGTATACTGTACTATAGATACCTTTTTCTGGGGACAAGAAGAAAACCTAATATAATTTATTCAGCGGAATAAACTAAAGCCCAGTTTTCGTAAAAAACTAATCCGGATGGTGTATTTTACTGTCCGTGTCTGTAATATTGAAAACCGGCCAAGTGCGAGTTGGACTCACGCAGTAAGGGTTCCGTACCATCCATCGACCTGATACCCCATTGATTTACGAGAGTTCATCAAATGACATCAACGCACCGTGCGCGAAATATGAATTTTTCGTAAGAATAATATACCACATATGTATATGTTTGCCCTATTTTTACACGAGGCGCCGTGTCAACACAACGTGCTGCAATTTACGTCATCGATATAATTTTCCAAACCTTTTTTCAAATACTATGTGTTCTAACATCGAACTGTAGGCATCTAATATTAGGTTTAAGAAATTAATGTAATATTTCCTGAGATTATAATATATATTTATTGACAAAAAGTTCAATTATGGTTGGAATTACGATAAAATGTCTCGATATATCAAATTGCTAGAAAGCGAAAATTTTAATCAATAAAGCGCTAATGATCAAATTATACATATAGACGGTAATGTCTGCCTATACTGTTTTTAAGTTCACAATAATAGTTACTGGAATCCTCGCCTCGCCGGTTTGAATCCACCTTAACAGATGCATACATTCCCAGACCCTGGACAACTTTCTGGTTCTGTAGGCCATACAAATATTTATTCCGTGCGGGAATCACAGACATAGTAAAAAATATAGACGAAGTGCTGCGAACAATCATAGTGAAGCCAAAAAAAACTATGCTCTGTCGTGTACAACCAGCGCTCACGCACACACCATGCACCTGAAGGTTATTTGCTTTCGCGATGCTACGAGGTGTCTGCGGCGGACTGGAAAAAGTGTTTTGAAAACTGGTTTAGGCGCATGAATCTTTGTATAGAGGCTGGTGGAAAGTACTTTGAAAAGATTTGATAAAATACTCTCTGAAAATTTCAACCGGTTATCTATTACCGTTACAAAGATACAGCCCTGTGACAGACAGACAGACGGACGGACGGACAGCGTAGCGAGTAATAGGGTCCCGTTAGCACCCTTTGGGTACGGAACCCTAATGAAAAGGGCAGAATTTTCCGCCCTTTGACAAAGCCTTATTTTCAGACATTCGGGATTTGAAGTGAAAATGTTGTTATTAAATAACCGTAGAATTGGTTAAGTATTTTTCGATGACTATAGTACATTACTGTCGAGGCCTGAAATGAAGCAATTTACGGCTGACGGGCCGAGTAATATTGGAAGTGACGAGGCGCAAGCCGAGTCCTTTTTAACTAAACGAGGCCGTTAATTGCTCTTTCGGCCAAGACTTGTATAGTACTTGTCTCTCATTTGCGAGGAAACACAACACAAATTAATTCAACAGTATCTCATCTTCATTCACACCAATTCGCCCTTGCGCGGTTCTTGTTCTATTTTCAAAGTTTAAAAAAAAAATGCGCATTCAGCCTGTATAATGATAAATATTTTGTAATAATTAGTAAGGGTAGGCATATCTATACGACTTTGATCTAACTGCAAAGTTAGTCGAGTCGGTTAAGAAACAATGTTTCTTAATAAGATATCGCTGACGTCACCCAAAGACGTATAGTGGAGGATAATTTCGATACCACGAGCAGTGTTCACGGTAGCTTAGTGGCTAAAGCACTGGCGTACTGAGTCAGGAGTCGCAGGTTCGAATCCTGCTCGTGAGCGATTTTTTCTTTCCACAATTTAAATCATTAAATATTTTGTACCTAAAAACATCTAATTTATGTAAGTGTGTACCTACTTAAAAACCTCGGTAGCATAATTTAAAAAATAAAAAGTGTCCAGCAATTTCTATTATTGTCCTGTTATTTCGTTGCGTACGGAAAAGAGCCGATTGTTGTATTCTTTTTTTTGAATAATGAACCAATTTCCGAGCAAGTGGGAGAAAAGTACATTATTTAGCATTTGCTCAAGAAATATGGCACGGTTACAGATCAACAACTTGTATATGTCTTACCGTTCTTCCAAATTTCTCATTGACTGGTTTTAAAATGTTGACTAGGTGAATTTCAGTAGCTTCGTGAGCTTTTGTATCTTTTGAGATCCACATTTTGCACATTTGACAATAAGTACTATCCTTTAACGGCCTGTAACTATGAAAATTCTCATGTGATACCCTCCCTTTTCCGTGGGGGGTTGAAATGCGAATAAATTCACCATCGATAACTGGTACTAGGTCAAAATTTAACTTGTATTTTGCTATAATTTTTGTTAACTTTTCTTCAAGAGATGTTTCTTTCTCACTACTTTCAGGTTTCTTATTGGTTTCGCCTTTCGTTTCGTCATTTGTATCAATAGCTTCCGATTCCATACTAACATCATCATCACTATCTAGTATGTCATTGCTATTTGTCATTATATGTCTTGAACTGTTATTTGCAATGTCATTTTTTAAATTCTGTTTTTTAGATGTCAAAGCTTTTTCATTTTTATCAACATCATTATTTTCGTTTTCTTTGTTTAATTCTGAAATTATTTCCTTCTCGTCGTCGTTGAATATTTCATAAAAACTACTTAAGATTTTAACATTTGCGAGCCTATTGCCATTAACCGGGCACAAATCCATACTCCGGACTTGAACCTCATAAAGGCTATAGCAAAACATCTTCTATGAAAATTTCAATTGGCTACCTATAACAGTTTAAAAGATACAGTCCTGTGCCAGACAGACGGATGGACGGACAGATGACGTAGGCAGAGTAAATTGGATTGCGTTGCAACAAATAGCCGTCATCATTCTTCATATGCATTCATGAATCGGATGAATATACACGTGGATGAATACATCATTACTCTTGGTCTCAGTTCTTCCACGTTGCTCTTTCATCCGCATAATGTTACCATCTCTATGCCGTTGACTTGAGTTATTGTATCTCATCATTTCTTTCATCTAAAATGATGTGCTTATTAAATATGCTGATTTTGCGGCTACAAAGAAAGATAAGTCACCATTCATTCAAATTTTTCACAATATCTATCATGAAGCATGATGATATCATCATAATAATATGTTATATAAATATATATATCATCTATGATGATTGACGACGTCTGAGGTTTAGTGGTTCGAGTGTCGGACTGCTGATCACGAGGTCGTGGGTTCGATTCCCACAGGACACATAAATATTTGTGTGATGAACATAAATGTTTGTGTTTATGACAAACTTCTTAAATTTAGCGGTAGGTGGCGCTGTTTGCAAAAACTAAAATAGCAATGATTAATATTCGATTTGATTCGTTTGTAATTAGACCTACTTAGTGGATCCTTCTGAGTTTTAGCGGAACCCTATAATAATGAGCATGGCCCGACATGCTCTTGGCCGGTTTTTTTTTTTGTAATTTCAACATCTTCGTGTTTCCCAGGTGCCCGACTACCTGGAAGTGATCGAGCATCCGATGGACTTCACGACGATCCAGGAGAAGCTGGAGGCGGGCGACTACAGCACCGACGAAGACGTGATGGCGGACGTTGCGCTCGTCTTCCTCAACTGCTACACCTATAATCAGGACTCGCATCCCGTCGCCAAGTGAGTATTTAACCTACCAAGTCCTGTCTCTGCGTCACCAAGACAAGGTCGACTGATAGAAGATGCCTAAAGCTGGCTCCCCATTAGTGATGTGCCGGATATCCGAGGTAAAAATAAGATCTGTATCCGTATCCGTTACTTTTTGGCGGATCTTTTACATTAATGAATTTCATTACGGATATGAAATTTTAAAGAAAGGTAACAATGAATTACAAATAACTTCAAATCAAATTACTTTTAATTTCTTAAACTCACATAATATTATTTTTATTTAACTTATAACGTCTGCAAAAACAAAAAGTAATAGCTGACTGTACAATGAACATGTACTTGTTTGACGTTTATTTGTGACATTGAGACTAGATCGAAACAATATTTTGAATATTCTAAATTACGAGAATTAACCCCCAGGACTACGATAGACAATATTTAAAATTGAGCTATGGTTAATAAACACTCAGTTACAAAAATACTTGTAGCGTAATTTTCAGATCACATTTTGCTATTTTAGGTTTGATAACAAATATTTTTATTTTTGAATCTAAAGAGAAAGGTGTCTACGAGTTGAGTGAAAATAGGACAGCACTCGTGTTGCGACCGCGGACTCGGACGCACAGACTTCAACAGATACTAGACTTCCTATGATAATCACCCGGCGCACACACACCTACGAAGAGCTCGTTTACATCAACTTCCATGTAAATGCCATAACACACTACAGCTATAATGTATACTTCTCGGGATGTACCTTTTTACATTACCTATATGTATTTCCATAATTTACTGCTGTAAACATCTAACTTACGCAGATCGAGATGTATTGAGATATACATTAATTAAGTATCGCTCTAATATAAATTATCACTGTCATGTGTGGGCTCCTGTGGGGTCCTACGGCAAGATGTATTGAAATAGGTCTTACTATAAGATACATATTTACTAAATATGGAGTTATTTTGTGTTGATTCCGCCAAACTAGTTCGTCAAATATGGATACTGTATGCAGCACATACACGTGCATATATTTGTGAGGGTTGTGTTGCATACTGCATCTAAGCGCGACAAACTAGTTTGGCGGAATAAACACTAAATATACTCCATGTCTTGTATGATTTCCGCAAAGTAATGCCTAATCCAATTCTTTATACATTTTTACATTATAGCTACCGTGTGTTACAGCCTTGATGAAAGTAGGTACAGAGACTCACTCATGATGTACACTTGCGTTGCGTATGTGTGCGTGCGCCGGGCGATGTACACGGGGAGTCAGGTATCTGCGGAGATGTTCTGCGGAGGCTTGAAGGAATGGTTGTACGGGAGGCGTGGTGGAGCGCGTTCAGTCTTTGACGAGCCTGTAGATGTGGTGCTGCGCCCCGTGCTCACTGTTCGACACTTCAAACACAAACGCGGCACATAATAATGTCTCTTGCGTGTCTCGGTTTGACACCACCTGAGGAAGAGGAAAGGTTATCGTTTAGTGGATTTTATTAGTTGATATTATGTCCGCCAACCCACGATTGGTCAAAGCCGTCAAAGGTTATAAGTAAATTAGCGACACAAAAATAAAATCATCATCATCATGTCAGCCGAAAGACGTCCACTGCTGGACATAGGCCTCCCCCAATCATATGTAGGGGGAAATATGCCATCTTCTTCTATCGTGTCGACATGAGCTACATAATGATAATAGCTCATGCCGTGGGGAAAAGATTAGCCAGTCAGCAGGTTGGTAGCGGGGCTGACTGCCCAGGGTGCGCCGGACGATCAATTAAATATCGTCACTCGTGGAGGCTCTTTTAATGCACCCATAATAATAATATGCCATAATCGCCACGCTTGGCAGGCGGGTTGGCGATCGCTGTTGGTTCGTTAATAAATACTCAGAGAACGCTGCTGTCTATCCTCTGGTGAATTGCGTCTGCGCGGTGGTATGCAAATCTTTGTAAAAACTTTGACTGGTAAAACAATCACATTGGAAGTTGAAGCTTCTGACACAATTGAAAACGTCAAAGCAAAAATCCAAGATAAAGAAGGCATTCCTCCAGACCAGCAGCGTTTGATCTTCGCAGGCAAGCAGCTGGAAGACGGAAGAACTCTTTCTGACTACAATATCCAAAAAGAATCGACGCTCCATTTGGTATTGCGTCTCCGCGGTGGTATGCAAATCTTTGTAAAAACTTTGACTGGTAAAACAATCACTTTAGAAGTTGAAGCTTCTGACACAAGGGACAACTTTACGCGCAATATTGGTTTTTGGTCGAAATGGCAGTTTGCAAAAGTATTGTGTAAGATAGCAACATCATCATCAACTCAGCCTATCGCAGTCCACTGCTGGACATAGGCCTCTCCCAAGTTGCGCTACAACACTCGGTCCTCTGCCTTCCGCATCCAGTCCCCCCCAGCCACGTTTATCAAGTCGTCGGTCCACCTGGCAGGGGGCGCCCTACGCTGCGTTTGCTGATTCGCGGTCTCCACTCAAGGACTCGTCTGCTCCAGCGGCCATCGGTCCTTCGACAGACATGGCCAGCCCACTATCACTTCAGCCTACTGATCCTACAAGCTATGTCGGTCACTCCGGTTCTTCTCCAAATAATCTCGTTACGGATTTTATCCTTCAAAGAAACTTCAAGCATAGCTCGCTCCATAGCTCGCAACAACGTTAGATAGCAACAACTTTTTTAATTTATTTTATTTTATGCTTGACTCCTCGAGTACCTACTTACAAGTAAAAAAAAAACGAAAATGTATCAGACTCATACTAATCACCTAAAAAAACATAACTGTGGGACTAACTTAATTTCGAGATTTATGAAAAAAAAAATGTAACTGGGCAACAAACCAGCAAGCGATTCACCTGATGCTAAGCAATCTCCGCTGTTCATGGACAACTGCAACACCAGGGAGTTGCCAATGCGTTGCAGACCTTGATTGATAAACATGAAAATCTTATAACATCAAGTGGGCCTTTATTTCGTCCTACACATAAAAGAACGGGTGTCGTCAGAGACACCCATCTGAAGTGAAGCTTCATAGCAAGCGCGCATAGAAAGTACAGTCAACTGCACGTCAGTGGTAACACTTGAATTACGAAAACCGCTGTTACTACGAAATAAAGACGATGCCAAGGTCAAACTGTTACCACTGACGTGCACTTGGCTGTACGCGTGCAGAGCTGTGT
This sequence comes from Asteroscopus sphinx, assembly GCA_949699075.1. Classification (NCBI taxonomy): domain Eukaryota; kingdom Metazoa; phylum Arthropoda; class Insecta; order Lepidoptera; family Noctuidae; genus Asteroscopus; species Asteroscopus sphinx. The sequence goes on from OX453024.1 coordinate 22,412,286, forward strand.
CAGTGTAATAATCGTCTTCTCCAATGTCCTTCTCACCGCTCTGACTTCGTTCACTCTACATTCTTCGTGCAATCTATCCTATTATGGAATACGCTTCCTCATGAAATCAGGATGGCTAACAGTCGGCTTGCCTTTAAAATTAAGTTAAGGAAATATTTCCGTGAAAACAATTTAGCAGATTCAGCTCGACTTTGAATTATCTTGATGTTATATATTTATAGTTATATATGTAGGTATGAATAATGTGTATACTTTATTATATGTATAATGTACATAGGTATTTATCTATTTATATTTATCTGTAATTATAAGTCCGTAGTATGAAACATATTTTACTACTTTACTGGTGCATCTACCTTATTCTTTGTCTCTGCTTTACCCTAAGGTTGTCTGGTAGAGAACGCCTATGGCGTTAAGACCGCCTTTGTACCCTGTTGTGCATAAAGAATTAAATAAATAAAAGTTTACAATTTGTATGCAGTATGTCAATGTCAAGTCCACCATTTGCACCAGGCCAGTATGGTGTGTGAAATGGCCTTCACCCTTCTTATTCCGAGAAGAGCCATATAGCCAAGAAGAGCCATATACCCAGCAGTGGGACAGTAATAAGCTGGTTTAAAGTTTCTACCTAGAAGTGTTATGGTGTATAAAAGGAAACTTAATAACTAAAATATATGATGTCATAGGTGGGTAGAATTTTAAAATCTCTCTTACCTACATGGTGCAATATAAATAGCAGCACTTTCAGGGAATATTTCTCCACCTTCCTTCAAGAATCGGTCTCTGGCGAACAGTACGGAGTCCAGCATACCCTCATGCAACAGATAGAAGCCCATCCATTCTGATACTATAGCATCTACCTTCATGTAATTAGGTAAAACTACATCTTCTACTTTACTGTGAATTACCTGAAATTTATTAGAGCATTTTTTACAGTTTTATTTGTGTCCTCTTTTGAAATTGATTTAGCAATCTATGCTGAGTTAGTCTAAAGATTTTAGCTAAAATACAAACGATACATAATGCCAGCCTAGAGAAAAAAAACAACTATTTTTTTATATACACTGTTTTTTCTTACCTGTCTTATTTAGTAAACAATCTAGGCAAGTCTTGTTAATGCTATTTGTCAATAATGATTATTAAAAACATTATTTCACACACAAATTTTTTTTTTTTGAGACAGACGCGCCGCACTCAAGATCTTTCAGTTCCAGCGTGTGGAGACATGACCCCTTTCCCAGCGCTCCTACTGTGAGTATCTGAATCACCATCATTTCAACCGAAAGACGTCCACTGTTGGACATAGGCCTCCCCCAAGCATCGCCACAACGACCGGTCCTGCGCTTCCCGCATCCAGCGGAATCTCACGACCTTCACAAGGTCGTTGGTCCACCTTGTGGGGGGGCCTACCAAGTATCTGAATATATCAACACAAATGTCCTGCTGTTGGATACATGGTTTAAGAGGAAATTAGGTATTTGAAGAAACTATCGCTGTCACTTTGCGAGCGCTTGGCCTCAAATAAGTGCGATAAGGACAACTGCAGCTCCGACTGAATAGCCTTAGTTAAAGTCATAATTCGAGGTTTGGCTCTCGACTATTTTCTCCTCCGAAATTGGACAAATTTGAAAGATATTTCGTAAACTGAATAAGAAGAATGTGTAGAAGTTTTTAAACTTTCGCGAATTTCACTCATATTGAACTAAGTTTACGGGACTTGTCGCGCACAATTAAATCAAAATATAACAAGCATTTTGACTAACCTCGACGTTTCGGTCAAGTTGCATTGGCCGTGGTCAAAGCAGACTGAAGTATGTGGGTGTCATCGTCTTGAGCGGCGGGTGTTTTCTCGAACTACCCGCGGTTGTTTTTCCGTAACGTCGCTAAAATTTCAATCGGGAAGATGGATATAGGTTGTCCTCCTCGTGGAATCCGGTAATCGAGAAGTGTTCGCGTCGTGGTATGTTTACATGTATGTCCGCCGAAACTGTCAGCATTGTGTGTCGTGATTCAGCATATCTTGTTACGGACAGCGACGTCACGAAAAATACATTGCAAATGCCAGTGAAGAGTGCAAAAACTTTGGTTAATACTGTTGTTAAAAGTTATCTTCTTTAGCTTTCTAGCAGAATTTTCTCCACTTCACATTCCGTTACTACTCAACTATTGGTTATTCTGTAGCTTCACTCATTGTTATCTTAAACATCCACTGGGGTTTATTGCCTTTCGTATCTGCCATCACTGCATTCCTCGTTATCATATCGTCCTATTCCACTTGCAAGATTTGCAAGCAAACTATCTATATGGAGTCTATGGTCATTTTCACTTTATGAGGGTTTTAAAGATTCATAATTCTTTCCTAAAATTCACCCAGCTGGTAGCTGTGATGTTTGTCAAAGGCAAAGCCATTAAAAGCAAATTAGACAACATGTACTGATAAGTGCTGCTTATAAAGAACACATGAACAAAGTGTCTTCCTCTTCTTTTCTCCATGCTCTTAACTGAAACTAAGAAAAGTTATTGGACGCATTCTTAGAACATTTAGTAAGAACTGGGTGTTTGGAACACACGTACCTATTGGAAATAAATAAAAATGTAATCAATTTGAAGACCTTCCCACCAAAATTTATGGTAAGTAATTCTGATTGAGCTAACATTTTCTACAGAAGTAAAAAAAGTGATTATTTTAATAAACGTTAATACTAAGTAATCCTTTTCAGAAGAGATGGCTTGATTTGGAGTAAAAAAAATACAAAAATCCTAACAATGCGAGGTCAGCTTATACTGGATATGTACAGCTTGATGTGTAGCCGTGTGTACACCCTGAGCAGAGGTCACGGTTGGTTAGCCGTTAAAGCACTGGTGTACTGAACCAGGAGTCGCAGGTTCGAATTCTGCTCGTCGATTTTTTTTCCCAATTTTTTTTTTTTTGTATTCCTACCGGAATTCCAGATACAAATTTTTTCCTGTATAATATCGCGTCCGTGCCAGTAAAAGGGTCACCTACTAAAATAAATAATATGAATAGGTACCTACCTCGTCTTCTGTATTTAAGGTTTCCTCAACGTCGTAGGTTCTTCCTAAAAACCTCTCCATAATATCAAATGCATACCAAATTGGCTGAAACACTTCATCCGTGCCTGCTCCAGATTTAATAGTTTTTTTTTTCTTTTTTAATAATGGTCTAAACGTAGCCATGAGAGATTTTTTCTTAGCTTTTAATTCTTTAATTGAAATGTTCTCCATGTTTTGACTAATTCTCTTCCAGCCATCATGTACCTTGTGCTTCAGTTTGTGGTTTTTCTCTGTAGGATCCCATATTACTCTCTCACCCTCAAGAAGTTCTAAAAACCTAATTATTTTCTCGTTGCACCAATCCGCTTGCATTTTGCCAATACAATATTAATATTAACGCACGTGCTCCTCCGTCGCGCGCTCGGCGGCTACTGAGTGAGCAAGAGAGCAGCATGTAAACCAGTGTTGCCAGATGGCAAGTTTGAAACTATCGCAGATCTAGGAAGAAAATATCGTATAATTATCGCATACGCTTTCTTAGACAAAATTGTAATCATATTGATATTTTAAGGTTTACGTCCAAAGCTTCTAGCGATTAGTGTATTTTTTTAACACCAGCTGTGCCCAGCATGCGTTGCAAAGATATTTTTTTTATCGACCATAAGCAGACGTTTTATGGGGTGTTATGTGTAAGGCATACCCAACCAGTGTTGAGTTGCCCTCATGTTAGACAACTATACGGTCCTATGGTTAAATAGGCAAGGAGTCCCAGATGTGTTGTCGCCTAAGCCGTCGTTTAGGCAATGGATCACTCAAGACTTTGGCAAGCTGGTTTTTGTGTGTTGAAATCATCTCTTTGTAGGACTTGATTATGTGATCGACTTCTTCTTTTACAGAAGGCATTTCCAAGTACTCATGCATTTCAGCGCATTTTGTGGAGACGCCCAGTGCCGGTCTCTGGACCGTAGGGGCTATCCAGCCAATTCTTGAGGAGTGGGTGCGGAGGCGTCACGGGACGTTGTCCTTCCGTCTGGTGCAGGTGTTGTCAGGGCATGGTTGCTTTGGCAGATACCTGCACAAAGTGGCGAGACGGGAGGCTACTCCCGTGTGCCACCAGTGCGGCTGTAGTGAGGACACGGCCCTTCATACTCTGGCGCAGTGTCCTGCCTGGGTGGTGCAGCGCCGTGCTCTTACGGCAGCAATCGGGGGAGACCTCTCGCTGCCGGCCGTGGCCAAGGCCATGGCCGACAGTGAAGAGGCGTGGGAGGCGGTCGCGTCCTTTTGCGAGGAGATTATCTCGCAGAAGGAAGCGGCGGAGCGGGTCAGGGAGGAAGACTCTCTCGCTGATCCGATCCGCCGCAGACGGACAGGGCGGCGCAGGCGTCTATATGGTGATCTGATGCCACCCTAAACAAAGCCAGTGGGCGATAGATTGGGGGGTCTATCGTCCGCATTGCACGGCCCTTGAGTTGTGGTGATCTCCCAGGTGTGCCCGGACATCGCCAAAAGAGTGTGTAAAATTAAAGTATGTAGGCCCTGAAGTGGGCCGCGCTGGATGGGTCGCGAAAGTCATGAGTAGCAGTTCTCGTGGTCCATCCACCCAAGGCGAAAGTAGGCACACGGCGGAGTTTTTAGTGGGTGCGAGCCCCACATAACCACACTGCTTCCCCGGCAGTGTGACATGCGATAGGCATTTTCTCCGCTTAAAAAAAAAAATATACTCAAAGGGTTTTTTTCCTTTTGAGTCTTCTTGTTAAATCCGTGTTGTCGAGGAGCTGTATTGCCTCGATGTTCACGTGATGATGAAGCCTATGTTCATGAGCTTCTGCGTATTTTTTAATAATTATATTCACGAAGTCCATTTCTAGGTCCCGGTGGAGATCGCAATTTCTAACATACCAGGGCGCATTAACGATGCCCCTCAGTACTTTGTTTTGGAATCGTTGGATGATTTGACGATTACTCTGTTTGGTACAGCCCCACAACTGAATACCATATGTCCATATTGGCATTAAAATTTGTTTATATAGTAATATTTTGTTGTGTACTGACAACGGCGAATGTCTGCCAAGGAGCCAGTACATTTTTTTATATCGTATTAGCAGCTAAAGATAAAGATAAAGATTTTTATTTGCAAGAAAAATGGTTTTTACAAAGATGTTAGTGGTTAAAATATAATTTTGATGACAATATTTTCAATTGTTAGGTATTCAGTAATTTATCTATTGTATGTTAACTTTACCTATTGTGTTCACTCACTTTATCTATTGTATGTTAATTTTACCTATTGTGTTCACTCACTTTATCTATTGTGTATGTTAACTTTTCCTATAATATTGTGTTCACTCTTTTTTATACTTGTTTTTTTTTCAATGATAAGCCGATAAGTCGAATTGTTGCATATATTATTTCCTAAACTAGGTACACAGACAGTTGTTGTGGGTCTGAGCATTTGGGGATGTGAAGAACACCCACAATACAGGAAAAGTTCTAGGTTCCAATACGAACATCTATGGCAGTCATTACGGGTAGTCAGAAGCCCGAAAGTCTGACAACTGTTCTAACCATATGTCGGTCGGTATTACCCAGTAACTGGATTGTGGGGGTCTGATAATCTGAAATACAGCAATGCAAGCATCACAGTTTGGTGGCAGAAATTGGAACGGTGGTGGTAACTTGAAATGGCTTCCGTGAAATATTCAAGATACATTAGAAACATGCATCCACGCGTGCACACGACTACACGCATGCACTGCACACGCACGTAAAACACACGCACGCACAGCACATGTTGTACACGTAACGACCTTGAAACTGGTCACAATAGTAATTTAGTAAGCATTTTGTTGCTTCTTGCTGTCACGGGTAGTTAGATTTCAACAAAGTTAGTTAAGAAATTGGTTGAAACATATTTAGCTTACTTTGTATTTAAGGTTTCGCCATTAAATAGTCAACCAAAGAAACGCGCAGAAACCGAAGGTTCTTTCTCCATGTTGTGGTGCATGCCATTTCCTACAAAAAACTTAATAAAAAATGTTTCATCACGATTTCAGTTCGTCCCAACTAACTTATAGTCTGTATTTTCTCTCTTGTCTTATTTTGTTAACAATCTTGGCATGTCTGTTTATTCAAATAACTACTGATAAATATAATTACAAGTTCTGCACATATAATTAGGTTCAAAATGTTATTTAGTGTGTGAAACTGTTAAGACGCTGACAACAGCCAAATACCCCAAATAGGCTTCTTTTAAAAACATTTTTAGCTGAATCTATTCAGTTTGTGGCAGTGAAAAAAAAAAATGTTAATCTTTATCGTATTTTCTGAAACTGTATTGTGCCCAAAACACGTTTCCTTGAAGTTTTCTCGATAGAAAAGAATTGTAAACTAACCTCTTAAAACATGCTTTAAAGCAAACAATCTCTATTGTTTACTAAATATTATAAATAAAATTAAGAAAACATTTGAGAAAGACAATAATCTAAATATTTGTTGTTTCTGTTTTTCAAATAAGCATTTAGTTTTTTTATTTAAAAAAAAAATTGTTAATTTTCATTCAAGTTGAGCGGCGTATCCGACGTCCCTCGGCTCGTTGCCTCTCTTTCAGTTCTGTACGAAACGACAGTGACCGCAGAGGTCTGATTTTTTAGGTGTTGTCAGCCTCTTTAGATAATAGTGTCGATTCTCTTGTTCATGAACTAAACTTATTTTAAACTATCTCTCTCTTTTACTAATAGTAGATACAAGAAAGGGATAGGGAAACTAGTCGGAATTTAAATTTCCATACAAATTTAGTCGTGATCTCGGAATGTGCCCACTAAAATACTAAGAAATGTAACACGTAAACTAATTTGACGGTTCTAAAATTGTTGCTATCCCTTTCTTGTATCTACTATTAGTAAAAGAGAGCGATAGTTTAAAATAAGTTTAGTGCGTGAACAAGAGAATGGACACCGATGTATTTTAACGATTATTATTGACGAATTGTATTAAAAAGACATGCCAAGATTGTTTAATAAATAAGACAAGTACGAAAAAACAGAGTGTAGACTAGTCATTCAAGATTTTCATTGTATAAGCTAGTTATGTTTCGCCTGTCGCACAAACTACTAACTTTGAAAATAGTGATTCGTCCATTAAAGTATAAAATGCACAATAATTACTCACAAAGAGAATTTCTTATACTAATAATATTTTATTAATTACTAATATACTTCAAATATTGTTTTATTGCAATTTAGGCGTAAAGTACCGGAAAGTCGCTAATATACCTATGTTATTGTTTTAATCGCGTTAATATTATTTATTAATATTTGAAATGCCTTGTTTTTAAAAGCAAGAGATTTCTATTATCTTTCTCTTTTTTTGTCCAAATAAATTTAAATCTGGGTTAAAACAATGTTACGTAACGCGTAGTTCAAACACTCTCCCTCCCACTCCTGTAACGCATCGTAACATTTCAGAAGACCCCCCCCCCAATTCGTTACGTAATACTTGAACGCTCCCTAAGTGGCGCCCCCATCAGTAAAAAAAATACTCACTGAGATAATCATTTATCGAAAATTCGTTTTTAACAATTGATGTAATGGTACTGTAGTTTAATCAGAAACTAAATTATAGTTCGCTGTAGTTGTGGATAGAAAAAGTGCCAAAAGTGGCAGTTTTTTGCAAACAGTACCTGTACTTCAATTGCTAAAAACGATTTTTCGATCAATGATGTACTCCGAGTAAAAACACTTATGTTCATCACATAAATATTTGTGTCCTGTGGGAATCGAACCCACGACGTCGTGATCAGCAGTCCGATACTCGAACCACTAGACCACAGACGTTGTAATTATTGATGTGGCAGTGTAAGCCAAGTTTTTGAATTAATCTATACAACGTGTATCAGAAATGCGTGCTCATATTTGAAAAGCTTATTCAGGGGATGCTATCGAACAACTTTGACTATGGGACCAACCCTGAAATCGCGGAAATAATATCAGCTGATCCTTACATTTTGTCAAGCGACATCGATGATTTACTAGGGAACAGCCACAGAAATAGATAGAATGGTTGTAATCACAATTTTACTTGCGATTCATGCGTGGCAACTTTTCGATCAAACTACGCCTTACATTTTGACGTCATTATTATTTTTTAATTAACTTTAATCAAATGTACTTTACAGCTTTTGTTTCTCTTCGGTTGTAAATAAGTATTCCGACAACTGATGTATAAACTATATCGTTTATTGTCCACACTTCACAAACCAATTTAATATAATTGAAGGTGCAAAAAGGAGATTATGATAAGCACAGCACTAGCACAGTAAGTAAACAAGCGGCATTAACTAGCAAGCCTTTAGATTAGAATACAAACATAGCTCATGCCGTGGGAAAAAGATTAGCCAGTCATTAGGTTGGAAGAGGGGGTGGCTGCACTTTGAGTTTCCCATTGTGACTTTATTTCACTATTCAAATTCCAGTCGTTTGTAGAAGCAAATTAAGTAGACTTCCAATTGCTACTAAATTAGTCGCATCGCCGCGACTCCCTCGCTGTTCGCTAACCCTAACTTGCAAGTATAATGTTTCTTACCTTTATCACTGGGAACCTCCTTCTTGCTGGTAACAGTCGTCACAGCCGCCGCTAAACCAGCACCCGATTTTGCATTTAACCTGTAAAATGTAAAGTATGTTAAATTTAAATCGTTTCTCTGGATCCTGTAGGAATATCGTGACAACAGACAGCCTGTCAGGTTGATGTATATTATTTTGTTGCAATGAAGAAAAACGATCTCAATGAGAGTACAGAAGTAAAGCTCATGTATGCGAAATACATTCAATAATTACTGTATATCAGTACTTCAGGTGTTTTAAGGGATTGTTATCTTCAATATTCTAATATGGCAGTGTAGAACTTTGTCTAGCATGCTATAGACCTAAATTGAATGGCAAACAAAATAAATACATTCTGTTGATGATCATGGATTTTTTTTGATCAGTAGGTCTTTGCCTTTCTATGTAGTACTGATTCCCTATATACAGGCATGCCTACATTGGGAATTTAGTGATTCAGTTGCAACTTTTTACTTGGATTGATGTAAGCATGTTATTAGTGCGGCGATGACAGAGCAATCACCTAGCACCCGTAGTACCAGTTGACTTAGGAGTCGAGTTAGGGCTCGGGACTGGGTTTTGCTGTCTCACATTTTTTCACCCACATTTCGCCAGTTATGTTATAAGTCCCATGTAATAGGGGGCGAGCCTATTGCCATTAACCGGGCACAAATCAGACTCCGGGCTGCTACTGAGAATTTCCTAATGAAAAAACCCAATAACACTTCGCCCGACCCAGGAATCGAACCCAGGACCCCACGCTCAGCAGTCGCGCTTGCGACCACTAGACCAACGAGGCAGTCAACGTACTACCTATATTATGATAATTATGTAGAATACTAGGATAATGAAAAATATTCCGTATAAGATCCTATCTCCAAGGTACTGGCTGTATTAATGTGAATAAACGATACGACACGCTATAATCTAAGTTAGCACAACTTACTTGGGATTAACAAGAAAACTTGCACCCACTAACTAGAAAAAACTAACATACACTTTGTTGCAAGTCACGAACGTACTACCACCTTATTAGGTTACATGGTGTTTATTCATTGAAATTGTGTGATGGCTAATGATAATGATTGAAGAAAAACATTCATATATTTTTACAAGTTTTCACTACATCCCTAATAGTTTTAGATAGTGATGATAAAAATCATTGTAAGTACATATTGGTGTGCGGATTATATTAATGACAAAAAGTGTTGTTCGTAGCAGTAAGACCACATTATTGTTGTGCGTAGACCGTTCACCGTAGCACCGTAGCAAAGACCGTACCTAGCGAGGTTATGTAGTTATGTCCATAGCCAAACGCCTAGCCAAGTGCGTAGTAAACAACGTAAACAACGTAGCCAAGTGCGTAGCCAAATGCGTAGCCAAGGTCGTAGCCAAGTGCGTAGCCAGGTATAGGTATAGCAAAGTTCGTAGCACAAACAAATTGTCTCACATAAGTTTGATAGATGTCAGAATAGCAGGATTACAAACACAGACCAAGTAGAGATGCTTGTTGGAGACTTTCTCCCCAAAAGAGGGAAAATTTGTGAATTCAGGCTTTTTAGGGACACATATTAGCATAAAATGATAGATCTTTTTTTCCCATTGTATGGATTTATGTACTTCTTATCCTTTATTATATAGGTTCTTATCGAAATTATAAATTTCATTGTATATTTCTATGAAAAATTTACCTTTCTGCTGAATCTACAACAGCTGCAACCACATAGTAGGCATCCATTATTTATTTTAAACTGCCTAAAAACTATAAAAATGAATAAAATAAGCTTTGCAATTTTAGTTGTTGATAACTAATTATAGTCGACATGTATTTTGATGCCTTCTAAAAATAGTCGGATTTAGGTTGACATTTCTAATATTAGGTGAAAAACGTCAATTACAGAATAGCAAAATGTAAATTTTTACTAAGTTGAATAACTAAACTAATTTTGGTCCTGTCAAACCAAAAATTAGTTTTAAAGTGAATTTCAGAATAGAAAAAGTCGTTTGACAGGACTAAACTAGATTTAGGTGATTTTTAGTCTAGTTTAGAGAATTTTGTGACAAGAGAATCGGCACCAGTGGCTCACTCGGGAGAAAGGTCTCCCCGTGCGGCCTACCTAACGTCAGCCGCATCCTCCATCTTCATTTAGTTTTTAATGATTATTTATTAATTTTTCTCGAAAAATCCAGCAAGTATTCGTAAAACTCGAAAAACTCGAATATATTCGAATAGTTGATCAACACTATTCGAAAAACTCGAATAGTAAAATCGAGCGAACATTGCATGCCTTACTCACAACCAACGTGGTTGTTCACCCGCGGAGCAGTATTTTATTACTTTGAGTTTATCCATGGAGTTTCTTGCCGGTTCTTCTCCATAGGACCCACAATTTGGAACCGTGCAACTAGAGCCTGACCTTTCAAAAGTGCCTGTAATTAGGTTTATTTTAAATAAAAAACATTGAAATTGAGGATTTATTTTTCCAAGTTTTGAGTGAATCGATCCAGAAAAAAGATTTTTCACAAACATACAATACCCGCATTTTACCCTTTTATGGGTGGTATTTATAAAAATCCATTCTACGTTACAATTAAAATCTACTTTCCAAACAAGCTTCTAGCTTTAACGGTTTTGGCTCTGCTTTGATGAATCAGTCAGAAAGAAGTCAGGATATCTCTCTTTATAGATTTACATTCTTGATATTTCTTAAGAACATCTAGTTAGTAGGTATTGTACGGTGCCAATTTGAAATAAAAACTTTGAATTACCGTTCAACAAACATTCTTCAAGCAGCTTCTGAGGAAACAGCAGAAAGACCCAACAACACGTGTTCCGAAATAAGAAGATCAACGTGACTAGATCAATAAAATTTAAGACAGTAGCATTACAATTCATTAAACATTCTCTGCATTCAGAGCCTTGGTCTGAGATTCAGAGTAGTATTTCCTTGGCTTATTACCACACACTTAAAACACATTAAAGAGAACTCTACGCATCGTGAGGTTAATACCTTTAAGCCCTTATGTTTGTAAGTAATACCTACTTAGGTACTAACATCATTACATGCTTCATTCAATCAGCTGAAACATTTGTGTTTGTTCACCTTAGCGAATACATTTTCATTCATTCGGTAAATGTATAAAAAACCATTCCGTGTGGTGCCGGACGTAAAGAATTTCAGCACCCTATATCTTCTCATGGGTGTCGTAAAAGGCGACTAAGGGATTCACCAGAGGATGGGCAGCAGCGTTCTCTGATATTATGGTTTTGTATGTCTAAAGTTTTATTCTGAGCAAAAATATCTGACTACAGCAGTGATACTGAACTGAGGAGAATATGACCCCGCCTGAATTTCTGGATGCAGCAACGTAAATGACGAACAATCTTTTACCAGAAAAATCAAGAAAAACTACAACAATGTTATCAAGATTTAGACTTTGGTATTTTATTTAAAATTGTATGAGTTTAGATAAAATAGTGTATGAAACTGACATAACTAGGTATTAAAACACTCGTGTGATACTATTAAAAACCTCGCCTACGGCTCGGTGTTTAAACTCACACTCGTGTTTTAATAACCCCTGTTATGCAACTGTTTCATAAACTACTATTTTTAAATTCATTAAATGCATGTGCATAAAGTCTGTCATCATGACATTAATTTTGAGTTCCTAATTCGAGTTTTACGATATGAGTGTAGATAAAAAGATTTACAATACTTATTTTATTTAAAATAAATTTATTTTTTAATAATTTACAATGACACGCGGAGTTGTACACACGGCTACACATCAAGCTGTACATTTCCAGTATAAGCTGACCTCGCATTGTATAGGTTTTTTTTTAAACGCGAGATCAGCTTATACTGGAAATGTACAGCGGGGTCCTTGGAAAACTTTGGCCATAGCTTACAAATTTCCATTTTCGAAAACTTGGCTTTATAAACTTAAGTTCAATAAAGCAAATGTGCTAGAAAACACTTATCCAAATTATAAAACGAAACTCAATCTCTGATCACCTTTTAAGACTAGTTTTGACTTGAGATTTAACTTAAGAATATTCCGTCAGCATTGATCACAGTTCAGCTTTATTTCAGAAATGTATCTACTCAGTTGTATATTCGTGCTTGAGCAGATATTTGATTTTTAATCACGCCCGTGTAGACTTATTTTTTTGACATTTTTAACATTGACATTGTTTCTGAACTACTTACTTGATTTGATTTTATTATATTGTGACAATTGTATGTATCGCCATTTTTTATTTCTTTATTAATTCAATGTATCTTGCATTTGATAGTAATATGAAATTATAGCCGTTACCCAAATATTTGCATGCCTAAAGGTAGAATATAGAGGACTGTATCAATGTGACTTATAACACCAATGTTAACCTATGTTCAGTAAATAAAGAATTGTATTGTATTGTATTGTATAATTGCTATCTTCAGTAGGGTAATAAGCTCCACACAAAATATGTCAAATTGCTATCTCCAGTAGGGTAAATCGTGGATAGATTGGATATTAATTTTGGCCGTAAGTCGAATTGCAACGCCATTCTTTATTTTATTACTAACTACTAATAATCGTGTATAACGTTTGGTGCGTACTACAACTACTACTAATCGAGTAGATTGGTAAAATTAGTAGTTGTAGATTATTTGAATAATCATCCGTCCAATAGAAATAGAAAAATTGTTAAATCTGGGAAAATTGTAATCCAGGATTTGTCCTATGAGTAACAAACACTTTTACAACTGGCCGGCCATATTAGCCGAACCGATGGAATAGACTTGTTCTTGTGACGCCCTCAGGCTAGGTGGAGTGACAATCTACGCAAGGTGGCTGGCACAATAAGGATAAAAGAGATCAAAGATTGAGGTCATTGGCATGCAATTGGAAAAAAAGCTTCTTATAGTGTTATAGTGATTATATTGAAGAAACTATTGCGTGGTCTGGCCTAACTCTGCAAGATAGTTAGATATAAGACAGACAAAGCCCTAGGTAGTACATAGCCATTGAACACAACTCTCTTATCACTAAAGTTCCCACAGATGTTCATTGATCCATTGTTGGTGTATGTTACCATTGAACCAAGAATACACATATTAATTTCAAAGAGAAATTCCTAACATATCTTTTTGTGAATCCTATAGCATGTAATTGATCATAAATGTAATGTCTAAATACTTTCTATTTTTTCATTTTGGTGAGATTGTGTTAGGTATTGTTGTCCATTTTAGTACGGACAGACGGACAGACGGACAGACGGACAGACGGACGGACATGACGAAACTATAAGGGTTCCTTGTAGGACTTCGGAACCCTAAAAAACACCGACTTCAAAAACCTCGACTAAAGAGTAAAAAATTATCCTTGTATGTATTTCAAAATCTTTTCATAAGGCAACATTTTGAAGGTGGCGCGTGATTGACAATTTCTTTACGTAGGTACATGTATTTCAGGATCAATCTGTTTAGTACAAGTCTTTATAAACACGAATCCTAATTAAATACAACAAAATTCGAATTTTTACGCTTTTTACTAAATACCGGCTTCGGTGATCATCACTAGAATTCATAAAACACTACCTATGAGTAGTGTCTTTCACGAAAATGATGACGACCTAAATGCTTATCAATTTGATGTCCACTATGCTTACGCGATCCTTTGGGGGATGACGAAAGAAGCGGTCGCCCTTTGACGGCTGTTACCGAAGAAAACGTGCTAGCAGTGAAAAATTTAATCCAAGACAATAGGCGAATTACATATCAGGAGATTCAACACATATTGAAGATTGGATCGGGAAGCGTTCACGAGATTCTACACAGCCATCTTCGCGTGAGGAGGATAGTATCACGCTGGGTGCCGCACAACCTCACCGATGCTCAGAAGCAGGCCCGGGTGGAATGGTGCCGTGATATGCTTAACAAATTTGAAGCAGGCTCGTCTCGGCGTGTTTACGACATCGTTACAGGTGATGAGTCCTGGATTTATCAATACGACCCAGAAACCAAGCGCCAGTCGACTGTTTGGGTGTTTCAAAATGAGCCAACGCCTACCAAAGTGAAGCGATCTAGAAGCGGGGGTAAGATTTTGATCGCTAGCTTTTTTAATTTGACTGGCCACTTGGTATCAATTCCCTTACGGGATCAAAGAAGCATTAATGCCGAATGGTATACTACCAAATGTTTGCCAGAAGTTTTCTCTGTTATAAGCAACAAGCGACCAAACACAGGGCTCCGCGGGCTACTGCTTGAGAATTTCCTAATGAAAAAACCCAATAACACTTTGCCCGACCCGGGAATCGAACCCAGGACCTCACGCTCAGCAGTCGCGCTTGCAACCACTAGACCAACGAGGCAGTACACACACATTTATAATATTAATTATAGTAGGATATGGAAATTAGGATGAGGAAAGCGTAAGACCGGTTGTTTTGGCGATGCCTGGGGGAGGCCTATGTCCAGCAGTAGACACCTTTCGGCTGAAATGATGATGACATGAAAATTGTGATGAATAAGTCCCATTTCAACGAAAACAAACATTAATTCAGTTTTTATTAAATCAAAACAATATTATGTCGAAACGATTTTTTTAATTACCCGTGTAATGTATAGTTACTTCAGTAGGTCTACTCGCGTTTTACGAACGACAAACGAAGTACGAACTTTCGTTCCGACTGATACTTACATAATAAAGATACGCACATAAAAAAGGCACAATTAAGATAGATTACGGTTCATAGTCGTATACAATTTACCGGAGATGAGAAAAACAAACGTCAAAATACGATCATCGCATGCGATAAGGGAACGATGTTTGACCGGAGTAGCAAATTGTGCGATGAATCGTACGATTTATCGAATATCGTCGAACGGAAGTAGACCCCCAGTATCTTGCAGTTTAAGCATTGCAGTATGTAGCCAATGGCAATGGTCGTAGGAGATAAGCCATAAAATATGTTATTAAATGTGAAAGTTTGTGAAGATGTTTGGATGTTAGTTACTCAATCATGGTGTAAGGGCTGAACGGATTTGGATGAAATTTGGCTTACAGATAGAACACAATCTGGATTAGCATGTAGGCTACTTTCTGTCTCGGGAAGATGAAGAGTGGGGCAATTGAGTAATGCTTTCATTTTGACATTAGCTTTCATTTTGTAATTTTTCATTATTCATTGCGTACAATCCGTGTTATCGTACGTACCACGCAATGAATAATTCAATATTCATTGCGTGGTACGTAATTGCCGATAACACGGATTGTCAAAACACACGGAGCATTGAACATTGACATCCAGTTGGCGTTGCATAAGATTTCTCCATAAATGAGATGCATGTTGGCGTATTCCTGTGCGGTGTATCGAGATGGCATGATAACAAACTACACAAAACACGGGATTACGATTAAAACAAGTCCGGGGTCGTCAGAAACAGTGCAGATCACAATGCAAATGAAGTCCAATAAATAATAACATTTGTAAGTACGAAGTCACTACAAATACAAAAAGATGCTTAGTAAACGAAAGAGCGTAACGTGCTTCAGTATTGCACAATTTACCTAACGCATACCTGTTTCGCCAGAGTGGCGTCTCTACCTGTTTCACTCACACAGACGAAATTATGTGTCAATCCGTCTCGCTCTTAGATAAAAGTAGCGTCACTATCTATCTCGTAAGAGATACCCAAATGCTGAGCGTTACATTTTTTTACACTACACGCGGTTAAAGTTGGGTGATGTAATAATTTTGAATTCAATGTTGGGCAAAAATCTAACATTTTTTTTAAAAATGAGGTAGTTATGTTTTAACTTTTAACTGTAATTTACAGAAGGGTTATTCATAGTTACGTCACAGAAAAAAAACTGACGGAACTGAGTATTTAACCAACCAACTGCTATGCCAACCCGCCTGCAAAGCGTGGTGATTATGGTATATCCCCCCCTTCTTATGGGAGGCCTATGTCCAGCAGTGGACGTCTTTCGTCTGAAATGATGATGATCATCCAGTATTGATATAACCTACCTAATTCAAGTTCTACCAATTATACATTGGTACTGTACTTTTTGTTTTTGATACGCCTTTATTAGCTCGGCTTGTCAATCAATTAAAATATTAGAAAATCTTACAACTCACTTTTCTAACCCGTACTCTTATTTTAGTATCGATTTGAAACTAAACGAAAAGACCCCACGCTTTTACATATTTTTTTAACATTCAGATGTTCTTATTGTATAGGAGAATACTTGTCTTGTCAGATATGATTTTATTCAATTCAATTCAATTCAATTCAATTCTTTATTGCATAAAAATATATTAAAAAATATATTATTTATTATTATTATTTATACGTTTTCATAAATTTTGTCATGTACGGCGTACGCCCATTTTAAATTATGGCACCACCCTTCGGTGTAGTTTATGGTTGAATTTGTTATTTTCTATGCATATCTACGAAATTAGATATTTGTGTTAAATGTTTTAGTTCATGGATATTTCTGGCATATTAGGAAAATTGAAGCTACGCAAGCAAAATGGCTGTGAGGTATTGTTTTTTCCGGATTTTCAAGTTGATCGAACGAGGTCTCGGGATTTTTTTTTTGCGATTTCAGGGTTGTCCCCATAGTAAAAGTTGTTCATAATGATGAGTACAATGACCCCTTTTCCTATTTGGTAAGGCCAATCGGATTGCAGTACCCCGCCTCAGCTAGTGGCAGATTTTATTGTACGCATTATATTCAACATTAGGCGTCTATTGGGCTGTATGGTCGTTGCATGGTCATGAATGTCCAATGATTGGCCCAGAGCATGGTATTCATAAAATAGTTAAGGTTTTATGCAAATAAAGACAAACATTACCACAGTTATTTGAGTGACTATGTACAAAAAAACATTTCATAAAATTAATTGCAAGACTATTATACCCTTTTAAATATTTCAGATTATCAATTTAGGACCTTATAACATGAAAAATTAATTAATTAATTAATTTATGGCATGCGGTGCTCTTCTGTAAGTAATGGGGCACTTAGATTAAGTTTGAAATGTGAAAAAAAATTCATGTACAGTGTACTCATTGTTGAAGAGCCAAATAAAAAAAATAAAAAAAATAAATAAAAAATCCTTACCTTTTCAACAGATTCCTCATCAGCATACTTGATGTACACATTGACGGTGGTCCTCGAATGGCAACCGGGATCGACAGCTTAACGTGCTCTCCGAAGCAAGGAGGCAGCATTGCATAGCATCGTTTATTTGTAAATAATATAGGTATTAGTAGCTCATTACTATTTAGACCATTACTGTCCCACTGCTGGTCACAGGTTGCTTCTCATAAGAAGAGATAAGGCTTTAGAATGCCATGTTGCCACAAAGGTCGCGGGAATTCGCTGGATGCGGAAAGCGCAGGACCGGTCGTTGTGGCGATGCTTGGGGAAGGCCTATGTCCAGCAGTGGACGTCTTTCGGCTGAAATGATGATGATGATGCCAACGAACATTTTCTATGGATGGATCAAAATTATTAAGGTCCTAAAACAAAAATACCATTTCTTTATTTTCCTATCCTAATCACGAATATATTTTTTTCTACTTTTTTTTTTCTTGATTTCGGAGAAAAAAAACCAAAAACATAAAAAACATAAGAAAAAAAGGCGGGAAACCTTCGAATTAGGCGGGAGCGTTTTTCATATTACTTTTTGATAAAATTCATATTTTATTAGTAAAACGAGGCCAGTTATATATAAAATATATATAAATATCATATATTTAGTTTATATTTCATTAGTTTGTAGTGTATTGTGAATATTTAGGTAAGTTTTAACAATGTTTTCGTTTAGAAAAATAAATTCAACATCTAATTCAAGCATCTTATATCTCGATTTTCTCAACGACTATTATTTATACCTAGTTTGCTACTGCTATTTATTCAATATTCAGTAAAAAAATAAAAACTAGGTATAATTTAAATAAGAATTTTTCTTTTCTAGTCCCTTAGCATTATGATTTAAATAAATCAATGAAATTTTATGGAAAAAATCAAGTTTGAATTAAATCACTGATTTTATAAAAAAGAAAACATTGATTTAAATCAATCAACCCTTTTCCTCTTCATCCCAATTAACAGAGCGACTGCGTTTTTGGTTCATTTTATTAACTTGATTGTTGTAATAATCTGATCTGCAAACTATTTATAGCACCTCGAATCACCAACAACAACAGACAACAGTGAATTGTCAAACTCAAAATAAAACATATAAATCGATTTCACCCTTAGATCATCATTATAAGAACCAGCAGTTTTGCAACAAAAATGTATACCTATCCTATATCTATAATGGTAACCAAAAACTATTATTTTTCCTTACCCATTAATTAGTACCCATTGGGTTGGTTACAAGAAGTTACTGAAGCGTCAGGTAGGTGAACATAAAAAATAACTTTTAGGTAAATTTTAGGAATTACAGTGATACACAGTAGTAATATCATAAGAAGAAAACATATAAATCGATTTCTCCCTTAGATCATCATCATACGAACCAGCAGTTTTGTAACATTTATACCTATCTATAATGGTAACCAAAAACTATTTTTTTCCTCACCCATTGGTACCCATTGGTATTGGTTACAAGAAGTTACTAAAGCGTCAAAGTGAGTAAAATATTTTCGTGTCTTATGTTATAAGCTCAACTACCGATTAAAATAACACAATATTTAGCTAAACAATGGACGTCACCGTCTTTATAAGGTTGTTTGGCATTCGAGGCGTTAATTTTGTTTTAAATATCTTTTAACCGTTGCAAGCTATCAAAGAAAAAACCGGTATACCAACCGTCAAGGGAATTACAGGAAAATAATACGGAAGGTTTATTATAGAATGAACTTTGGAATATCAACAACTACCCTTTATTTGGAGGCCCGGCCAATAACCCCGGTCGACCCAGTTTCACTGCGGTGTGTCTTCTACCCATGCATCGCACTTATCACTGTTGTAATAAAGACTAATTTTGAACGTCATAGGGCAGAAATAATAAGAGGTCATAACATTTGGAGGGTAGGTAGTCAGTAGTCAGCTACTTTCTGGTGCAAAATGAACGAGTATATACATAATAATATATTTAAAACCGGATTTTATGTAGAATTGTGATTACAAAATCCTTTTCTTTTTAACCGACTTCAAAAAAGGAGGAGGTTCTCAATTCTACTGAATATTATTATGCCATTTAACTCGGAACTCTCTCATTTATAAACCGATTTGAAAAATTATTTTCTTATTTGAAAGAATATATTTCCAAATTGGTTGCATTTTTATCAAAATTTTGTTCTGACAATGGAATCCATGGGGAATCGAGGAAACTCCTCAATTATTATAGGCATGCCTGCGTATAGCGATTTTGGTATTTTATTTATTTATTTATTATATTCTTTATTTTACATTACACCAAACGAAAACAAAGACAATAGTTTACAGAAAGATTAAGTAAGTACAATGCGGTCTTATCGCACAAGGCAATCTCTTCCAATGTTATGTATTTTCCAACGTGGCAACGCTGCCGGTCTTCTGGGCACGTTGCCAGATGACAGCGATGTGGAGGAATACTTTGACCCCTATGCGTGACTTTTTATATAATTTTATTTTGTAATTTAATTTCATATTTGTGTTGTATATATCGTATATTCTATGCCAGTTTGTACTAGGTAAGTTTTAAAATCTATAATGTTATTTGCTTTATCACCTAAAACCTCCATATGTCACACTAGTTGTTGGTCTACAGTTATTACAATGTACAAACACAGAAAATGGAACATCTAAACAGTCGGACACAATTAATGATACAGTTGAACGGTCACAAAAACTTATTCATTCGTGTTTCTATTTTTTTGGTTTTCTTCTATTTTTAACAAGATGCGCCCTGTATTTTTACATAGTATGTGTATAACTTCATTATAGCAAACGTTAAATACCATCAGATAACAATAAAACGGGGGTTTACAATAATCGTCAAAAATGTGTCTTTTAATTCGAAACATGAAATCGACCCTAAAAAATATTCACTTATTTAATGCTCTTAATAAATACATAACTACATCACTTCAAACTGGTGTTTCTTTTGGCTTAATTATAATTAAAATACACTTATGATATGAAATAATTTTATTGCACATTTCAATAATTATAATGTTAATGGCGAAATATACAATAGGTGTGATTTATTTACACATTGCACAAATATCACTATGAGTATTCAACTATAAATACTAGCATTAAAATTAAATTACTTGCGACACACAAACATTCAAACTGAATTAAACATGGCAAAATATGGCAAGTTTAATCCTTTAATACTAATTATAATTTACGAAATTTATCTTGATATAGAAATACACTAAATTGGAGTAATAACGTGCAAAAAATAATGACTATGACAAAAGTATTTTAGAATAATAAGCACTGCAAGGACCGTGTAAACGTGCCTGAAAATCATCAATTTATTCCGATTTTGACTTTAACTTTTGTCAATAAATTTACATCTCATCATTACGTCTTTCGCTTTCGGCTGAAATGATGATGATGATGATAATGAGGTACCTACATATTCGTTTGAAGAAAACTGATGTAACCTAATTGTATTTCAGACGTAAAAACCTCAAGCTCGAACGGAGCCATGAGCTGGTTGCGCGGCGGCGTTGTGGACTTAGAGGTCACGAGCGCAACGCTACGCGGCGCGCTGTGGCTAGAGGCCACGTCCACAGTTTGGTGCGTTTACCAGCTCATGATTAAGAGGTCCATTTGAGCTTGAAACTGGTCGGGCACACCCGATGGAATAACGTGAGTGAAACCGTTTATTAATATAAACGGTTATGTATACATTTATATTTTAAGATTTATATATTCATCAACGGAGTAGAAACATTTATCACAAAAAAAGGTGTAAGTATTTGTACATTATAGAATAAAATAAATAAATAACAATATTTTTTATTGATCTGTGGTAAACACAACAAAGTCTGCGGTAACCTTAAAAATACTGGTTG
The DNA here is from genome assembly GCA_949699075.1 of Asteroscopus sphinx. Taxonomy (NCBI): domain Eukaryota; kingdom Metazoa; phylum Arthropoda; class Insecta; order Lepidoptera; family Noctuidae; genus Asteroscopus; species Asteroscopus sphinx. The sequence goes on from OX453024.1 coordinate 22,433,935, forward strand.
GATGATTGAATATTTAGATGATTACTGGCTATCCCCAATTGAGCAAACCTATAGGTGTACTTCTTACACTCGCCTGTCCTCAGACTTCAAGCTAGATATAAGCGAGGTGCTGGGGAGGCAACCAACCTGGTGCAAGGCCCAGATAGGGCTAAGGGCCGCATCCCCTGCCGCTACATCTGGAGGGACACCTTCGGGATCGTGGACGTAAGAGAGGGGGGACTCGAGGCATCTATTAAGCGACCCTGGGGAGGACAGCAGTACGTGGTGGTCGCGAGCTGCTGTGGGGGAAACAGCACTAGAGGAGCACCGGCGCGGTCCAATGGAGTTCCCAGAGCTCCTCTATTTTGTGCAGAGGATGGCCACCGTGTGGTTTTAGTCGGTAAGAGTCCGACATACCCCTCCGCCGTCCCCAGACGGAGGATATCCATGACGATTTCCAACCGAAAAAAAAAAGATATAAGCACACCAAAAAACAGTTCACAAAAACAGTACTTACTGCAGTCCAACAGTCGAAGCAATACACCGATCTTCCGTGACGCTGCAAACGTGGTAAAAACTAGGAAACTACTCGTAGCAAGTCCGCCGTCCGTGGAGCCACGAATTCAATTTGGCACACGGAATTAGCCCGACAAAGTTCCGAATGGCTGTATGTTATCCGGCACGGATTTTGATTAGAGTTGTGTGTATTTTTTGGTGAAGACTATGCTGATTAAGGAAGGATGTAAGGTATTAGGTCCTACAAAATTGGGATATAGGTATTTGGGTCTCAAATATAGTATGTAAAGAAAAAAAAAATTGGACGAGGTTTTTGTCAGGATTCTTATCTGATTCTTGTTCAAAGAAAGCGCTTCTTTCGTAAACCTTTTCTTGAAGCCCACAAGTAGCGCTTTTGAGTGTTCTGGGCCTGGGGATTTTTCCCAAAGGGTAATACTTTGGTCAGTTCCCCAGTTTTTAAGGTAGGCTGTAGTGGTGCATTTAGAAATGCCACAGATTGGCTCCGGGCCCACAGTGGGGCTTTCAGTACCAGCTCTAGCCAGTTCATCATCGGTTTCGTTGCCCCTAATGCCACAGTATCCAGGTACCCATCCATTTGACAGCATGCTTCCAGCATGAATTCACTCTTAGATTAGTCTCTAAATGTAAACCTTAGTGCATGAGCCTATCGCTAAGCTACAGTATCAATCATTAGCAATAATCAACTCGCTTTGTTGGCATTCAACAATTTGTTGTACCTACGTAATAATGTAGTGGAGGAAACGCCAAACAAAATCACAGTGTAATTAACTTTTTACAGCCATCAAATCAAACCGTCTGATAAAACAAACTTACCTGTTGATACTTCTTCTGTGACATCACTTCCTCAAGTGGCGGAGTCCTCTCAGACGTCTACTGTCACTATGTTCAATCCTATATCACTCTCCGTGCAAATTCCCGGGCAAATTCTCTTATGTACTGCTCAGGTGGAATTAGTTGATAGCCGATCTAATAAAACATTCATTGTTAGAGCTCTTCTAGACAATGGAAGTCAGTCTTCATTTATAACTGAAAGTATGCAAAAGAAAATGAATCTGACTTGTTCTAATACTAATATATCAATTGCTGGAATAAATAATAAATTAACAAATACTAATAAAAAGTGTGATATACAGTTAAAATCACGGGTCAACTTATTCCAAACGAACATTTCTTGTCTTGTAGTACCGCAGATCACCGGTAAGTTGCCTAGCACAAAGATTAACCCTTCTCAATGGGATCTTCCTGAGTTTATAGAACTAGCAGATCCAACCTACTACTGCCCATCTGAAATTGATCTACTACTAGGGGCTGATGTTTACTGGGAAATTGTAGATTCTAAGCTAATTAAGTTGGGGAAAAATAAACCTACCTTACAGAAATCCAAGCTGGGTTGGTTAGTGTCTGGTCCATGTGGTATGGGCCATGCTACTACCATTAATTCTAACTTTTCTCAAGAAATTAGAGATTCTCTGACTAAATTCTGGGAAGTTGAAAATATTCTTGACTTGCCAACAAAAAATACTTTGCTTTCTGAGGATGAAAAATATTGTGAAAATCATTTTATTGAAAATACGGTCCGCCTGAAAGATGGCAGATTCTGTGTCAAACTGCCCTTGCGGAAAGTCGCTAATGAGGCTCTAGGGGACTCTTATCTTATTGCTAAAAGGCGTTTCTTTAATTTAGAAAAGAAATTAGATAAATCTAACATTAAAAATGAGTATATAGATTTCATTAATGAATATAAAAGATTAGGCCATCTTACCGAAATCAGCCGTCCTATTTTCGGTTACTATATACCTCACCACGCAGTAATTCGTGAAAGCAGTGAGACTACTCGCTTAAGAGTAGTCTTCGATGCCTCTTGTAAGACTTCTACAAACATATCACTTAATGATATTCAATTTGTTGGGCCAGTAGTTCAAGATGATTTAATGGCAATTTTGCTCAGGTTTCGTCAGTATACCTATGTAGTGACAGGTGATGTGGAAAAAAATGTACAGACAGGTTATGGTTACTGAATCCCAGCGTCACCTGCAACTCATAAAAGGCATCGCCGCCGTCACACCATTTTTTTTTTCAATTTTTTTTGTACACTACCCTCGTCGTGACCGAGATGCGTAGTTGGTGATGCAATATAATTAATTATGTATTTAATTTGTTTATCGTGGTGGCGGCGTCGGTGCGGTCTCATCTCATTCGTTAAGTCCGCTATCATAGGTATCAATTGTTTAAAAGAAATTACCTCTAGTGCTATGTATATCTTATAAAGTATGTATATGTATGTAAGCGTTTGGTACGCTATGCGCGCCGAATTTTTTTATTTAGTTGACATACTTTTTTGTAATTAACACTTATTATTAAAAAAATGATTAAAGAGATGTCATAGGACGATAATCGTAATTGTAACGAGTAATAGTCGAGCTCTTTTATATGTGGACGAATGCAGATGTGGTGATCTCGCGGGCATTTGAAAGTATGACGGATTACACATATTGGGACTTGATCTGTGGCTTTTATTTTACACTGGCGACCCGCGACCCTCAACAAATTAATTTTTAGATCAAAAGCGTGGCTGAGACAGTTTTTAATGTATGATAAATAAAGGTAGACACGGTATTGTGTCGAAAATCTCTTAAACTTTGTTTTTTTTTTTTTTGTACAGTCGACCTCACTTCAGTGGTAACACTTGAATTACGGGAAAATCGCCCTTACTGTTTACGGAATAAAGACGCTGTCAATGACAAACTGTTACATCTGACGTGATGCTGACTGTACCACAGCAACCTTCCTGACATACTGTTAGATAACTCTTGCCCTTGTGCAAAAATATCGATATTTTTATCTCGATACTGTTTGAAAACATATATCCATACAAAAATTATACACCGTGTTATTGAAATAACTGAAGGTCATTGTTGTGTATGAACAAAAACAGAAATCGCGAAAAATAAACAGGTATTCCCTACATTTTGTCGATTATTGTGAACACAAATGTAAGGAACAGGTGATATTTTTTTCGCGATTTCTGGGTTGGTCCCGTAGTAAAAGTTGTGTTCGTAGTGATGAGTACAATGACCCCTTAAGAGGTTTTCAGTTATTTCAATAACACGTATATCTATATATTTTATTCACTTTGCAGTCACCACTGGGGAGTTGGGATATTTAAAAAAAACCCGCGGAATACATAACCTCCTTTTTTTGAAGTCTGTTAAAAAGAGAAAATCCAAGAAAAAAATGTTGAGATGTTTGTTCGTGAAGAATATCTAACTAATTTGACCCACAGTTTGATGGTCAAACCAGTTTGATCAACGGGAAGAACAGATTCCGACATTCCGGAATTCGAAAACCTCGTATTTATAACATCTCGGTCCAAAATATCCACGAAATTCATGTTTTCCACGACATTCATTTGTTTTTAACGAAATTCATGAGTTTCAACTATGAAAACCCTGTTTTGTTTTTTAACGTTATTTTTAATTGAACTTATTGGACAATAATAGGTCTATGTCCAGCAGTGGACGTCTTCCGACTGAAATGCACAGAGAAAATAATCACTGCTGAAATGAATCGACAATAATATTCCATTTATTTCAACATTCAGGTATTTTTTAACCATTACTTGGAAATTTGAAGTTCACTGACTGTAGTAGTACATTTAGTTATTTTTAGGGTTCCATACCCAAAAAGTGCCAATGGGTCCCTATTACTCTGCCTATGCCATCCGTCTGTCACAGAGCTGTATATTTTTAATAGTATAAGGTAGTCAGTCGAAATTTTCACAGAACATGTGTTACTATGGCCTCTGAAATGAAAAATAAAAAAGTCTAAACCAAAAAGGTGTCCCGATACAAGATACCTATATCATCAATATCAACTCAACCTATTGCAGTCCACTGCTGGACATAGGCCTCTCCCAAGTTGCGCCACAACACTCAAGATACCTGAAAAGAGTAAATTTTTTAAACATTTATTGTTCCGGCTCTATCTTAAAAACGGTAATACATACAAGCACCAAACTTATTATTGCAGTACATACTCTATTATAGTTTAACATCATAATAATGAAAATAAAGCAAACAGCTATGTGTTGTAGTACCAGCGTAAGAAAACGACCCTTGGAAGATGGTTAAATTAGTTACCTTAGATTCCATTACATAGTTAGTTACATACAGGTCGACCTAATAAAAGCGTGTTAATAAAATACCAGTGGGGTAATTGTGTAATGCATTCACATTGACATAAGCTTTCATTTTGAAATTACAGCAATATTCATTGCGTGGTTCGTAGTTGTCAATATGACGGATTGTCAAAACACACAGAGCAATGAACATTGAAATCCAAATGATTGCGATGGCGAGCGAGATACACAATTCGGCAGCAGTTCAGGATAAATGTAAAGGTTAGTTGTCAGTTAATAAAATTAAAGCCTCTCATAAGGAAAACAACTTCCAGGTGGGTTCAGCTAATAAATTATCGGACATTGATTTTAATAAAATCTAGAATTATTATTTCCCCAAGGGCAGAAGCCAAATAAAAGCTCGCGAAGTGAACGGAAATATCAAGTTTAGAGTTCCGCCGGTCGTTCGCGTAATCTACACCGACATGATACGTACAGAACCTACTATTAACCATTCAATGCATTATTCTTTCATATTTCTTCTTTGTGCAACTTCTAATATAACTCGACCTATGGTTGTAAAATCAAACGTTCATCTCAGAGCTCAAAGCAAAATGGCTGTTATTTTATAAGCTGTAATTGAATTACCCTTATTTAGTTGTGTTTCAGGGCCAACGCTACTATCATAATCATAATTTTTTATTCCTCAGACAACAAATTGGTCTATAATGTTTTAGTAACAAATGCAACTTATCCTATGTTAGTACTTAATAACTAGCAGAGATTTAGTCCGGTTGATCAGCGCCCACACTAGCGGGCTATCAGCCCGGGCGGCTATCGCACGCAGGATGGTGTCGGGGCTGCCGCGCAGTAGCGAGGAACACTTCTTACGCCAGACGGCGTCGAACCCGTCTGTACGTGCTTCAGCAAACATTGCCGACGCACTGCAATAGCGCGGCAGCCGCAACAACGCCCGGAACGCGTTATTGTACTGGATTCTCAGAGCGTTGTAAGCCCTTTGGGTATATCTGAACCACAGGGCCCCCGAGTACGGTGATGTACAATATGCCTTAAACAGCGTTATTTTCACTGCGGCTGTACATCGGTAGAACCTGCGGACCAGCATGTTCGCCCGGACTGACAACGCTCTGCGTTTTCTCTCCATATCTTCATCGTCCTTAAGATCATCCGTCACCAAGTATCAATCCCATATATATCAATGGTATCAATCCCATAGTAAAAGTTGTTCGATAGCAATCCTTGACTGAGCTGTTCACATATGAGCGCGCATGTCGGGTACACGTTGTATAAATTGTTATTAATTAATTGTTAATACGTAATAGCATAAGAATAATACTAGTATATTATTATCTATTTTATAGTAATAGTAAGTATAACCAAATTTGTTGAGTGTTTTTGTGAATGCTTACTAAGAGATCGAAGCGCGTGCCACTACCAGCGCTATCCAAGGTGACATTGACCGACAGAGCGGGGTCACTGCCTACCGCTGCTTCAAATTTGTTAAGCATATCACGGCACCATTCCACCCGGGCCTGCTTCTGAGCATCGGTGAGGTTGTGCGGCACCCAGCGTGATACTATCCTCCTCACGCGAAGATGGCTGTGTAGAATCTCGTGAACGCTTCCCGATCCAATCTTCAATATGTGTTGAATCTCCTGATATGTAATTCGCCTATTGTCTTGGATTAAATTTTTCACTGCTAGCACGTTTTCTTCGGTAACAGCCGTCAAAGGGCGACCGCTTCTTTCGTCATCCCCCAAAGTTGGTCGACCGCGCTTGAATTCGTTATACCAACGATACACGGTTGCCTTGGAAGGGCCTTCATCCATGAATGCCATTTGAAGTCTATCGTACGATTCATCCGGTTTCAGGCGACACTTGAAATCGTATAAAATCATAGCTCTAAAATGTTCCCGGCGCAGATCCATATTTCAGTGAGACACAATACTTTGAATTAACTCGCAAAAAATGTGGAGGGAAATTTTGAAATTGGAACTTACTTATTTTTACTTATAAATAATCATATTTTCGAAAAACATTATAACTGGCCAGTCTCCCATATATACATAGCACAAGCTCTGCTTAGTTTGGGACTAGATTGTGCCGTATAGACATGTCCCAAAATATTTATATATTTTAAAGTAACTCTGCCCCCTGTGATGTGCGAAACAGGTGGCTGCGCAGTAGTAAATTTTGCAACCAAATCAGTAGAGCGCATGTGTGGTAAGACTTCGATAAGTTGGTGATCTGAGTGGCAATATGGCGGGGACCCCATGTTCTCGCTATCTCAGTTGTCGTTAAGTAATGTTCGATGCTTGCTTTCGTCCCGCTCACACTTATTACACTATATTCAGAGAGGCACAGTTATATTACCCGTATTGTTGTTTGACTCAAACTACTCTTAAATTACCCTTGTCGGTAAACTAACCATAAGAAATACTAACATTCCAGGCTGAGGACCCCGACACAGTACCAGAAATAACGTACACAATTCTAATGGGAGACACCGAGCTATTCTCAATAGACCGCAAGTCTGGTATGATCAGGACTTTGAAGGCTTTGGACCGGGAGATGACGGCGAGGCATCAGATCATTGTGGGGACTGAAGAGAATAATGGGGAGAGGCCCGGAGCTACTACTACTGTTGAAGTTTTGGTTGATGTAAGTACGATGAGTTATACCATGTTGTTGGATCTATCAAATAAATGGGACTTGAATGGAAATCAATCACTAAGCTACATAAGCTATACTATAGACGTATTTTTTTACCCCAAACGAGTTCATAGTCGGATTTGGTTAGCAGTTCCATGGAAGCGTTTTTGGTGGACAAAAATATTATACATCAAATCAAATAATTTATTCGCCAAGCTTTACTTACACAATTAGCATTCTTCCGTGACAGAATTAAATTGCCAGAAATAATTCCAAAAGATTTTCGTTCTGGCACAAAACTCTATAAAACATTCCACTTAATTTGGTGTTGAAAACTTAATAATCAAAATATTTTCCTTTAAGTAATACCCAAAAAATCTATACCCAAAAATACCCTAGGGATCAAGAAATATCCTATACATTATAATAAAACAAAGTTTAACCAGATTACTTTGTTTTATTATAATGTGTAGTGATCGCGAAAACCTAAGAAATTAAATATCCTAAATTTAGGGGAAAATACCCTAAAATGTGGACACTGCAAGAGACGTTGACGGTCAATTTTATTTTCTAACATGTCATCATCATCATCATTACAGCCGAAAGACGTCCACTACTGGACATAGGCCTCCCCCAATTAAGGGGGGGATATGCCATAATCGCCACGCTTGGCAGGCGGGTTGGCGATCGCAGTTGGTTGGTTAAGTACAATGATTGCCGAGTCCACCTCCAACGTGTCGAGAACTTCGTGTACCAGATCAATATATTTGTGCGCTACGTAACTTTCTAGCGATGCCACCTTATTTTTTTATCTCAGTCGATAGCGATCTATCATAGCGTAATATAATGTACTTTGAATATACATAATATATGTATGCTGTTAATTAGTATACCTACAATAGACAACGAGATAATGAATTTTGGTGCGCTTTGAAGCGTACCCTCTGGCAGTGCCTCTTAGCAATGATATTAGCAACTATTTCATACACTATAAAACGCCCCGCTCTACAGCGAAAACTAGTAGCGTTCACGCTACACATGACAATGTACGCTCAATACCACGTTTGAACGCTCCGCTACACGCTCCGCGGTTCCAAATTTGCGGATAATAAAAATAATCGCTATTTTGGCGAGCCGTTGACATTTGACCTTTTCCGTGGTGACGACTTTTAAAAGTACTACGTTTACACTTGAAAACCTTCCGTCGATTTATCTTTCTGATAATGCGATAGCGATAAAGTTATGTAAACAAATGTGGGTACGGACTATTGGGTAAATAAAACTGCAGGTTTTCTGAAGCTTTGAAGAAGTTCAAGATTTTGGTAGATGGTAGTGTTGATGTATTAACAATTTATTGGTAAATCAAAATCGTCGTAACTATTGAAAAATGGGTTTTGAAGTTTATATAAAAAAACTAACTATCACGATTTGTTTTCCGTTCACAGAAACATTGACTCTTTAAGACTGTCTGTTGAACTAATTAGGAAGGAGCTTTTTACTCAACCTCTAGTGACTAGAAAAACATGCTACAGGAAACAAACTGGCCCCCATAAGACTTTATAGGGCTTTTTGACTTCTGATGGAAAAAGTTTCCTGCTCTAATCAGTAAAAACTGGGCTGTAATAAACGGTTGTTAACATTTACACCCAGGCCAGTAAGCCTCAAGACGCCGCATAAACAAGTTTTGCATGAGAACACTGTCGTAAAATGTTGGCGGGGACCGGGGGGCGGACAGCGCGTTATGATTGGTCGGCTCAAACGTTCGGTGGTATGATTCCGTACGATTGGTGCCGCTCGTTGACGGACTGACGTCCTGATTGGCGGCGGGGCGTATGATATGCAGTGGTACTGCAGTGCATATGCGTGGTAACCGGGGGTGTTCGGCTAATTGGCGTCTAGAGGCTTACTGGTCTGTGCATTTACATTAACTCAGGCAAAAATATTGATAATTGCCCTATTTTGTTCTGGCATAAAGAAGGAGCTTCAATACCTTTGACGTAATTCCTCAGTCTCCGTTTCCCAGCATCGATGCTGCACGTACCATTACAAAGTTGTTCTAATTAATTGCTTGAAAGATAAGTGCCAACATGCTGGTTATAAAGAATTTGTAAAAATGTGCGCTTTCGAAAATATTAAATTGGTTACTTGCTAGCAAGTGCTACAATGTCTTTATGAATTAATTAACTTATTAATTTTCAACTCTTTCTTGATAACCATAATAATGTGTCTTGGTAGTGATCTTGAGATAATAGTAATTAATATGAATAAACAACACAGTTTTTGTAACTGGTATAGTGACAATAATCTTCTATATTGCACTACAAGATTACATGTACACCTAAGTATATTAATCAATGACATTTAAAAGTACAGACATGTTACTAGCGCACGCAATTTGTAGACTCTAAACCGTCCTAATTGTGACGTTTTGTTATTCTTGATCGCTTGCAGCGAGGATCCGCTGCGCTCCTTCATCTCCTTGATCGCACTGTTGACCATCTCGGATGTTTTGGGATGAGTCGGCTTCGCCTTCGGTTTCTTAGCGCCAGCGGCTTGCCTCGCTTGCTTCTTCGCTGGTGTAGCGGGAGCCGGAGCTTCGGTTGCCACTGCTGTGTCTGCCATTTTAATGATGATTTAGAGAGATTATTTCACGTCACACGAACGAACGAACGAACGAACGAACGAACGACCAAACAAACAATGATAGTAGTAGGTAGAAATTAATAATATAAGAGAGAGAGAGACTTAGATGTCGCCACTTATAATGCGTACGCTAACTTACAACGAAACTTTACCGTAACGAGCGCCGTGATGTCGCGGGACGTTTTCTCGTATGAACACTTGCAACTTTTCACTACAAAATCATCCGAGATACAGGTATCTCGCCTAGTTCGGCAGCAGAGGCTCCCAATGTTGTGTATCAACAACGATAGATGTTTAATGTGTTAGTAAATAAGTCGTCAGAGTTGTAATTTTTTGCATAAATAAATAAAAATCATCATCATCATTTCAGCCGAAAAAAGACGTCCACTGCTGAACCAAGCATTTTCGGAGGATATGCCATAATACCAGGCCCCTCAGAAAGTATTGCGAAAAAAAGTTTTTATATATGGGAGACTGGCCAGTTATAATGTTTTTCGAAAATATGATTATTTATAAGTAAAAATAAGTATGTTCCAATTTCAAAATTTCCCTCCACATTTTTTGCGAGTTAATTCAAAGTATTGTGTCTCACTGAAATATGGATCTGCGCCGGGAACATTTTAGAGCTATGATTTTATACGATTTCAAGTGTCGCCTGAAACCGGATGAATCGTACGATAGACTTCAAATGGCATTCATGGATGAAGGCCCTTCCAAGGCAACCGTGTATCGTTGGTATAACGAATTAGGTGTTTTAGGTACAAAATATTTATCATTATTTTTTGGCTGTATAGGTTTTTTTTTTCAAAACTTTAAAAATAGAACAAGGACGTTAGGAAGTATTGGCGCGAATGAAAATTAGATACTGTTGAATTAATTTGTGTATTGTTTCCTCGCAAATGAGAGAAAAATTCTATACAAGTCACGGCCGAAATAGTAATTAACGGCCTCGTTTAGTTAAAAAGGCCTCGGCTAGCGCCTGGTCCTTTTAAAATATCTTCGGAAGTACTCGGCTTCGCCTCGTACTTCCAATATTACTCGGCCGTCAATTGCTTCATTTCAGGCTTCGCTCGACAGTAATGTACTATTAAAAGTAACCATTATCAGCCTTTAGCAATAGGATATTTGACAATTTTTTAACCGACGAAAAAAAGGAGGAGGTTCTCAATTCGACGCGTATATATTTTTTTTTTATTTTTTTTTTATTAGAAATCAAAACAATGAAAAAACTAATGAAACATTTTTAACAATGCCCAAGTTATAAGCGTTTAAAAATTATTTACTTGATTAGGACAGCACTACTATCTGACGTCATTACTCATCAACGCACGATTTAAAACAACCATATCAATGTTTCTTTTGTAATTTACTAAAAAAGTTTCTGTGTACCCGCGCGCCATTTTGCACAAACTCAATATTTGTCTAATATATTATTATGTTAATATGTTTTTTTCCTCGCAAGTGTGTTGAGAAACGTCGTATCACACGCGTGAGTATTGACCATTATACTCTCGGCTCCACTACGTCCTCTCCTTTGGCTCGGGCTGCAATCCAGCCTCGAGTATAGCCAACTTCGCTCACTTATATATTAATGTACCATTAATGTTTTATTTAATTCTATAACAGGTGCAGTGTTGGCCTCTCCTCTTAACAAACCGTTGCAAGACGTCCTGACCGTAATATTGAAGATATTAAACATGTCAGGGCCGGATCGTCGAATTTTCACTGGATCGCATAATTTGGCACATTATGAAAAGTCAATAAATTTTATTCTCCGTTCCAAGAAGTTTGCCCAACTGGTTAGATTGGCTTTCATTGTCCATGAATCCCCGATGACTCATTCTTCCAAAGATGTACCAACCTATGCTGGTTTCTATAATTCTATAATCACTAAAAAGAAAATCTTTACTACTCAAATAGTGATAGGAAATCGTAAATTATCAATTTTAGTGGCGTTATTCCCGATAATTTTGGCAAACGTACAGAATTGCCAGCCTTGAAAATTTTATGGGTCACAATTTCATGGAAACAAGTTTATGGCACTTTATTATTGTTTATTTGGTCGTCAAGCCGGTCCCACTATCTAACACCCACTCGCCACTCAGGCCACACCGTACCGCATATACCTCCAACCAATCCCACTGACGCTTCACACACGAGTTTCAACCAGCTTCATTATGAAAATAAATTTACAACACGAGAAAAAAGAACGAACCAAATTACATCTCGTATTTACTTAGAACACCGTTATGCTATTTCTAAATGAAAAATGACAGTAACAAACATTAAAAAATTCACCCTAAATTACCTTAATACGCACGCCGGTAAAATTGGGTAAATGATAACAAAATAAATAATGCACACGTAAAAATTACGTACCTTCATTGTCGTTGTTTCCCTCAGCGCTGAACACCGAAGTCGCGAAAACTCCGACGCACAAAATGCTCAGAAACCTCACAATCATTTTAACTGATTATAATCTTGCACTCGGTTCACAGTTTAATCGAAAAAACTTGTATAAATCTCGTTATTTGTGTTATCTAATGAGGTCGGTAAACATGTATGGCCGAAAGCAGACACTTTGAAGTGTATCGAAATTAATTGTGAAACATGTCAATAGACTATGAAATGTCAAACAAGTTTCGTTTCAACAAGTTGTGTGATAATGCGAACGCGATTCGATACATTGACAGAAAACTGACTTTACAACATGTTTTTATGTGAATGTTTCGTCAGTGCAAACTCACAGTAAGAAAAGTAATTTTGCATGTCGTAGCTGCGGCAAAGAGGTACACACCACTAGAAACACAACTTACAGACACTTAGTTAAATAATAAATAAAAGATTTCGCAATTTAATATTAGAAATGAAAAAGTAGTCCACCCTCAGATTTGTAAATCTATCTAAAACTGCTCAAACGATTATAATAAAATTTGGTACAGTCGGAAAAACCACTTTTTCAGTAAGAAAAACAAAAACAACTTCTAGGTACAGTCGCGGACACAGCTTGTTCTCTCAATATTTTCCACCACATTTTTATAGTCACGTTCTGCAGAAAGTCGGTCGTTCTAGTTATAGTTGCAAATGATATTGAAAGATATCCGTCTAGCTTGAATAGCTTAATTTCCGTTACTACATGCTGGTAGGGCTATTAAATAGCTTGTTATTTCAATTTATAATTTTAGAGATCTTGTTAGTTTGTGAAATAAGTTTATTGATGAAGCATTTCTTTCTAAGTATTTACCTATTCATTACCTAGGAATAATAACGGTTTTTTTTTTGTGTGAGTGCGTGAGCGCTGGTTGTACACCAAGGAGCATAGGTTGTTTTGGCTTCACTCCGTGTGGCTTTGCTCTCTGAATTTGTAACAGAAATACATTTTGCATAAAATATTAATAGGTATATTGTTTTATTTAATTGAAATTCTGTTGTCATCATAAACCGCAAGGAACTTATATATCAAGCTGGAAAGCGGACGGCTGACTAAAATTCGGTCCGATGATTGGGGAGTCCTTTGTCTCTTTCTATAGGGTGTCCATACATGCAGGAAAGGGACAGCGGGCCCTCGGTAATACTATCTGAGAACACCAGGCTAGACCGGTATTTTCTCTCTGATTTTGATAAAAGATTTTGGACCTAATATGAACGGGTATTATTCTTTTTTGGACGATTTTAAAGAATTATTAAAATAATAATATTGAAGAAGTGGGCATGGGCAGGACACATTGCAAGAATGGACGCCAACAACTGGGCGAGAATTTTTTTAGAGTGGAGACCCAGAGCCAATACTCGAGGAAGAGGCCGCCACGACCACCGCAGCGATGGGTCGACGACATCAGACGGCACGGAGGTCATGACTGGATGAGTCGGGCACAAGACCGCCAGGAATGGAAAAGGAGGAGGAGGCCTACATCCAAGACTGGATAAATGACAGGCTCCAATGATGATGATGATAAAGAATTGCGAAGTGACCCTGCAGCCACTGAGAAGATACCCACACTTGGATGCTTCTATAATTTTCAGTGATATTCTTGTTATACCACAAGCTCTCGGCATGACTGTGGAAATGCATCCTGGTGTGGTGAGTTTATTTGAGTACTATGTCGCTTAGTCAGGATTGCCTTTCAAGTGTCAATATGAATTGTATTTTTCACACCAACCTTTTCAGGGCCCAGTGTTTCCTGAACCACTAAAGAACCCATCTGAAATATACGAGTTGCAAGTAGAAGGAGCCATTTCGAGACTGTCATATGTTGGTGATGCTATTACTTTGACTAGGCATAAAATTGATGGCAAAGTGCCTTTGATTGGTTTCACTGGAGCACCAGTAAGTAAAATGAATTGTAATCAATTTAGTTGTCATAGTCCTAATCCTAATTGATTCTTACAAAAGAAGAGCAAGTTTTCTTTGTTAAAATTCACATGAAAAACAGCAAGTATGGATTTAATTTAATAATGATTAAAATAAAATTCAACACTCAATGTGAGTGGCTATAAGCTGATCTGAGATTGCAAAACTAATTATAATAATTACTCCTGATATTTCAGTTCACTTTAATGGGATACATGATCGAAGGTGGTGGAAGTCAAACAATGGCTAAGACAAAGCAATGGATAGAAGAACACCCAAAAGATGTTCACAACCTACTCAAACTACTTACAAATGTTATTATAGACTACTTAGTAATGCAGGTAAGGGCTTTTTAGCCATCACTGTTTAATATTACAAAATTTCAGCCCCCATCATACATAGTATAATAACTTTACACACAAACCTTATGCCTATAAAATGAAAAAATAGAGGATATCATGGAGATAGGAGGGATAGCAATCTAGGCTTACTGGTGGACAGCTGTGGGCTGATAACAAGGAAAGTTGCAAAAATATATTATCAGTAAAAGTGAATGTCACTACACTTTAAATTTACTTTCAATTAATGGAACTTGTGGTAGAAGTTGCCTTATGCCTTGAATGATGTAATACTTCTCAAGTACAATTTCCAATATGATGAAAATAAGTTAACACTTTTGTGTGCTAATGCCTATTGTGAGAATGACCTTTATGATAAGGGGGTTATTTATTAATCTCAATCAAATTTGACTTATAATTGTTTTTATTTCAAAAACTCAAGGCTCTCAGCAGCACAGCAACAGCATGGCCTTAATTCACGTAATTTCATGACACGCCAATCAAGTTGCAGTGACACTGCAGTTAGTTTCTGACAGTGATCGCCGTATATAAGAGAATACGAACAGGTGGTCCCTACATTTTATCGATTTAAGTGAACACAAATAAATGTAGGGACCCAATGATTTGTTTTCGCGATTTCGGGGTTGGTCTCATAGTAAAAATTGTTCAAAATGATGTGTACAATGACCCCTTTTCGGGAAAGAAGCGATTAAAATTTCAGCATGTATATATGCACGTATCTACCAAGTAAATGAATTTTAAATACATAAGACTTTGTATGTGAGGTAATTTGAAACTTGCCAAGGGTACAGCTGTAAATTATAAATAATTTCTACCTCCAAAGATCAAAGTGCCACAGTGTATAGTATGTCTTCTATTGTTCTTAACTGACGCTTTCGTTTTTGTCGTGTGTTAAATACGAACGTTGTTGTTGGTATTATCGTGTGCATGTGAAGGCAGAGTACATTTTAATGAACAATTTCGAAGTTCACATGTCCAAGTAAACTTTTCAAGCCAGCCCCCTAGTCAAGTTGACAATCTACACAATCTACAATCGTCAACGCTAATAGAAAACAATCAAAATGTATGGGAATGACATATCTGAACGAATGATTTTTTCGTTGAGATATGTCATTCCCATACACTTTGATCGTTTTCTATTAGCGTTGACGATTGACGATTGTGTAGATTGTCAACTTGGCTAGGGGGGCAGATCTTTTTGTTACTTTATTATTATTCTTAACAATAATGACGATTTTTTAATACATTTCCGAAGTTTATGTGAATGCTTTTTCCTATGAAAGAAAGAAACAAAGAAACATTTATTGGACACAAAATAGACAAACACACACACAACAACAATAGCAACAAAAAACAAACAAGTGTAATACTAAAATTATGCGTGTGTTGTTAGATATTCGGGGCAGTGTTTTCTAAGGAGCGTTAATTGTCAGATCTATGAAGAGCAGATTTTCAGCAGCAATAGACGTCTACTAACTCTTATGACGATTATGTAGGTTGCCGTAAAACTTAGTCCGCCATCTTTAGAAGGCCGCCATATTGTATTTAGAGTGACGTTACTTTAGTTTTCGTGTTATTCTCAGAAAGCCCTTTCATTTGATACCCATATTGTAGGAGTGCATTAAAAATAACTAGTCCGCCATTTTGGGTGTTCCGCCATGTTAGATTTAGAATGACGTCAAAAAGCTAACCATGCTGAAATTTTGTATACACGTTTAGTTTGGATGACAATATCCAAACTAAACGTGTATACAAAATTTCAGCTTAATCGGTTGAAGATATCTGCTTCAAAATTGAGTTGCAAGATTCCACCCTAACAAATTACATACATACATTGCAAGTTAATTAAAAGCTTGTAAAAAACGAGTGTGCTTTAGAGCACACGATGAATTAAATTAAATTAATCTTTACCAAAGTACCAAAAGTGGAGGTTAATTTCAATACCACGAACAGTGTTCACGGTAGCTTAGTGGCTAAAGCACTGGCGTACTGAGCCAGGAGTTGCAGGTTAGAATCCTGCTCGTGAGCAATTTTTTCTTTCCACAATTTAAATCGTTAGATTTCGCTTCGCATGCGTAAATGCGTTAAAAATAATTAAATACATTATACCTTCTTGTCCTCAGGGCTTGGAGCCAGAATCTCTTTTATTTCGAGACGGTAGAAGAAGAATAGACATGGTGTTGGCGTACGAGGAAGAAGACTACGGTGTCATGACTGAGAACGAGGCCAGGAAACGAGAACATAGGAGAACATTCCAAGTAAGATACGGGACCTTTGAGTAATTGTAACGAGGACTAAGGCCCGTATTATAGAACGTTCCTCAAGTAAAGTAAAAAATTAAAAATTAAACTTTTTAAAAAAAAAATTTACCGACGAAAACAGAAAATGAAAAGCGAAAAATAAAATTAAGCTTTTAGTCTTTTCCTAACTAAAAAAATAAATAAAAAAGGCTTATTTAATAATAAGTAAATAACTAGTTATGAGTCGGCGCCAAACAAACAATCAACGAAGATCATTAAATTACTTTAAATAAATAATAAAAACAACATAACATCAAATACAACGTGAAATTTTCAACGATAAACAATAACTTTACAAAAATGCGTTCTCCGCTCGGCCACTTGTATTTATTATGTTTATTGTATCTTATATTTATGTAGTTTTGTTATAGATATATGTATAGTATTTATGTTATGTAGTATATGTATTCTATTATGTTGTTACACTGCGTACTACCCCTCTCTTTACTTGCCCATATTGTCCATCCTAAGGTTGTCTGGAAGAAATCGCCTTGAGCGATAAGACCGCCCATTGTACATGTGTTCTATATAAGTCATATATGTTGCTATCTTCTTTTGTGTACAATAAAGAGTATTTGTATTGTATTGTATTGTATTGTATGAGACTTATTATGAGATAAAAAGAACAAGAGTCAAAGATTAAGGAAATTAAGAAAGGGCTGTATAGCCATTTCTTAATTTCCTTACAGGCCATACACACAAAGGATACATAAATATTATCACGCCTGTTTGCCATGGCGTAGGCAGACGGATAGACGGATGGACAGACACCGTAGCGAGAGTAATATGGTCCCACTTGGCACCCTTTGCGTACGGAACGCAAAAAAAGTTATAAACGACTTAATTATAACACAAATCTTTCAACATTAGTGTGATAATAAAAATGTAGTTGCTATTTTGCAATTTTGTTATTACGATGAATCATTTTTTTTTAATTATCGTAATTTATTTCACCGAAAAACCTGACGATTGGGAGCCCCTATGCTATACAATAAACCGTTATTGATTATGACCACAAACCAATCAAATTGATTGTTTAGAATTCAACTCGGCGCGTAAAACTCGCGAGCTGCATACAAAATAAGATATAATTGGACAAACAAATCGAGTCACTCGATCAAACGGCATTGAACAACCAATTACTGATGTCCAGTCGGATTGGGGCGTCCTGCATGCGAGAGACCGAGAGTAGCATAACCCCTACAGAAAAATTGGCTGCTGCATTTATCTCGCGACTGGCAGAACTATATCAATGTGCTCATGAACGTCCTGCATAATCAGCCTATCACAGTCCACTGCTGGACATAGGCCTCTCTAAATAGCACGCCACCGACTTCTATCATCGGTTACTATCATCCAGTTTTCACTAGCCACCTTGCGTCGATCGCCACTCCACCTAGGTTTAGGGCTTCCTACGCTACATTTTCCGAATCGCAGTCTCCACTCTAGAACACTCCTACCCCAACGGTCATCGGTCCTTCGGCTAATATGGCCAGCCCACTGCCACTTCAGCTTGCTTATCCTGTGAGCTATGTCGACAACTTTGGTTCTCTGTCGGATCACCTCGTTTTGGATCCGATCCCTCAGATAAACTCCGAGCATAGCCCTTTCCATAGCACGTTGAGCTATTTAAAATTTGTAAACCAGCCGTATCGTGAGTGTCTACGTTTCGGCTCCGTAAGTCAGCGTCCTTTCGGAAAAGTTATCCATTTGTTTCTTAATAACTAACTAAGCCAATTACTGTACGTAGTGTTTTGTGAAAGTGACGACTTTACGACAAGTTATGTAAACTATTTCAGAGAATATAAACAAAGGACTGCAAGAATTACTGCTATAATAAGAGATTGACGTGGCTGGCGAGGACTCAGATTCAGCCTACTACAGTCATGGTGTGTACTAAGTTTTACTTAGTTACAAAAATGTAGGAAAATCCCAAAAATACAAGGTACAAGGTGTATTCAACAATTGAACATGAATGAATTATAGTACACAGGGTTGTATATACTCCCAATCAGATGTACGTCATAATAATAGATGTTACAGAGTGAGTTCTATGACATCAAGCTTAATAAACAACAGGAATTGGATCCAAGATTAAGCTGGTCAGAAAATATCGCAGTCCAAAGTTATAGAAGTGAATTTTTCTCATTTGCAGCGGCATATTCTACGATATAAATATGATTTTGATGTGGAGTATTCCCAAATGGATACCCAACCTCAACAAAGGGTACCAGCAAGAAGGAAACGGGGTGCTATGCGGACTGCATCAAACACACCGAACTCTGCCACTGAACATGAGCACGAGCATAGGCTAGTTTGTACTAAAATTAAAACAAATCAATAGAAAAACTAATTTCTTTTTAGCTTCATGATGATTGCGCTTCTTCTTCTATCGTTTCGACATGAGCTACATAATGATAATAGCTCATGCCGTGGGGAAAAGATTAGCCAGTCAGCAGGTTGTTGTTTTTACCCTTATCTCTTCTCATGGGTGTCGTAAAAGGCGACTAAGGGATTCACCAGAGGATGGGCAGCAGCGTTTTCTGAGTATTTAACCAACCAACTGCGATCGCCAACCCGCCTAGCAAGCGTGGCGATTATGGCATATCCCCCCCTTAAATGGGGGAGGCCTATGTCCAGTAGTGGACGTCTTTCGGCTGTGATGATGATTAATGTTTTTACAGTAATTCTATATATTCCTGCCTATCTGTTGTGTAGCAGTATGAGTCTGTCATGCTCACTTAAATGTCATGCTGATGCTCGTGGTAACGAAATTCTCATCCACTTGGTACATCTTTGGGTGACGTCAGCGATATCTTATTAAGAAACAGTGTTTCTTAATCGTTAGATTTCATTTCAATCAACTCAGCCTATCGCAGTCCACTGCTGGACATAGGCCTCTCCGAAGTTGCGCCACAACGCTCGGTCCTCTGCCTTCCGCATCCAGTCCCCCCCAGCCACGTTCTTTAGGTCGTCGGTCCACCTGGCAGGGAGGCGCCCTACGCTGCGTTTGCCGATTCGCGGTCTCCACTCAAGGACTCGTCTGCTCCAGCGGCCATCGGTCCTTCGACAGACATGGCCAGCCCACTGCCACTTCAGCTTACTGATCCTACAAGCTATGTCGGTCACTCCGGTTCTTCTCCGGATAATCTCGTTACGGATTTCATTTCGCATGCGTAAAATGCGTTAAAATAATAAATAATTAATACAAATAAAGTATCACCATTGTACTTAACAATAAAAAAAAAGAGTGCTCTTGAACTTTTTTGAGAACAACAGCGATTTGTTTGCAAATAAAACTACTGCTGATAAATACAAACATAGACACACTTCACGAGCTTTAGTTTGCAGTTGTTGCTACCGATCGCCAGAGGCTCTTCGTTCACCGCTCACAAGTGACCAGAAAAGTTGCCGAGGAACCTTTCCTGCTGCATCTTTAGATACTCACTTATGTAATGAATTGAGATCATGTCCGTGAAAGTACACCCTCTTCCACAAGTCGGCCACGGGTGCCAGACGTTTGAAGAAGTGGAACAGCGTCTCGAACACCCGGGAGCAGTTGATCACGTGAACTCCGCGCTGGTGGACCGGGAATGCGAGCTGAAAGAAAAACATTGAAGAGATTTAATTTATAGGTTGATTTATTTATTTAATTCTTTATGCACAACTGGGTACAAAGGCGGTCTTAACGCCATAGGCGTTCTCTACCAGACAACTTTAGGATAATGCAGAGGCGAAGAATAAGGTAGATGCACCAGTAAAGTAGTAAAATATGTTTAGTACTACGGACTTATAATGATGATGATATGTTGATGTAGGGTATAGGTAAACCTCTGGCTGCCGGCCGTGGTCAAGGCCATGACTGACAGTGTGAAGGCGATCGCATCCTTCTGTGAAGACGTTAACTCGCAAAAGGAAGCGGCGGAGTGGGTCCGGGAGGAAGACTCCTTTGATAATCCTATCCACCGCAGGAGGACGGGTCGGCGCAGGTATCTTTCGCCCTAACATAGGCCAGCGGGCGATAGACTGGGGAGTCTTTTGTCCACATTGCATGACCCTCGAGCCCTCGACTGAGCCCTGGTGATGTTCAAAGTGGGCCCGGACACCCCGAAGAAGAGTTTGTACAGGAAGAGGGACCTGGAAATGTACTGCGCTAGATGGGTTACAAATGCCATGCATTGCAGTTCTCGTGGCTCATCCACCAAGGCGAGAGTAGGTACACGATGGAGTTTTTTGTGGGTGCGACCCCTCACAACCACGCTGCCTCCCCAGGTGGTATGGGAAAAAAAAGGATTGAGGTAATATGTAAATGTCTATTGCTGAGCATAGATGACCAAATTGAACAAAAAAAAAAAAAAAAAAATTTGTTAAACTTGTTTTATTATAATAAAACAAAGTTTAACCGGATTAAATCGCGTATATTATTTAAATTGGTTTCCCTGACGTTTCGAAAGCTTTGCAGCATTTCGTGGTCGCAGGTAGACTAAGATGACAAGCGTCTTTACAAATATTTCTAAAAAAATATATCTTTAACTGTTTATTCTGGAATCTAACTATTTATCTTTTTATTATGTAACAGCAATACTGTGGAATTACAGAATGTAATGTAAATAAAACAATTTTCCTGTTGTTGAGTATCAAATAAAATTTTGTAAATTGCTTTAAGCGATAAGACCGCCAATTGTTAGTACTGTGCTCATGTTTGTTACAACTTTGTTTTTATTTTTTAACCGACGAAAAAAAGGAGGAGGTTCTCAATTCGACGCGTATATATATTTTTTTTTTTTTTTTTTTTTTTTTTTTTTATGTATGACCACGCATAACTTTTTACAGAGTGGTCCGATTTTGATGATTCTTTTTTTAAATGGATAGGGTATATCTTGAAGTTGGTCCCATTTAAATTTCAAAATCAAAATCCACCCCTGAGGGTAGTAAAACAGGGGATGAGTTTTTGTTCACCCACTGAATTCTTACCTGTTAACCGATTCTGTTGAAACTTGACACACATAAATATAGTTCTAGACACTACGACATAATGGAGACCTGGAGTTAGATTTTAACCACAAAAAAATTAAAAATAAAACTTTTTAACAAAAAATTGAACCGACGAAAAGAGAAACTGAAAAGCGAAAAATAACTAATTATGAGTCGGCGCCAAACAACCAATCAACGAAGATCATTAAATTACTTTAAATAAATAATAAAAACAATGTCACATCAAATACAACGTGAAATTTTCAACGATAAACAATAACTTTCCAAAAATGCGTTCTCCGCTCGGCCACTTGCAACTTACACGCACTTTGCTTGTTAAAAGTTCGTTTGGCGCCGACTCATAATTAGTTATTTTTCGCTTTTCAGTTTCTCTTTTCGTCGGTTCAATTTTTTGTTAAAAAGTTTTTATTGTGTGTAAACAATAAAGTATACTCTATCTATCTATCTATCTACTGTCTCCCGAAAATCTGTCTGCTAAGTCATGCACAAAATTTGCGCCAGAACGTCTTTTATCATCAGTAGCTTCATTAGGGTCATATTTCGATTGGCACGGGCGGGCGGTCCTATGTTAGTACTGATAAGCCGCCCAGACTGCGACAAAGTTCAGGGAAATTGTTTGTAATCGTTCCAAAGTTAGAATAAAAAAGCTAATGATTTACCCTTTTGTCCCCTTTTGTCCCATCAATGTTTGAATTACGCGTGTCAATTATAGGTACAGTTTTCGTTTCAATAAGCCAGTCCCTCATCAATTCGCCACAGTACAGTACAGTACCTCGAAAAATCCATACTGAATAGATTGGAGTTAGTAACAAACATAGTTTGCTTAAAAATACCATAGATCCGAATTTGGAAATAATTTAGCGCAATACGACGGGCTCGAATTTGACATCTCGTCTCGATAATTAATTAGGGGCTCGAATTTACCGTGATAAATACCGAATGAACTCGAAATTCATGGTATTGGCAGTACTTTGTCACGTGATTAAAGGTTTTATAATACACCGTGCCGGGACCGAGGCGGGCGCGAGCTGCGCCTCGGCCGAGGCACGGCCGAGTCACTTCACGAACGTTTTGTATGAAGTAGACGGAAAGCTATTCATGCTACACCGAGCGGCATCCGAGGCCCGTGCTGCTTGGTCCCGTCACGGTGTAGTATGAACTGCTTTCCGTCTCGTCGTCGTCTGCTCGTGCCTCGTCCGAGGCACGGTTCGCACCCGTCTAGGGCCCGGCGCGGTGTAGCATAAATTATCCATAATTTTACCGACCCCTTGCCATTTAGAATACTTAAGTTCTCATGTAAAAATATTTTAACGTTTTTAACCCACAAATCTAATAAATATAATGAAAAATTAGATATATAAAAATTAGATCTACTACGATCCACAAATAAAAACATTTTGATTAGAAAATCCCTATTTTTCTCAATGCCGCCCCTTAATTTTAATGTAAATGTGTTTCCTACTTTGGGGTAAAGCTTGACACATAATAATAATTATGTAGGTTGATGATTCGCCAGGAGATGAAAGCAGAATGCAGAGCATATACCACACCACATGGTGGGTTTTAGTTGGTAAGAGTCCGAAATTGCCTTCCGTTTTCCCCGGGCGTGAAGAGTCCATGAGGAAACCCCAGATTTTTTTTTGTTGCGTTTACATGAAGGATATTTATTGCGAGGAAAACTGAACATCTAAAAAGGCTCCAAGAAGTTCTCAATGGGATGAATAATCGAACTGAGCACTTATTTGTGTGTTCGAGCATGAGCCTAGCATAGTCCTTTGTCTTAAAAGAGAGATTTAAAATACGTCATTACGTTCATTGAATTTTAAAAGAAAGTGTCGTTAACGGACTCTTTAATAATTAGGTACCTACCTACGTAAGCTTTGCTTAATTACCAAGTTAACATAACATAACATCACGCCTGTATTTCCCCGAAGAGGTAGGCAGACGTGTAAAGTACACTCACATTTTGCCAGTTAGTCCCATGTAATAGGGGGCGAGCTTATTGCCACTAACCGGGCACAAATCCAGACTCCGGGCTGCTACTGAGAATTTCCTAATGAAAAACCCAATAACACTTTGCCCGACCCGGGA
The DNA here is from genome assembly GCA_949699075.1 of Asteroscopus sphinx. Lineage (NCBI taxonomy): Eukaryota > Metazoa > Arthropoda > Insecta > Lepidoptera > Noctuidae > Asteroscopus > Asteroscopus sphinx. The sequence goes on from OX453024.1 coordinate 22,457,980, forward strand.
ATCGAACCCAGGACCCCACGCTCAGCAGTCGCGCTTGCAACCACTAGACCAACGAGCCAATCCAATAACCAAGTTGCCATTACTATAAATATTGCAGGTTATTGAGGGCATTTAAGTTAGGGTTACAAGTTTTATAAAAAATTAAAAACCCCTGACACAACTCATTCACTCATTAATTCGTTTATTCACTTTACAAATTCATACTAATTTGTCACAAACGATACTACATTTTATACCAAAATTTAATATCGACTGAACGAGTGAAAGCAGCTTAGAATCCCTCATCAATTTATCCTCATTTCTCTTTCCTGCTCCATCATCAGGGTCTGATGTGATTACCATCAATCTATAACCTATTTACTGAAACCATTCCAATGAGCCCAAACGTGATACCTTTACTTTTAGTTAGAAAGTTAAATATGACTATGTTTAAAAGGGCGGCTCCCTTACTGAAGCGCTTACGTATCACTCTTCAAAATGATTGAACAGCATCTTGAAAATGATTGTTGAAAAACCAGACTGTCCCATTCAAAGACACTGGATGGAGGTCGTTATAGGCAGAGGCACACGCAATTAATTTATTTTTACAGTAATATAAGTACTAATAAGTTAACAATAATATAGCAAATAAGCACAATCTGATACTAACCCATCACTAACAACTTATGGGCTGATGCCTGAAATAAAGCAATTTTATTTTATTTATTTATTTTATCATATCACTATTTTGTTATAGGCCTGGAACACTGTTGTCTGTTTACCTTGCAATGATAAATTCAATTCGTTCAGTTTTTGAAAGATATCCGCCATAAAAGACAATCGGAACAACCAAGTTTTATCATACAAACGGTCTTTCAAATTAAAAGAAACTGTATCTGCTGAAAGAAACATTTGTAACTCGGCTCTAAGTTCAAATAGCCTTGTTAAAGTTTTACCCCGAGACAGCCATCGCACTTCTGTATGGAGCAGCAGTGTTTTATGTTTGCTGCCATAATCTTCACACAATAATGAGAACAATCGGGATTGTAGTAGTCGTGATTTGATAAAATTAATTATTTTTACCGCTTCATCCATAACTAATTTTAGATTTGACGGCATTTGCTTCATCGCAAGTGCTTGTCTATGCAGAATACAATGGCTGGAACTACAATTAGGCGCTTTACTTTTTATTCGTGATACTGCTCCTGCTGTTTTACCTGTCATCGCCTTGGCCCCATCTGTACAAATGTCAATGCAATCGTTCCAACTAAGATTATTTTCTTTAAAAAATATGTTTATTTTATTAAAAATTTCTTCCCCGGTAATGTTTGTGGGCAGCGGTGAACACATAAGCATGTCTTCTTCAAAAGAACGTTCATATGGATATCTCACGATAACCAGCAAGATAGCCAGACCAGTGACATCAGTTGACTCATCCATTTGCAAGGCGAATCGTGTTTTTTGTAGACGTGCAACTAGTTCTTGTATGACGTAGCTTGCCAGATCATGGATTCGCCGTGAAACAGTATCGTTTGATAGCGGTACAGTAGAAAGATGCTTTGCAGATTTTTCATCGAGCATACATTTTGTTATGTCTAACACACATGGCTTTATTAAATTCTCAGCGATAGTGTGCGCTTCACCTGCTTGTGCAATGCGATAGCTAACTAAATATGATGCCTCCGTGGCCTTTTCATTGATAGTTTGTGTTACATGCATCATATTTTTTTGACTTTCCAATAACTGTTCTTTTTTACGAACAAAAAATTCTTTATTCTTGTCTTTAGACTCGGGGTGTACAGTTTCTAAATGTCTGCGTAATTTGGCAGGTGCCATGGAACTATTAGGAAGCAGTTTACTACATAACATGCAGAGAGGTGAGCCGTTGGAATCAACAAATCCGAAACTGATATATGATTCATCATACTTCCTTTTTTTCGTCTTTGAAACCGTGGAGCTTGACGTCGTGGCATCATCGTCTGGATCGGTAATTGCTGTATTCTCCGCGCGTACTGCTTTTGAACATTCAGCGTCATTAGAAGATGTCGTTGCAACACGTTTAACACCTTTAAGCCAACGTTCCTTTCTTCTTTATTAATAATGTTACACGTCAGGATGGTAGGGTCAAAATAATGCACAATCGTTACTGCGTTTATGAGACAAAGTTTAGTCCAAAGAAGAAATGTACAAAACTGATACAATCAGAATACAGCGGGCAGTAGAACTTACAAGAAGGCAGCAGGCTAGCCAGCTTGTAAGTAGGTAGGTACGAACTTATCGCTCCGAACGCTAATCGTCAACTGACTGACGAGGCGCGACTTTTTTTATATAATAGCGCTTTTATACTTAGTCCTAGACTCGAACTCGAACATTGGCAAACTGGCGACACGCGTTCGGGTATTAAAAGACAGTAGATGACATACCTATTACGTTATTATTTGGATTTGTATAGGGTTGAATGCCCGATGGTGGTCACTTACTTGGCAGTGAGCAGCTGCATGAGGTAGGGCTGCAGCACGGCGCTCTCGCAGAGCGCGCGCAGGGCTGCCAGCGGAAACGAGCCAAAGGCCCACCTGATGTCAAGCGGCTACCTTTGCCCATAACAACCTCAATACCACCCAGGTTGTCGCCTAAATGGCACCGCAAGTCGGTTCGTCAGACCGAGACATGAAGATGGAAAGTCTCATGTGATTGTAATTTCACCGGCACCCGTACCCTTCAGACCGAAACACAGCAATGCAAGCATATCACTATTAGGCGGTTCTCCGCCTACTACTACTACCTCTGTAGGTACGGTGGTAGTACTTCCCCTGACGAGCTCTTTCACAAAGGAGCTCTACTACTACTAACCTAGACTAGTTGTCAGATTTTCAGGCTTTTGACTACCCGTAACGACTGCCATAGTCTATGGCAGTCGAACTGTTTTAATCACACAATACAGAACTAAAGGTAAGAAAGGCTAAGTGGGCGGGGCCGGCGCGCTGTACATATGAGCGTTAACCTAATATGATGAAACGACACATTTAGTTGCTCGCGGAACACATCGCTGAGTAAAGCTGCCCTATTATTAGTTCAAAATGCCGTCCTGTGCTGTTATAACTTGCAAAGCAAGAAGCAAAGTACTCAGTACACCAAGAAGGATTCAATTTCACCAGTGAGTATTAAATACCCTAATTTTTAAGAAATATTTGAAAAAAATCTGCCAATTTTGAAATTGTTATTGAAAACGATTCCTTGGCAAAATTAAAAAAAAAATCATTACGTACAATGTTTCTTGCAGTCGAAGCTGCGATACTTTTAAGAAAACAATGTCTGGTTACGCGATCGACTAGTCGTTGGACCGCTACATGACATTCTCGTAGTAGACAGGCTACTCAGCATGCATGCCAGTAAAACATCTATTTCTAGTGTCATCGAGTGCAAAATAGCGTAATTTAATTTTAGCGCCCTCTGGCGTCGATTAGTTGAACTCACTGATTATTGGCTACTTTTTTATTAGAATGAAAGAACGTCTTTAGTGATTTTGATATGTTCGTTAAAAACAGATCTTAAAAACTCGTAGTAAGATTGAATTAATAAAAAACATTATATGAGTTTTAGGCCCAATTTCAATTTTAAATGGAAACCCAATCACTTCATGGTTTTTTTGTGTATTGTATTTGTAATGTACTATTTCAATTGTAAATGTGTGTTTGGCGACACTGGTTCTCGTACTAAGTAATCGTAATGGCCCTTCCACATTATAATCTAATTAATCTAATCTGTTATATGGATTTTTGCTTTATCTTCAAAATTATCAAAATTACGATACAATATGTTATTGAAATAACTCCTAACCTTTTAAAGGGTCATTGTACTCATCAGTATGAACAACTTTTATTATGGGCACAACCCTGAAATCTCGGAAAAAAAATCAGCTGATCCCTACATTTGTGTTCACAAAAATCGACCAAATGTAAGGAATAGCAGTTTTTTTTCGCAATTTTGTTTTCGCAAAAAACCTGAAAAATATTGCGCTCGTCTCCTTTCAAGGTATTATCTTCTTTTTTTACACGACTGCGCCAGAAGGAGGGTTATTTAATACAATATTTTCTTACAATATACTTTATTTTTCTTGTCTTGGCCTTAAAAATAATACTTTATTTTTCTTGTCTTGGCCTGAAAAATACTGTTTTCCCGAAAAACAGTTGGCAACCCTAGTTGTAACCTGCTTGCAGATAAGTAATATTACCACGGTTAGTATGTAAAACGTATTTGAATATAATTTTAAACAGTATTCTGTCATAAAAAAGCGTTGTTTTAATAATTTTACCGGTAAAATGACCTCTAAACTTGTATAGCTTCCTTATATTTATGTAATATTTTGACTTACTTTTGATGATCTTATATTCCCCAAGTCTTCTACTGCGTTTTCCATGTAGTATTCGTGGCTAGTAGTCTTGTGAGGCCCACAATTAATTAATACATTTTTAATGTATTAATAAAATAATGTGCAAATATATTATGACTTAGTTTGATGTTAGATTTATATTTATGTAGAACATTGTCGGTAACCTCAACGATGGCATCGACGCCCTTCCGTAGATTGCTCCATTGGGGTCCAATTTCGGTTTTAGGTGAGTTTATACCATTTTAATGCCTTTTAAAACGATTGTTAGGGTTGAAATGAACCCCATCAATACTTAGTTTCATCATCATCATCATCATCATCATTTCAGCCGAAAGACGTCCACTGCTGGACATAGGCCTCCCCCAATCATCGCCACAACGACCGGTCCTGCGCTTTCCGCATCCAGCCAGCGGATACCCACGACCTTTACCACCATACTTAGTTTAGGTGGAAATATTTTAAAACAGTTATAAATATTCTAAGGCAAATACCGGGAACTAGTTAGTATAACTTGGTGACCGTTTAGGACATCACTCACGAATATAAGCAATCGTTAGCTGTCATCTTCGATCAACAATAGTAGCCAACAGGGTTTCTCATTTCAGCTGCAGGAAAAAATTGCAGCTGAATTGAGAAAGCCCATTGGTTACATTTCTCGACCGCCACAACTGCAATCATGCATGCTGCAGCATGCTGGGCCTTGTAGACGTCAATGTAGGCGTCAATTTTATTTCCGTAGCAATTGTCAATAAAATTATTGTATGAATCGAAATCAATAAAGAAGGCAGAGCTGCTAACTTGTATAAAAAATCATGGCTGTATTTGTGGACAAAAATAACTATCTTTAGAGAAGTTGGAATAGTTTTACTGTTAATCCATGGTCCCTAAAGAATAACTTTTGGCATTTAAAATGTTTTAGACCTCAGAATGAAATATAATATTTATCTATTATACTCAGGGACATATTTAGAGGAACACATTTTTTCTCATCTACGTGCTACAAAGCAACAAATGTCAACACTATCATAAAGTCGGTCTCTTCATATCGATAAATCTGCCACTCAACACTTTCACTATCAAAATATACGACAACTTTCGTTTTCATATTACTGCTACAATTCTATGCCGCCCTGGTACCTGATCAAAGAATTTGACGCTAATTCATAAGATTATAATTTGCATAATTTATGATTTATATTATTATTACTGATGATATTAACTTTATCCAATCTTGGCGTTCAAAAAGTCTATTTTAATCACAACTTTACCTTTATGAAATTAGATCAGATTGTAAAGACTTGCACTCTGCAAAATTAACTTTGGTAAAAAACTCACTTACTAAGTTCAGAAAATAATGTTTAAACTTAAACGGTTATACATTAGCTACAAGTGCATCTAATCTTAGAAACAACAAAAGGTTTTTTTTACGAGCCTATTTTGTCCCACTGCAGGGCAAAGGCCTCCCTTCCTTTCTTCCACTTTTCGCGGTCTATGGCATGAACGAGATGCAAAAAATTATATTTCGCGCACGGTGCGTTAATGTCTTTTTGATGAACTCTCGTAAATTAAATCTGTTTCTATGGGGTAGGTATCAGGACGATGGGTAGAACCCGTACTGCGCGAGTCCGACTCACACCTGGATGGTTTTGTTTAAAGTAAAAAATGCTCTTGAGGAAATAACACTGTTGAATAAAAAGGCCTCCAGAAATATGTTTTTAATTTAGTCCACACTTGACGTGTAATTCCTACCGTTTGTTCTCTTAATTAAGTCAAAATTAGCTTTTTTTTCTGCAACTTACGTACCACATTTCATATGTCGTAAAAAACAAAAATAACTACTCCCCTTTTTTTTTTTATGCCTGTCATGGTGCCCACTATATTTTTTGCTTTCTGCTTTCGCACGTATGTGAATTTATCTAGATCGAAAGCAAAAAGGACTTAGCTACATAAAAATATGGCACTGGTGCAACGCTGAGTTTATTAAACAAAGAATAAGAATGAATAGAATCTTTCAAAATGTGTATGTCATGTATAAAATGTAATAATGTTAGAGTTAGAGATAGCGCTACCACAGATAGTAAAACTGTGGCGCTGCGCTGGTGAATTCTGTTTTGAAAAAAAATCTGCGGTTAAATTTTTTGTTAGTGTTCCATGTGGCAACCTGAAAACAAAATAAATGTTACTTTTTCATTGTGCACTACACACATGTGGGATATATCACACTATACACATAAGTTTGAAAATGACATACCTCTTTCTTCATTACTTCAATAAGCACAGAATTTATCCCAACTTCAATATTCAGCTGTGATATTAGCTTATTCAATGTGGATTTTGAAGGTAAGATGAATATTTTCCGTAGAAATCCGCGAAGATGGCTGTGTAGAATCTCGTGAACGCTTCCCGATCCAATCTTCAATATGTGTTGAATCTCCTGATATGTAATTCGCCTATTGTCTTGGATTAAATTTTTCACTGCTAGCACGTTTTCTTCGGTAACAGCCGTCAAAGGGCGACCGCTTCTTTCGTCATCCCCCAAAGTTGGTCGACCGCGCTTGAATTCGTTATACCAACGATACACGGTTGCCTTGGAAGGGCCTTCATCCATGAATGCCATTTGAAGTCTATCGTACGATTCATCCGGTTTCAGGCGACACTTGAAATCGTATAAAATCATAGCTCTAAAATGTTCCCGGCGCAGATCCATATTTCAGTGAGACACAATACTTTGAATTAACTCGCAAAAAATGTGGAGGGAAATTTTGAAATTGGAACTTACTTATTTTTACTTATAAATAATCATATTTTCGAAAAACATTATAACTGGCCAGTCTCCCATATATAAAAACTTTTTTTCGCAATACTTTCTGAGGGGCCTGGTATTTATTTATTTATTTAAAGTTACGAAGATTTGCAGTCAAACAAAGATCTTTTCATTTAATTAGTTCACAATAATTATGTTAACCTATTAATTTACAATGAGTGACATAACAAAAATGGTTTTTTAAATTATTGTTAAGTTGGTGACTCGAGAGATCGATGTCCCCAAGGTATGAATGAAAATAGTGGTTTGTCCACTGAGCAACTATTTCGTAGTGTTCGTTCCAGTCCAGCGGAAAACGTTTTTGACGAATATCCCAAAAAGGGTTGCGGTTGGACACACACAAATGTTCAGACACAATTACACGACGTCAAACACTAAAGATTTACTTGTCTCGAATTAAGAAATTCAACACTTTTCCGCTGGGATTACGCACACGAAACCATCTTACAACTATTTGTCACTTTTTTAACACATTCGGAATTGTATTTGCTGAAATGAGATAATCGATTTTTATTTAATTCACAAAAAAATTATATATATACATACATTTGGAACTTGTCCTTTGGTAGTAAGTAGGTTCTTTCATCGTAGGATAATTTGAACTTTTGGAGTTGGGAAGACTGATCTGTCAAATTGTCAATTACTGTCAAGTCAATTGTCATTGTCAAAGACAAATTAAAAGTCTAATTAAAATGGCTCTTTATTGTGCAAGTAAGCATAACATTTATTTTATTATAGTAAATCATATTGGAAGATTTAATCTTTGGAAGGGCGCGTAACTACAAGCTACCGGTTGGCAAAATTAAGCAAATATCCAAGTTCTACTATTATTTAACTAGTTTTTAAACCACTTATCGAGGCTAAGTTATGGATTACATACTATTTGTTATCCTAACTACTTGGAATCTACGAAATATTTACAAAACTTGTGTTGATAACCTAACTTTGTGATTGTAGTATCTAATGAGGTCCCCGAGTTACCTGTGGTGTCCCCTACCTCGGGCGCCGTGTTTGAAAAGCGCGTTATTGAGAAATATATCATAGAGAATGGAGTGGACCCCATAAATGGCAAGGAGTTGAGAATCGAAGATCTCATTGAGATAAAGAGTGAGTAAACATTGTTGCAAACATAATATGCTTATGTTCCTCGAATAGTATGGCAGAGCTCTCCCAAATATTTCTGTGTTGGTTATTGAAACCACGGCTGGAATAATTATAAATACATATATCATACTTTTTTTTTTTTTTTTTATTGTTCTTTAAAATACACAAGCTTTTCCATTGCACATCTGACATTGGCAGAATTGTCGACATCGGCATCGCTTGCCATATATAAAGAATAGAATAGAATATATTATGGCAAAGGTTGAGTGTTCGCAACAACACTCGGTCCTCTGCCTTCCGCATCCAGTCCCTCTCAGCCACGTTCTTCAGGTCGGCGGTCCACCTGGCGGGGAGGTGCCCTACGCTGCGTTTGCCGATTCGCGGTCTCTACTCAAGGACTCGTCTGCTCCAGCGGCCATCGGTCCTTCGACTAACATGGCCACTTGGCCAGCCCACTACCACTTCAGCTTACTGATTCTACAAGCTATGTCGGTCACTCCGGTTCTTCTCCGGATAATCTCGTTACGGATTTTATACTTCAAAGTGACTCCAAGCATAGCTCGCTCTATAGCTCACTGAGCGACTTTGAATTTGTGGACTAGCCCAACTGTCGGTGTCCACGTCTCGGCACCGTAAGTCATGACAAGTAGGACGCACTGGTTGAAGACCTTTGTCTGCAAACTTTGCGGTATAGGTATATAAAATATAATACATCATCATAATTCATATTCACAGGATTTTTCACCGACTGAATTAACAGGCGACGTAAGACCGAATGTCATAATAATTCATAGGGCCTTAAAAAGAGAAAAAAACTGCGACCCGAAAAAAAACTGCCACCAGTTTTTATTAAATAAGTCTAATTACATATCAAAAAATATTAAAACTTAGTCTTGGTGTTGTAGCGCGAGCAACACAAACGCGAATTTTTTTTAGGGTGTTCGAAAACATGAAACGTTATATGATTGTAACTAACATGAGCACAATACTAACAATTGGCGGTCTTATCGTTAAAGTTAGTTATAAGATTATAGAACAATTTGTTGTGTTTCTATAATTGTCTAAATATCCAACCCATAGACATATATTTCTATGATTGATACCTATATCCTTCATATTCGTAAGTGAAGTGTTTAAAAAAAACTTCGTAGTTGTATAATATTTTTTTAGGTTTTCGCGGTCACTACACATCATAATAAAACAAGTTTAACCGGAAAACCAATTTGAATAATATACGCGATGTAATCCGGTTAGTTTCATTATGATTCGTAGTTGTACTCTATTCTTTGTTTTTTTTACTATTTCCATACTAAATAATTATGGAATTGTTGTACACTGTTTTCTTTTTGAATAAAATGGAGTAGATAAGTACGGTCGATCGCACGTGAGTGGTAACAGTTTGACAAAAACAGCATCTTTATTTCATCAACAGTAAGGGCGATTTTCTAACTCAAGTGCAACCACGGACGTGCAGTCGACTGTACGTGTGTGTACACCAATGTAACGAATGTACTAGCATCAGGCTTGACATTGACACATTGATGTTAAATAATGCTGCTAGGCATCCTTTTGAAACACTCCTTAGTTTTCGTTGTTGAATCATCGTCGAGAAAAACAGAGGGAAGCTTTTCATCGCAACAAACAGAAAAGATAACACTGTCGTGTTAGATATTTACTGAAGCTTCTGAAGCTTGACTTGAATTTTGCGAAGCAATAACAGTGAGAAATGTGGTAACGTCGGAAATGTAGGTTGTATTCAATTTGTGTACATGTATTTTCATTTACAGCTGGGTGTTTGGTGACTTCTTGTGCAAAATGTACCAGTTTGTGCATTCCCTGAGCTACACGGCGTCGATATTCATCCTTGTGGTGATATGCACAGAGAGATACTTCGCTATTATACACCCCATCACCTGCAAACAGATACTCACTTCGACGAGACTTAGGGTAAGATTCAGTAAGCTACGGGCGACGGCATTGCAATGTGCACGAAGTTGAAGTCAGAAGTAATTTTGTATATCTATATATTAGTTATTATATATATATTTATAATAAAACAAAGTTTAACCGGATTTAATTGCCTATATTATTTAAATTGGTTTCCCTGACGTTTCGAAAGCTTTGCAGCATTTCGTGGTCGCAGGTAGACTAAGATGACAAGCGTCTTTACAAATATTTCTAAAAAAAATATTTTAATCTACCGTACAATATTATTAATTAAAATCGTTTCGATGCACGCAGTAATCACTCACAATATCATTATCTTTTACAGTGTTGCGTGCTGTTTGGGACTTGATTATTTTTAGGACTGGGTTCCAAACAGGTGGTAGCTGCCAACCATCTCTATTAAAATTAGGATGTTTTTTAATTTCAATAGCCTCACGGAGTATTCTAGGTAGGTACATATCGGTTTTCCTTCGCCAGAACTTGTGGTTTATCAAATCGAAGAAAATGGTTGGGTTTGTCTAGGGCATGTTCACACACTGCAGACTTTGTGGAGCGTCTGTTCTTGATGTCAGCTATATGTTCTTTAATTCTAGTGGCTATACTACGCTTTGTTTGCCCTATGTATGATAACCCACAATCACAATCAATCTTATAGACCCCTGCATCTTGTAGATGAAAATATTTTTTTAGAAATATTTGTAAAGACGCTTGTCATCTTAGTCTACCTGCGACCACGAAATGCTGCAAAGCTTTCGAAACGTCAGGGAAACCGATTTAAATAATATACGCGATTTAATCCGGTTAAACTTTGTTTTATTATAATGTGTAGTGATCGCGAAAACCCAAGAAGTTATTATATATATATTTATTAGTATTTTTTGGTATCAGTTCATTTATCTCCATTCACCACTAAGGTGACAAAAAAACTATATACATATTCATAAACTAGATATTCCTATTATAAAAATAGTAACCAGCAACATATTAGTGTGATTGGTTGAAAACTGTGAGTATGGAGGTCACAGGACCTTACGAATGCATAAGGGCTGTGTTGTCGCTGGCATAAACAGACAAATGCCAAAAATTATATATTAATAATAAGGAAATGTCTAAATAGCCATCAGTGACTGTTTAATAAAAAGAAATATTATGCCACTACTGGTAAGCTAAGAAATAATGCTATATTCTGCCGCAAGTTGTTAACTTTTAAAATTAGTTCCTTAACACAAACTGTTACCACCTTATTACAAAATCGGGTTTAGCAATAGGTTTAGCCTAAGCTGGACTAATTAGCCTTTTTCTGTATAGAGTTTGACGTTAGACCCTGTTCTCCTACGACGCCCAGGTCGTCTCCTGCGGATGGGAAGAGAGGTTATCGCCTCTCTTATATTATAAGCCTGAAGTGTCCCACTGCAAGGCAAAGGCCTCCCTACTTTCCTTTCACTTCTTCTTCTTCTTCGTGTCGACATGAGCTACATAATAATAATAGCTCATGTCGTGGGGAAAAGATTAGCCAGTCGGCAGGTTGATAGCGGGGCTGACTGCCCAGAGTGCGCCGGACGATCAATTAAATATCGTCACTCGTGGAGGCTCTTTTAATGCACCCCACTCCTTCCACTTCTCTCTGTCTATTGCTACAAGCGTCCAGTCCTTTTGGAAGGAGTCCAGCTCATCCCGCCATCTCCGTCTGGGCCTGCCGCGTTGACGTCTGCCATGTAAAGGGACCCATTGAGTTGTTAGTTTGGCCCAGTGGTCGTCTGACATGCGGCAGATATGTCCAGCCCAGATCCACTTTAGAGTGGCAGCCTTCCAGGTGACGTCAGCTATTTTTGTTTTGGAACGGATCGCTGTGTTTCTTATCCGGTCTACAAGTTTTATGACCAGAACACTCCGTTCCATAGCTCTTTGGCAAACCTCAAGCGTGTTTGTGTTTGTCCTGTTTGTTAGTTTTGTACATTCATTATTCATACATAAAATATACGATACAATAGACTAAAGGTGTGGTTTTATAATTAATTTAATATTAATGCTTCCACAAGTGCTTTCGCTTATGGCATAAATAATACAGCATGACTTTTTAATCACCATCCAAATTTTAATATTAAGTTATTTGCTGAAAATAATAAAATACGTGTTTTTTCTTTTAGTAACGAGGTACTGAAACATTGAGATATGGCATCACAAAGTTCACGTTTGACTTAGTAATCATTGTGTTGAAAATAATGAAAGAGTGTTATTCAGAGCTGATCCTTACATTTTGTCGAGTGACATCGATAATTTAGTAGGGAACAGCTAATATTTTTTTGGAGATTTCAGGGCTGGTTCCATAGTAAAAGTTGGTCTATGCAATGCCCTGAATGAGCTCTTAAAATATGACCACGCATTTCTGATACACGTTGTATACGTAAAGAAAGCGTCAATCACGCGCCGCCTTTAAAATTTTGGTTTATACCTCAGTGGTTTATGAAAAGATTTTGAAATACATACAAGGATTTTTTTTTACTATTTATTAGTTAAGGTTTTTGATGTCGGTTTTTTTAATAATAATACGCGATGTTATCCGGTTAAACTTGTTTTAATATGAAACAAAACGATTTGAGGATCGAACAGCGTCAAACTTGGTTTGATTATAGTGCATACTATGTAGTTTAGTAACAAATACTAAAAACAGGACAAACATAGACTTATATGGTGGTACCTACGAAAGAAAGACATGCAAAAATTCACATTTTGCGTACGTTCGTTGATGTCTTTTGATAAACTCTCGTAAATTAAATCAGTTTCTATGGAGTATCAGGTCGATGGGTGGTAGGGAACCCTTACTGTGTGAGTCCGACTCACACTTGGCCGGTTTATTTTATTTTATAATAGACGAGACGTCTGAACATCTAAACACAGTGCTCGTCAAATCTTAGAATATTGTCGTATCTTTGCCAAAAAATTCATGTCGTATGTCGCTTCTACAATTTCAGTAAAAATATTTTCTTTGTTTTCCTCGTTATGTCATTCAAAATTTTATATTTAGAAATCTCATTTCGTCTTGTTTGTTAATTGTCGCGTCTAGTCTGGTTTAATGACTAACATTCTTGATACTTTACATTAGACTAAAGTACGAGTAATTTGAGTACATTAAAATTTTGGTCATAACTTTCTCACTTTAATGACTAAAATAAATGAGCGAACTTTGTTACTAAGGTGTGTTGTTAAAAATTATAATGATGTTTACACTAATGAGTCGGTTTATAGTATTTTTAGCTATGTAGGTACAGTCAGAAAACTTTCGGGTGGACCACCACTAAGGCTAAATTCGCTTGCACTCAATTTTCGATGGCAGCCCTAGGTACGTGTAATGTAGCAGGATTCGTACAAGGGATTTTGTCGACAAAATGTATCACCGGGAAGTATCGTGACCGTACATTCCGAAGTATATACACTTATACAAATTATAGTTGTAATGGGGTTTATTTAACAACATGGCACACCCCTCGTTCTTTCCCGTGCCGCTTTATGATTACCCCATTGCACGCATACGGCCTATCGGCTAAATACGTTTTTGCCGTGGAAAAACGCGCGGGCGCCATTAAACTTTTCAAGGTAGTAACACAGCTTTTTAATGTGGGCACTGATATTGTGTTGCCTTTTTCATCCAGAAATTGAATTTTTTCTAAAATGTTAATGGCGTCCTTCCAGAATGAATGGTGCTTAGTTGTGGAAGTAACTGCCCTCCGCAGGTCCTTTCCTTTTGTATGCTTATGGTGGAGGGCAGCACCATTGATGCTGTCAAATAGGTTGTCGAAAAACTTCACTGTTTTTGCTGTGTTTGGCATGGTGTCACTCACTGGTCTTCCATCGGCATAGTGAGCTGGAAATAGAAAATGATTATATTTAAGGTTTGTAGTATATCATAGAATCATAGTCAAAATAAAGAAAAGAAGAATAGGAGCCCACCTAACCAATTACAAAATTAATATGACTTTTTACCATCTGAAAAAAAAAACAGGGTCTGTGGTTAGTGGCAATAGGCTCGCCCCCATACATGGGTCTTATAACTGCCTAAATGTGGGTGCTGTCTAGCCCTTCGAGGAATACAGGCGTGATGTTATGTTATGTTGTTATGTTGAAAAATATGAAAATGAGTATCTCCCAATTTTTTGTATTATATCAACCTTCAACCTCAATTTACAGCATGAATAAGGACTCAAAAACAAAGCTTAAAAGTATAATTTCAGAGGAAACAAAAAGGATAATCACAGAACTTCGCTCCGATGTTCTTGTTTTCTAAAGTTCATAATTATTACTTTGACATGACAAATCATACTGATGACATACTGACGTTTTTCATACTGATGAGAACAATGACCCCTCAAGGGGTTTTCAGTTATTTCTATAACAAGTTGTATTTTTAATCGCTGATCTTAAGAAAAAACTTCCAGACCACACATCAAAGGTTAGCCGCTGTTTACTTAGTTACACACACATACACAAAACTATACAGCCCTCTATTTACATACACTGATGTAAGGGTTTGCGCTGGGGTTAGTTTCATTCAACTACACATAATTAAGGTACGTACGTATACATCAAAGAGCCTTTGTCTTTATTCGCACTGGCTTTACACGTCGTATCTGTTTTGGTGAACTAGCGGCAGGTCAACCTTTACGTGGCTCCTTGCCCTCTCTAATATTCTGTAGCTCTGAGGTAGCACTCGTTAGAAAGCCCTTTTTCAGCAATGGAGTGTTCACGAGCTGATATGGTTAATACTTCTCAGAAACAGAATTCTTTTTGGGGTCATCAAATATTACTTCTCACTGATGCCGTAAGATATGAATAACTTTTGGTACTACACCGAAGATACGTTATACTGGCAGACCGCGAATAGGAAGTTTTGTGTGACGATAATTAATTGATTTAGGCTACATGACCTGGGTCAATTTGTAATGAGCATCATATAAGAAGGACAGATTTAGTTTGTTTGTTTTTGACACAGTAACTAAAGCTTTCTAGAGTTCAGGTTCGTTCGTCAAATAGTATAAAAAACTTTACCATAACACTCATAACAGTTTGTGTGAAATTACGTGAAAATGAGTCAAATTCCTTTGTATGATATCATAGGCACAGCATTGTCAATGTCACCACCTACGTTCCACTAGCTAAAACAATCAATTATGTCATGTTATTATGTTATGTTATTATTATTATTTATTATATTTAAATCTTAAATCAATTATTTATTAGTTATTTCTTAAAAAATATATTAACATTATCATATATTGTGAAATATTAAAGATATCACCTACAACTATTTATTACATAGAAAAACACACGAATAAGTTAAAGTTTGTCATCAAGAAACTCTGCATTATATCGACTGAACTAGTCTAATTTCGCCGAGTCATCGCTTCGAGGGATTTATATCAGTTCGTCTTGTGGATAAGGATACGGATATTTTGTGAGTTTGTTCCAATTATTTCCCTTCTATATCATTTTCGTACTTGTAATAGTATTTTTCTTATTTTAAATTCAACCTTTTGTGTATTTTTTCCCTCACATATTTGAGTCAACACATGTTAATCGCTGCTATTTAATCTGCACACTTCTATTGCGCTTACGCTTTGCATATTGCTAGCCGTTTACCATAATTAGTAACGGTTGCATCAGCTGAGCGCACAAGTTTGGAACCCAGTCCTAAAAATAATCAAGTCCCAAACAGCACGCAGCACTGTAAAAGATAATGATATTGTGAGTGATTACTGCGTGCATCGAATCGATTTTAATTAATAATATTGTACGGTAGATTAAAATATTTTTTTAGAAATATTTGTAAAGACGCTTGTCATCTTAGTCTACCTGCGACCATGAAATGCTGCAAAGCTTTCGAAACGTCAGGGAAACCAATTTTAATAATATACGCGATTTAATCCGGTTAAACTTTGTTCTATTATTTAAAAAAAATTGTTTAGCGAGATCCCGTCCAGAATGAAGATGTTATAAATCGACTCGTTAGATTAGCCAATCAGCGTTCAAGTTTCCAATCGTCCTAAACGAACTGGGTTTTTTGCAATGATCCTGATAATAGCTCGTATGATACCGTTTTTTTTTCTGATATTCCAATTATCCGGACTTTTGCAATCATCCTAGGATTTTCGCAAAGATTCGATTTATCCGATTATCTCGCTACGCTGTCCGTCCGTCCGTCCATCCTTCCGTCCGTCTGTCTGTCACAGGGCTGTATCTTTTGAACGGTAATAGGTAACCGGTTGAAATTTTCTCAGAATATGTGTTGCTATTTAGTTGTTCATCTAGCTATAACTGTGGTTAAATAAGGTTTATGTTTATGAAATTAATTGAATGAAAGGTAAATTGCGGTTTACGATTTGATTTGAAAAAAACCACTTACTAGATCTCGTTCAAACCAATTTTCGGTGGAAGTTTACATGGTAATGTAGGTACATCATGATTTTTTTTTAGTTTTATCATTCTCTTATTTTAGAAGTTACAGGGACACACACATTTTACCACTTTGGAAGTGTTTCTCGCGCAAACTATTCAGTTTAGAAAAAAATTATACTAGAAACCTCAATATCATTTTTGAAGACCTATCCAAAGATACCCCACACGTATGGGTTTGAAGAAAAAAAAAATTGAGTTTCAGTTCTAAGTATGGGGAACCCCCAAAATTTATTGTATTTTTTTCTATTTTTGTGTGAAAATCTTAATGCGGTTCACAGAGTACACCTACTTACCAAGTTTCAACCGTATAGTTCTTATAGTTTCGGAAAAAAGTGGCTGTGACATACGGACGGACGGACAGACAGACGGACATGACGAATCCATAAGGGTTCCGTTTTTGCCATTTGGCTACGGAACCCTAAAAAGAAACAAAAAAGTGACTATCACGACAAATACTAAAAATAAAAAAGTCTCAAACCAAAATGAATGATATATTTATTTGCAAGAACATAGGTAACATTGAGTTCGTCTAAAGTTAAAATTCGACATTTCAGTCGTGCAAATATTTTGATTTTCAATTAATCGTACATCATTTTTAAAAACAAGGGAAAAGGAAAAAAGAAAGGAAGAAGCCCCCCCCCCCCCTAAACCCCCCCCCCCTTTCACTTAAACTAAAAAATAAAAAAAGTCTAAAACTTAAGGGGTTCCCCATACACGAAACCTCGAAAAACATGCATTTTTTCAAAGTTTTTGTTCCTACTCTATCTTCAAAACGGTAATACTTACCAACGTCAAACTTTGTCTGATTATAGTGCATACTATGCAGTTTCGCAGAAAATACTAAAAACAGGACAAACATATAAATAAGTGGTGGTACCTCCGTAAGAAAGAGATGCAAACATTCACATTACGCGTACGTCGTTGATGTCTTTTGATAAACTCTCGTAAATTAAATCAGTTTATATGGGGTATCAGGTCGATGGGTGGTACGGAACCCTTACTGCGTGAGTTCGACTCACACTTGGCCGGTTTTTGTCCTTAATAATATGCTGCCCGGCAACAGATTATATGTATAAAGTATGAGGTGTAATTTTTTTTTGTACTTAAATAAAGTATTTAAAATATTACAAACAAAAAAAACAAGCCAATTCAACTTATTACCTTACATCTAATAAGTAAGCAGGGTGTGTGTGGTAATACAAAGAAAACACTTACTTTGAAGAATGGTGCGTGGTTATACTGTTCATATTGGTTACATTCATGCGGCTCTCAAAGCTTTGTAGTGTGGACTTCATTTCGGTCACACAGTCTGTACTGTTAAAAATACTGCAAAAACAATAACAGGAAGCATGATACTTAAGATACTTAATATACTTTGCTAACAATTGACATTTAAAGGTTACAGAATAACATTTAAAAATACGAATGCTATTTTATTTTGTACCTATCATACACAAAGTATATTAAAAATCTTTAAAACACAAAGACCAGGACAAATGAAGAAGACCAGAGAAAGTGAAAGTTTAAAATCCAATAGGTGAGTTATTACAAAACGGATGTGCAAACAAAACAGTAGAGGAAACAAACAAGAAAATAATAACTTGTAGTTGTACAAACTATGTTACCTGTCCGTATGACTAGTGTAGTGATGTGATGAGAACGAAGATGTGAAACTGTGTTCTGCAGACATCTCAGCGTGCCCGACTGATACGAAGCCAGACTCATTGGAGAAACTATGAAACAACATAGGTATTATGGTTACGGAAATCCCAATATTCTAATAATATATACATGGCAGAGATAACCATACATGGTTATAATAAGGAAGGAAAATTTTATAATGTCTATTGTAATAATTGATTGGTTGTCATTAAAATAGGTTTACGAAATATTTTGTCTGATTTACGGCCAAAATTAATACCCAATCTATCCACGATTTACCCTAGTAGAGATAAAATTTGACATATTTGTATGGAGCTTATGTCAAATTCCTATCTCTAGTAGGGCAAATCGTGGATAGATTGGTTATTCATTTTGGCCGTTAAATTGTTAAAATTTTCCCGGCTGGTGCCTTTTCGTTTTTCAAATTTGGCTTGACACACTGCCGTGTATCTAGATAGAGTAAACTTATTAATTACGAATGAGAGTGATCAATTTCATTTTTAAAGGTCGATTTTTAAGTAAATTGTATCTAAACCAGAACAACTAATAACTTCTTAGGTTTTCGCGATCACTACACATTATAATAAAACAAAGTTTAACCGGATTAAATCGCGTATATTATTTAAATTGGTTTCCCTGACGTTTCGAAAGCTTTGCAGCATTTCGTGGTCGCAGGTAGACTAAGATGACAAGCGTCTTTACAAATATTTCTAAAAAATTATTCGAAACGTAACGTCAGGGAAACCAATTTAAATAATATACGCGATTTAATCCGGTTAAACTTTGTTTTATCAGAAAAACTAAATTAATTTTAAAAATGCTGTAACAAACGTAAACATTTTTCTTATCCAAATAACATAAGTTCTGCAATCAAAACATGATAATTATTTGAATCTCCCATTTTTTATTGAAGTCATAAATTTGCTAAAGTCCCATTAAAGCCCAGCCTATGGATGTTATAAATAAAATATAATGCTCATCATATACAATTCGATGAGGGCAATGTGGTGCAACCTATTTTAATAAACGGACTGTACTCCACAGATGTTTAATTCATTAAAATATTAACTATTTTGAGGGTATTTTTTGCTTACAAATCTGATGTCAAACAAGTGATTGCCTAGCAACTAAACAGTTTCACTCTTCTATTCTTATACATGTGAAGTTGCCAACAAGAGGTTGGCTGTCATTGGCTTTCTTTAACAGTGGTGCCAACGTAATACATTATAAAACTATAGAGTACTTGTTTACAAGGGATTGGTCAAAAACATGAAGTCAAAGTATCATAGCCGCTGACGTTATTATTGTATTGAAAATAAAAAATGTTTAATCTACTGTCCGCATTAATTACGACAAATAATAAGTAATGAAAAAATACGCATGTGATTGTCGTAAGTTTTTCATCTTTGTACAGACTTACGGCCAAAATTAATATCCAATCTATCCACGATTTACCCTACTAGAGATAGAAATTTGACATATTTTGTATGAAGCTTATGTCAAATTCCTATCTCTAGTAGGGCAATTCGTGTATAGATTGGATATTAATTTTGGCCGTTAGTGCTATTCTAAGCGATGTCCTTTAGGTTCTGATCGTTTAATTTGGATTAACTTTTCAATAAAGCATAATAAGAGGTATTATGTCCTTGAATTTAGTGTTGTACCACCACAACACTATTTGAAACCACAGTAGACCCGACTAACTACTAGATCAACCTTGCAAAAACCATGCTAAACTGGAAATAAAGCATCCTCATTCTCAAAAGTTCAGTAGGTATTAACTATGAAAACCTCAAGCAACAAATCTTCAATTACTTGCAAGTCCAGACTTTCAAACTAATTTCTATTGCATCAAAATAATCCATGTACCTAATAGAAAACGGAAGTTAGGGCAAAGTTGTGAATCTTTCGACTTGTTTGCTTAATTATGAAGTTCTTGTGGCGTGTACTGTAGCGTTGTTCACTAGTTTATAGTATGTAAGTGGGAGAAGAACAAGCGTGTTCTTGTTTGTATAAGAATTTTGTAGTGATTTATATCCATGTTCTTAATTGTTTCCTCAAACGTTTCTAGATTCCTTCAAGGGTTCCTCAAATAATATCAAAATCGGTATTCTCAGACATTTTCTCAATGCATCTTGAGGAAATAAATAAAGCCGCAATGGATAATTGTATAATCATCATCATCATTTCAGCCGAAAGACGTCCACTGTTGGACTCCCCCAAAAAGGGGGATATAATAATCACCACGCTGGGCAGGCGGGTTGGCGATCGCAGTTGGTTAAACCTACATAAATACTCAGAGAACGCTGCTGCCCATCCTCTGGTGAACTCCTTACTTGTCTTTTACGATACCCACGTGAAGAGATGGGGTGGTGCTATTCTTTGTTTCCAGCATCACAAGGAACATTTGATAATTGACACGGATACCTAATTGGTATGGTACCGGCAAGGTGGACCGATGAACTGAAGGTGGCTGGGGGGACTGGATGCGGAAGGCAGAGGGTAGAGGAGAATTTCCAGTTTTATAAGGGAATTCTCGTTCAGCGTCGTATAACGGCTTGCTCCGTCAGCCGGGTCCCTCTCGCAAGACCTAAAAACATCACCTGGTCACCTGGCTCCCGTCTGCTGCTGGTAGCGTCGCTGCTCCTGTAAAAAATAAGTCTAGATTATTCGAATTCATTATAAAAATCGTTAAATTTAAATGTTCCAGACCTTTCTGCGATAATTTTGTTCTACATACTACGGAATAATGAGCCAACGCCTACCAAAGTGAAGCGATCTAGAAGCGGGGGTAAGATTTTGATCGCTAGCTTTTTTAATTTGACTGGCCACTTGGTATCAATTCCCTTACGGGATCAAAGAAGCATTAATGCCGAATGGTATACTACCAAATGTTTCCACTCTGTTGTGAGTTTCGCCCATAGCCCCTCCGGCATGCGGCAGATGTGGCCAGCCCAGTTCCATTTAAACTTGGCAGCCGTATGACCTACGTCTGCAATTTTAGTTTGGGAACGCAGTATCGAGTTTCTTACACGATCAGTAAGTTTGACCCCCAAAATACTGCGTTCCATTGCTCGCTGACAGACCTCGAGTGCGGACTTTTGACGAAGTGTTAACGACCACGTCTGCGCTCCATAGGTGAGGGTGGGAAGAATGCAATGCCAATGCATCAAAATAATGTTTTTCGACGACAGCTATAAAGTCGTCGTGGTTAGTCGAGGGAACCCTTATTTAAGAGACCGTCTTTGAAATATTTGTCAATCATTTTTATTATTAATGTAGTAATTTATGTTTTTCTTGAAGCTATATTCGGATATTAGCTTTTGTGTCAGACATATTGGTAAAGTCAAGACCTTCGGTCCCAAGAGACGTGAGAACACTACTCAGCGGGCACTCCTGGGATTACGAGACCGACAGGGGCAGGGAAGGACAGTCCCCCCGCTGCCTGCCCAGTGGCAGGGTGAGTGCACACCGGGCCCGCCCCTGCTCCTCCACAGTGCCCTCTGCTTTCTCAGAGGGGACACTGTTTCTCTTTTTTTAGGGTTTCGTACCCGAAGGGTGCCAAGCTGGACCCTATTACTCTCGCTACACTGTCCGTCCGTCCGTCATAGGGCTGTATCTTTTGAACGGTAATAGGTAATCAGTTGAAATTTTCTCAGAATATGTGTTGCTATGAGGTATATCACGAGAAATACTAAAAACAAAAAAAAGTCTAAAATGAAGCCAATTCTGATAATGGGAACTGGTTTAAATTTGGCTTGCAAGATTTGACCTAAACCAACTAACAAACATGCAAGTTAAATAAAAGTTTGTAAAAAGAAGGTTCTGTACTCGACCCATGTCTGCGATTTTCTCAAAAACGAATGAATAATTTTAATAATGAATGTAGGTGAAAATATAGCAAGAGAATAGGTTTTTGCTGGGCAAGTGTGAACCATCGTCGACCGCACCATCGCTTTCGCTTTTTTTTTGTATGTATTTCCAAAAAAAAAAGTATATACGTATTATATCCATTGTCTAGTACCCATACCACAAGCTCTGCTTAGTTTGGGACTAGATGGTGCTGTGTAAAAATGTCCCAAAGATATTTATTTATTTTATTTTATTTATTTATTTAACATCAGGTGAGGTGGCGGCTCTCGCTACGCTGTCCGTCCGTCCGCCCGTCCGTCCGTCTGTCTGTTACAGGGCTGTATCTTTTGAACGGTAATAGGTAACCGGTTGAAATTTTCTCAGAATATGTGTTGATATGAGGTGTATCACGACAAATACTAAAAACAAAAAAAAGACTAAAACCAAAGGGGGTCCCAATACAAGAAACCTCAAAAAACATGCATTTTTTTCAACGTTTTTGTTCCTGCTCTATCTTCAAAACGGTAATATATACCGGCGTCAAACTTGGTCAGATTATAGTGCATATTATGTAGTTTAGCAACAAATACTAAAAATAAGACAAACATAGACATATGTGGTGGTACCAGCGTAAGAAAGACATGCAAAAATGCATATTTCGTACACTGTGCGTTGATGTCTTTTGGTAAACTCTCGTAAATTAAATTAGTTTTTATGGGGTATCAGGTCGTTGAGAGGTACGGAACCCTTACTGCGCGAGTCCGACTCGCACTTGGCCGGTTTTTTCATTATATTATTGCACTAGTGCTTTTTACTTTACAGTTTATTTTTAAATCGCAGCAAAGCAACGATGTCTATCTAAAGAGTTATTATGCCTGAACTAAATTAAACATTTTTGGAAGTAAATCAACTGTATTAATTAAAATATGCTTTATAAACATTTAATTTCGTCAAATTATTAATTTTTGTCAACAAATTAATATTAATTTGTGTTATAAATTAAAAAAACAATTTATAATATTTTTATATTAGGCTGTATGGCGGTTTCCTTCGACCACCTGCGCGCGCATAGCTGTAGCCTAGCCTGTATGTCACCGCGTGGTCCGCGCGCACTGTTGCCAGGTCTCCCGATTTTCCGGGAGATTCACAGATTTTCCTAAAAATCTCCCGATCTCCCGATTTTCGACGAAAATCTCCCGATTTTTTACAATCCCTGTATAAAGCCTCATATTATGAATAAGATCATAACCTGGCAAAAAAACTGCATAAAATGAAACAGACGGATAAGTTGCTGCCCTGAATATTTCCGTCACATGTTACACAGTGCAGTAAAATATCAAACTGCTTTGATTTTAATATTTCAGCTGGATTGGTAGCAAAATATAATACTGGGATAACTTCAAAAACTTTGATTTTTGTTGAAAAATATAATCTCCCGATTTTTTCTATTTTTCCTCAATACATCTCCCGCTTTTTTCATAATAAGCCTCCCGGATTTTGAAAATCGGACCTGGCAACACTGTCCGCGCGCCATTTTTCACAAAGTCAATATTTGTCTAAAATGTGTAATTTATGTTTTTTTCCTCTTTTGTTGGTGTTTTGTGAATGTTTTCAACAAAATTTTCTAATATTTCTATGATGCGAATGTGTTTTCAAGACGAAAATCGCGTTATTATGATTAAAAATTTAATCGGTGCACTTTGCATTACTGTATTGTTTGTTTGGTGAAGGCGCTTTGTGAAAAAAAGAACCGGAAAGACTGCCGTATTTGAGATTTGTAAAAAAAATCTCTTAAAATAGAGACAATTATTGTGACAGTGGAAAGGTTTATTTCAACGGATGTTGTTATTTAGTTTTGTTAAATTGTTGAGGCGGTCGTTATTATTTACGCCGTGTGTTTTGTTCGCTACGTAAAATTTGATCGCTAGCTTTTTTAATTTGACTGGCCACTTGGTATCAATTCCCTTACGGGATCAAAGAAGCATTAATGCCGAATGGTATACTACCAAATGTTTGCCAGAAGTTTTCTCTGTTATAAGCAACAAGCGACCAAACACAGGGCTCCGCGGGCTACTGCTCCACCACGACAATGCACCTGCGCACACCGCACTCAAAACGAGGGACTTCCTGGACAGCACGCCAGTCAAACTCCTGGGTCACCCTCCTTACAGCCCTGATCTTGCTTAAAATTAAATTAAAACACGAGAAAAACACAACAATAAGACTTCGACGGTCTGTAAATAGTTCGGGAAAATCGCTGACGGTAGTTGGTTCCACAGTTTAGAGATATAAATTTGACATACGCTCTAGTAGGGCAAATCATGGATAGATAGGATATTACTTTTGACCATTAGTAAAGTCGTGTTCACAATTTAAGAATATTCCAATCTATTAATAAAATAGACCTAAGGCAATTTTTGTGGTTATTCAAAGATGTTTTAAAAAAACCACATCGCTCACCTAATGCAAGGCCCCACATCTACTGATGAGGTTATTACGAGAATTAAATTTTTAACTGAAGTATATTCACATGAAAAAGAAATAATGTAAACAAAACCACAGTCTGCGCTGTTGATTTTCCTCTTGAAAATTACAATTTGAAATTTGAAATGAATGCGAGTGAATGTGTGCGAACTTTGCAGTAGATTTTTAGTACTTGTGTACATAATTTTTTTTTTTTAAATCACATAAATGCTGCATAAATAAATGCATAAATGCTGGTTGTTTTGCATTAGGTGAGCGACGTCTAGCATTTCTTTTCGACATGAAAAAAAAGACGCGTCTTTGAAATATTTAAACTATCTCGATTAAATGTGCATTTGATTCGAATTGTACCTCGAATATTAGATTTTAACATAATTTTTAGGTATGGGTCGTGCTGGTTACGACGACAGAATCTGTTAACTTAGCGCTAAACTAGTGATATATTTTAAATACAAGGTCGTACATCTTTAATTCGAAATATTTGGTGAATCTGTAGCTTGCAAAGATGCGACAGGCTCTACTTATACTGGTTTTATTAGCATTGTTATGCTATATTTTACTATTAGCCTGACTCGGACTTGAAATTTAAAACCATCTGTTCAGTCCAGCTATACTTGCAACAAAATACATAGGTAGAACATTGATATGTGGTAAATAGGTGTCATTATTCATAAGATTAATTACACAGGGCTATTGTAGCTGATTGCATTGCATCCATCATTAATTACCTACTATCGATCATGTTTGGGCCAAGGCAAATCGGCGGACGGGACGGCAGAGGATTTTAAATTTATCAATGTATATTTTTATACTTATCCAGTGGAAATAAGGTATATATTTCAATGCTAAGAAGCCGACCACGAAGTATCGCAGCGCATCTGCCGATTTACGCTGGATTTTTACGTCTCCATCCACAATATTATAAATACTAAAAGTAACTGTATGCTGTATGGCTGTTTGTTACCTTTCACGATTGAACCTCTGAACCGATCGTAACGTAATTTGGCAAAGAGGTGGCTTGAGACCTGGAGAAGGGCTTTTTATCCCAGGAAGATAGGCAGTTCCCGAGGAATGCGCGATAACGTATTTCTGTAATAAACCGAATTACACTCGTGCGAAGCAGCGGGCAGAAGCCCAGAAGCTAGTTGTCCATAAACGAAAATAATATTACAGCTCATAGCTTTCAATTTACATACGAGTAGGATCTGTCTATGTTTGGTCTCATAGGTACAACTCGGCTTCAGAAATGTAGTCAAGAGCGAATCGAATTTGCGTTCCAGTGTTCTATTCAGAAAATTATCAGAACGAGATCCCAGACAAATTGTTAAGCTAATGGTGGCTACACACGAGGCAGCCGGACGGATTTGGATGGACAGTATCTAATTTGAACTTTCGGTGTGGTTGCAGGATTTGGACCATGATCTGGATAAAGCTCATCGTCTTCCAGCAGAAAAATCCATAATTAGATGATTAAATTAGCTTGTATTTATTTAAACACATTTTTTTACCCTAGACCAATATTTGTAGGTACAGTCAACAAATCAGAATCATGACCCACTCAGCCGATAATTCGTATGAAATTGTCAAAACGGTAAAATTTTGTTCTTATTAGCATTATGCTGCACTTAGGACATTTTGAATATTAAGGAAACTGCGTTAATACGGGTCAGAGGTCTATGCAATTTTGAGCTTTTTTATTAAATGCAATAGATTAATAATTTTATAAAAAGTTACGTTTTTAATAAAACTAGAATTATGTTTTGAATTTCTAATTTACTGTCGTTCCGCATAGTTTACCTATAAAAAAGAAGTAACCATTTTTTTTTTCATAAACCTATACGGCCTCTATCAATTCCAGAAGAATATCAATCAAATTAAAAGAAACTAACTGTCACTGTACAATTTAATTGATAACAAGTTTGTTGCCAGGGAAATATTTTTGAGCGAAACTCGACCTAATTAAATGGCGCTTAAATTATAGTACGCTATTTGCACTCAATTACATTAGAAATAGATGTTATATTCGCATGCATGCTGAATTGCTGAGTAGCCTGTCTACTACGGGAATGTCATTCAGCGAACCAACGACAGTCATTCGCGTCACCAAACATTGCTTCCTTAAAATTATCGCAGCTTCGACCGCAAGGAACATCGTACGTAATGAATATTTTCTAAATTGTATTTAGCTAAGGAATCGTTTTCAACGACTATTACATATTTTTTCAAATTTTGCATGATTTCTTAATTATTAAGGTTGGTGAAAATAAATCCTCCTTTTTGATGTACTGAGTACTTGGATTCATGCTTTGCAACTTATAACAGCACAGGGGCCTTATTATGAACTCTTATTTCCAGGCAGTTCTCGCTGTAAAGTGAACTGCCTGGCAAATTCGTATTAGTAACTCAATTGCCAGCGAGTCAGCGGTCACGTGACACTACAAGCCGACTTCTGCCCGTATTTTGGCTGACTGGCTAGCGATAACCGTATTATGAACGCTTATTTGACGTTTCATTTCTGTTTTTTTCAGTCAATAAGTGACATTAGAAACCAGTCAGTAAAAGCTGTCTTGGAGTACCTTTTATTGAATTGCTTTGAGTTCGTTTGGTAATAATAATAATTCTAACACTAACATGTGCGATTATTACGAAGTAATTGCGTTTCTGGAAAGCGACGCTTCAAGGCAGACATTCACAACATATAAAAAAATATAGACTAAGTGCTGCGAACAATCACAATGAAGCCAATCAAACCGTGCTCCTCCGTGAACAAACCAGCGCTCACGCACACATATGCTCTTGAAAGATATATTTTTTTGGCCATGCTTACTAGACGACGCCGCGACATGTGTACTGAGAGCGGTGAGCATGGTTTGATGTGCATGTGTGTGCGTGAGCGCTGGTTTGTACACGGAGGAGCACGGTTTTGGTGGCTTCACTATGATTGTTCGCAGCACTTGGTCTATATTTTTTACTATGTCTGTGTCTGAACTAAATAACATGAAATGAAAAATTATTTTAACACTTTCTTGTCATCAATCATTGCAGCAGTATTGATAAGTTTTATGAAGTGTTAAAATTACAATAACTTAAACTTATCTTCTTATCCCTTGCCCTTTTGACATCATTGGTAACTTTACCACAATACGAAGTGTGACTAATTTGAAATGATAAACTTCTTCCCGCACTTCCATTACTATATTCTCTTGAGGTTAGACCAGTTGTCAGACTTTCAGGCTTCTGACTAACCGTAACGACTGCCATAGATATTCGTATGACAACCGGGACCGACAGCTTAACGTGCTCTCCGAGGCACGGAGGGGTCTCGATGTGTAACGAAACGGTCACCCATCCACAGACTGACCGCGGCAAGTGCAGCTTAACCTTGCAGATCATACAATCCGCGCAGTCGTTGCTTCACTACGAGCCCCTCTACTACGTGACCAATCTTTTACAACCCCCCCCCCCCCCCCCGGTGAGCAGCCGTAGTATATGCAAAGACCTCCCCCTCCCCTCTAGTTTTCACGTAGTTATTCATTAATATGTTTTTAAATAATATTTTGCCAACAGAAAGTTGAAAAAAAAAATTGCTCATCTTTGTTTTTGGTCAGTGAGTTGAGTTGCCTGAGTATGTTACCCTACTCCAGTAATATTTTAACATGGGAGCGTTTACAGAAATATATCAAATGTACAAACACTTCGACCAAAAATAATACTATTTGAAGACCACTATCATCTCAATCAACTGTCTCGTTGGTCGCAAGCGCGACTGCTAAGCGTGAGGTCCTGGGTTCGATTCCCGGGTCGGGTAAAAAGTATTATTAGGATTTTTCTCTCAAGAAAATTTCTCAGTAGTAGCCAAGAGTCAGGAAGATGGCGGTGATTCACTCCCGTGCCTCGGAGAGCACGTAAAGCCGTCGGTCCTGCACGTGATCTCTTTCCGGTAGTGTAGGATTGCTGTCCCCGATGGAAAAATCAAAACAATGAAAAAAATATCAGCGGATCCTTACATTTTGTCGTATTGAATTTAAATGGGGTAGGTACTGGGTACTGCCTAATTGCCTATATGCAATGCATGCCACTGATACAACGCGACATAAAGCTACAATTTGCAAAAAACGCCAACAATTTTGAATTTCGCGGGGTACCCTGTAGCATTCACCTTAACATCAGGTGAGGTGGCAGTCAAACGCAAGCCCATTAGGAATAAAAATAATAATTAAAACTGAACTACTAAAATACTGACCACAATCTTTGATATTGATGTAGAGTGTTGAAGTTATATACATACCTGAAAAAGAAAAACAACAAAGTTAGCAATATATGTTACGTCCTAATTTCCACGTTGCCGGTGGGACTATTATAACGTCAACATAATTCTATAAAATGACCGTCATTCTGCTCTGCGTTATTATTAAAATCATTGATCATGGTTTTTTGTTACGTTTCCCAGTCTTTGCGATTAATTTTATGTTTACTTCCGTGTAAATAATATGTATTTAAGAAAACACCCTCACACGAGCATCGTCATGAACTAAGGCTGGCTACATACAGCGGTGTCCCATCACTATGCTTTATGGAGGGAAACTGCTAACTTAAACATTGAAAATATGAAACTATTTTATTCAGCCAAGAATCAAACTAACACAATCGCGAAGAAGTAGGTACTATTCTGTATTTTATGGCGTATGTTGATAAATATCGACCCTGTTCAATAAAGAGGATCAAATCTCCACAGCAAACATAGCATTTTAAATTAAACGAAGAAAAATCCATGAAAGAAGAACTAACATCAAATAAAAGGGTGTTTTTGAGTAAAATTTGCTGCTGTATAATAAAATAAATAAATAAGTTACTGTTAGATTTCATAGTTTCCTTGAAAAGTGAAATATGAATAATAATTTCATTGAAAAATGAAATGAAATATTTGTTGGAGAGATTTGATTCTCATTATTTACCCCATTAATTGGTAGCATAAAATACAAGATGGTGTGTATTCCGTTCATGCTAGTTCAATTCCTGGCTTTGGGAAGACACTTTTGAAAAATACCTGAATGCTACTTGCTTTAAAAAATACAATGAAGTCTTCCTTAAGTAAAATTTTCTATTTCAATATTTAAAGTACTTTCCCTCCAAGAAGCATTGCGATGGAACAGCCTGTATATTATTATGAAAAACATATACCTATAGGCTTGTGGGCCATAGTGTGCTATCTAATGCTATAGATAATATCGATTTGAACGCCTTTAACGCAATGCATTTTAATTGGTCGTTACTTGTTAGGCATCTGTTTCTAATGAATGGGCGACTATGATCCGAGTCAATTTTGGTACGTAATAAATAGGAGCTCTCAGATATCAAATATCTTCACACGAAAATATAATTTATGGCACAGTAAAATGGTGCTATATTAAAATTTCTTATCTTAAACTGTTAGGCACTTTAAATTTCAAAATGCCTGTAGTAGGCAGAATATTATGGAAAACGATAGAATTTTATTCACGAAATTTCGAGTTACTTCACTATTTTATAGCTTTATGTTTACTTACATCTTCTCTTGGAAAAAAAAACACATAAATAACACCACCTCTGTATTCCTCGAAGGAGTAGGCCATAGAGGAAATGAATATATTCCGTGGGGTAGGCTCTACCGCTCTAGGCAGTGCTGTGTATAGTATGTACACACGGCTACACATCAAGCTGTACATTTCCAGTATAAGCTGACCTCGCATTGTAAAGGTTTTCCTTACAACGCGAGGTCAGCCTTTACCACATCTAACTAAATTTGACCTGCAGCGGCCCATCTGTCTTCGGAGTCGATTCAAGCCCTAATAAGGCACGATGGGAGAGGAAGGTACGATGGGAACTGTGGCTACAAAAACTCCTCCTGCTGATTACATTGAGCATGCAGAAGAGCCCCCAGCAGACCACCAACTACCATGGCCCATCTGGAAATCCTTGAATCCTGCCCTACTGAATAACCTTCAAGGGTAACGATCTGCACTCCTAGCACTTCAACTTCGGTTACACGGTTCGGTTTGGTTTCGGTAGTAACCTGCTACATTACTATAGTTTGAACTACTATATCAATAGTCCTAATCCTTTACCGCTTAATAACTTCTACAGTTATAAACATAAGTAAATGAAATTTTGACAAAAAATGGAATATATATAGATCTCAATTTTAATAGAATAAAAAAATCTTGATTACGTATTTTAGGGGTGGCGCCCATACATGTGAAATGGGGATGAAAATATTTTTTTCGCTGCACCCCCTCGTGTGGGGTATCGTTGAATAGGTCTACTAAAATGAAGGTAATGTTTCATACACCACTTTTTTATCAGGTATACCATCTGCGAAATACAGTTCGCCAAAGTGGCTTGCAATGTGTCCCCCCCCCTGCCATTTCTAAACTATGCAACATAGAAACTTATAGACTTCAACATTGATAGACCTTTATAAAAACTCTCTTTTAAAGTTATTTCGAGTATAATATGATTATAAGTTTTTGAGTTATAGTGAGAAAACTGAAAAATAATACGGTATTTGACTATTATTTTTTTATTAAAAAACATGAATCTATTCAAAAAAAGATGAGCAACAATTGAAAAACTAATGAAATCTTTTTTACAATGCCCGGGTTATAAAGAAGCGCTTCAAAGTTGTTTACTAGACAGAGACATCACTACTACCATCTGACGTCATAACGCATTAACGCCATCCCAAAGACACCACTCAGTACAATGTCCGTTTTGCGCGACAAGGACAGAAAAAGCCCCTTCCAAAAACTTTAAAAGCGTGTATCTCTTCAATTTTGTATTTTTTTAAATTAATAAAAAAAAAATTAAATTAATTAATCGTGTTATTTTTATTATTTCTTCAAAATAAAATTGAAATATTTGTTAATTTTGGGTAATAGTCGATTACCCTATTACGGGACTAATACGGTAACTATTGCCTACTATGTTCCACAATACAACTTAGTCCGGTTACTGTGAAAACCACGGAAACAAAATAGGCAAAACATCATGCAACAATCCGAGACTCGGTTCCCAATATAACAAAATAGGCAAAACAGCATGCAACAATCCGAGACTCGGTTCCCAATATATTACCGAGAAAATGACAAAAGTAATAACAAATTCTTACCTGAGAGTTGCGCGTAGGCTTCGCAGCGTCTTGAACAAAGAGTATATCCGTGGTCCTGTGCCTTCCGCATCCAGTTGGATTCCCGCGACCTTCACCAGGTCGTCGGTCCACCTTGCGGGGGGCCTACCCACGCTGCGACTTCCAGTACGCGGTCGCCACTCCAGAACTTTACTGCCCCATCGGCCATCCGTTCTGCGAGCAATGTGCCCCGCCCACTGCCACTTAAGTTTGGCAATTCTTCGGGCTATGTCGGCTTTCGTTCTCCTGCGTGGCGATGCTTGGGGGAGGCCTATGTCCAGCAGTGGACGTCTTTCGGCTGAAATGATGATGATGATGATATCCGTGGAGTTTCTTGCCGGTTCATGGAGAACCATAGGACCCACAATTTGGAACCGTGCAACTAGAGCCTGACGTTTCAAAAGTGCCTGTAATTAGGTTTATTTGAAATAACAACCCTAACGCCTTTAAAGCTGGAGTGAATCGGCACCTAATAGGTTTGCTCGCTCCATCGTCGACCACATCTTGACAAAGCTGTCTAGATTGCGGTCAAGAGCAGATCTACATCTAATAATAAAAATAAAAAAAATAACAATGACCTTAATGACCTAAGTGTGATGTGTAAGTGTTAGCCAGTAGATGTTCCTGATATAATGTTTGTTTGTAGATTATAATCTAAGCTACTGGCAGGAGATTGAAATTCAAAAAATTGAGATTAGTTTAGAACTATATTTTGAAAGTCTTTAAATACGAGACTTGGGCTTCAAATGTTTCATCTGTATCCTTTACTTCATAGAAATACTACAAAAAACTATCATTTGAATTACAATTTAAGCTTCATTCATAGAATGTCAAACCAGGAAACACACGGATAAAAATTGAGCACCCTTATTTAATGTGAATACATATAAATACACAATTAAGTACACTCACTGCGGTTGTGATAAGAATACACAAAAACATCAAATGACAAGTGTAACATAATTAATAAATTAATTATTGTTTAATAAACAGGAGGCAGTCAATTTTGTAATTAATATGGATACCATCCTACATGGATACTCAATTGACTTATACTAATTTACCTATAGTTAAATGAAATAAAATTATAAAATAAAATTAACACGTTTTTAAAATGATAGCGAGTTAATATTGCATTGTCATCCAGTTTTGAGCTATGTTTAAAGTTTCAAGTCTCTAGCTCATCGAGAAGGTTAAAATCGATAAAAAAAATTGTACCGAACCGACCAACAGACAGACAAGAAAGCAAATTAATAAAAACATTGTAATAATAAAAAGGGACTCTCTAATATTTAATTCACCTAGGTGCAATGATTCCGAGGTGAAATAAAGACACTATAAATTCCACTTTGTTCACCTTGTAAATTGTGCTATTTTTTTTAGGTATTGATGACCAGTTTGACTGAGTCACTCTGGTTTTCTGTGCTAGCGGTTAAAATTTGAAATATTATGCTCTACATATCTGTAGTAGGGAAAACTACAGATGGATAGTTTATTGAAAATGACCTAAATAATATTATTACAGTATACAAATGTCTTTGATTATTATCATCTCAATTTTATAAAGTTCGCCATTAAATTACACTTAAAAATACAATCATTTTTATAATAATATTCATAATTTCAATTTTATAAATTCATCATAGCTGTAAAATGTTTGCTCGACAAGCCAGCTTTTCAGGCGAGACTTAAATAATATAATAATACATAAGAATAAATAAACAATATAATAAATTGCTTTTAAAAACAGTTTTTAACTTAATAAACTGGTATTGCAAGTAGCGTTCACCAAACTGAGACATAAAGATGGAAAGTCTCTAGAAATAGAAATGCAAGCATCACTGTTTGGCGGCAGAAATAGTGCGGTGGTAGTAGTTCTCCTGACGAGCTCTTCCACAAGGCTCTTCTACTACTACTAAAATCTCGATCTTTGTCTGTATTCCACCTCTCTTTTGATAAGAGACAGAGAGGAAGACCAAGAAGAACTTTCATGCAGCACTCTTTCTACTCCTCTGATAATTTTGCGGATTTCAAGACAGTTTAACATCTTCCGGGGATGCATCGAGATTCATTGTTTTAGCGATTTTTTTGTTGGTCTCTATTGTAAATTGTGGCTTGGGAATGGCTTGAAACATTAGAGGTAAAATGTAAAGGTACCATACATACATGTACATAAGTGGATACCCATAAAAACTAATTTGTAATTTTCGGCGCTACCTCTTGTTTTAAAGATAGGGTGTTATAATCTTCTAAAATATATTTTTCTAACATAGAGGTGTAAGTCGATGGCTTAGTTAACAGACTGTACAGTTTCGCATAAAAGTGTATACAAAATGCCACTAGTCGTACATTGAAAATTTTAAAATCCCGTTTTTAGCAGAATTTTTGACAGTCTTTCTTATTCATATAAATACAATTTAAGTTTTTATAGACCCATTTTTTGCATGATAAAACAATTTGACACAGTACTGACAAAGATAGAAAATTAGTTCCGAATTTCGATGTTTTTGCCAGACTGTAACTCCGATTTGACATATTACTCAATTTTTAACAATTACTCAATTTTTACCAATACTCCATTTGTACCAATTACTCCATTTGTACCAATTACTCCATTTGTACCAATTACTCCATTTTTACCAATTACTCCATTTTTACTAATTCTAATTCCCTGCTGGGATCTTCAAAAGCGACACGTTTTTGCTAGTTAAAGGAGACGTGTCTAACTGTCTAGAGTCTACTAACTACGTAGAAGCCTACAGAACACATTGTATAAGCAAGGGTTCACCAGCCAATAGGCCAGGGGGTGTAGGAAGATGATAGAGTAGGTATATGAATTGTAGCTAAAATAAATACTATTTGTAAAGTTTTAATCGTTTACTACAAGAAAAAAATGTCCTAATTAAAACCACAGACATAAAATCGGTTTTTTGTCCCTTTCTTATAAAAAAAGTCGTACAATAACGTTAAACCAGTTTTTCCGAGGGTCCTCAGAAGGCCTAATTTGACTATAGCTCTGGAAAATAAGAAGATTAAAGATACCGAGGCCATAACCCAAGAAAAAACTTGCCTGCCTTTAAAGATGAATTCATCAAGAAGGATCTAAGTTTACTCTATTTGTTTCTGCAACCTTTCGTTACTTATTTAATTTTGAAGACCGACTTTTACAAGTCCTAGAAGTGGGTTTAATAAAGGTACGTGTTGTGTTGGTATGTTTTTGGATCTGAAATACATATTCATAAATAAATATTTTAATGAAAAATTCTTTTTCATGTCACGTTTTTAAAACAAAAGGGAGTTAATATTGCATTGTCATCCAGTTTTGAGCTATGTTTAAAGTTTCTAGACTCTACTACATCGAGAAGTTACTTAAGAACCTGACAACACCTAAAAAATCAGACCTCTGCGGTCACTGTCGTTTCGGACAGAACTGAAAGAGAGGCAACGAGCCGAGGGACATCGGATACGCCGCTCAACTTGAATGAAAATTAATAAAAAATAATTAAAATAAAAAACCAAAAGCTTATTTGAAAAACAGAAACAACAAATGTTTAGATTATTGTCTTTTTCAAATGTTTTCTTAATTTTATTTATAATATTTAGTAAATAATGGAGATTGTTTGCTTTAAAGCATGTTTTAAGAGGTTAGTTTACAATTCTTTTCTATCGAGAAAACTTCAAGACAACGTGTTTTTGTTTTTGAATACAGTTTCAGAAAATACGATCAAGATTAACATATATTTTTTTCACGTCTAGAATTGCAAATACCTAACCTTATTTTTCTGCAAAAACATATTTAAGTTTACATCAGCCACAATTGTTTTGACGAATTTTGCCATATTACTTAACTTTTTTATTAGACTCAGTCCGTGGTTTCGCAAAATTACAACATTGTAAGATCGCATTAAAAGACTACCTCTACACGGTATTTTAAGTTTTCGCGAAACATCTCGCGTCTTCGCAAATAAGGATTACGCGATTCTACGTCAACATTATAAACTATCACTGTATTAGATAATAATACCTTTTACTTTATCAGGAACCAAGGGGTAATAAGTAATAGTCACACTAAGACTCAACCCTAAAGCACTGTATTTAAGGTTAGTCAGTCAATCAGTAACACAATAACAATTACAATGATTTGAAACAATATTTCACAACATTATTACAAATGGGGACAAGGTATGTCAGGTCAAACTACGTCAATAACTTGAACCGAAATGCCTCGCTCCCTTGAATAACAACTGTTTTTACCCAACTGCCCCAGAAACTAATGTTTTTTTTTTTACAAATTCAAAAGTTTTTAATTTAGAGGGCAAGTCGTGGATATATTGGATATTAATTTTGGCCGTTAGTTGGCCCGCGCTGCCGTCCTATTACTAAAAGGCCGTTAAGTGATATTTTGTCAGAGTTACATCATCATCATCATCCTCCTGCCCTTATCCCTACGGACCGCGTCATCTATTAGATAGACATCGTTGAATGTGTTGGTTTTGTTATAAAACAACATGGTGTCGGTATTTATTTCCTATTTGATTACCTCTGAGAAAAAATGCCGAAATACACTCAGGGGTCAAATCGTTACCCAATGGTGTTTGGATTTTTTTATGATCGAGCCAAATAAGTCCATTTATGTTTTGGACTTAATAATATTGTCACGTCTATCCTCGAGTAACACGTATTTTAATTTCAGTACCATAGAGTGAGTAGTTCTGGGCGGGATTAGCATTAGATTGAGTTGAGCCTTGAGCGTGCTCCATTCTGTACGTGGTGTTCTCCGCACGGCAGTCGCTGTCGCCGCCGACGTCGCCGGTGGGTGGGGGCGCGGGCGGGGGCGGCGGCGGCTCCCCGCGCGCCGGCTCCCCGCGCGAGCCGCGCCGCACGCACCTGCACGCGGAGCAGAAGCGCCTAACACCAATATATACACCGTTGGCAAAATAAATCTTTGAATGTATTTACTGCCCTTAAAGTTTTACTACTACAAACCGGGAAATATTGTATAAAAAATACTCCATTGGACGATAATATTATTTTATGTAGAAATAATAATTACGAAAAAGAAATCAGAATATTAAAATCTTCGCTATTGAGTTCCGGATAATCAAATGACGGAGGACGCGACCGATGCACCTGGGATTCGAACCTAGGACTTCACGTTTGGCAGTCGCGCTTGCGACCACTAGATCCTTATAATACTATCCATTGTCTAGAACCCATAGTACAAACTCTGCTTAAAAGAAAGCTCTGCTGCTCTGCTTGAAAGTGCACCACATACTGCCCCCATCTATTTTTCACGTCTTCCTTGTCCATCCAAAGGTTAATAAATAAATAATAAATAAATTAACTTTATTGTTTAGTCCAATTTTACAAATTAGCGTAGCCCTGGCTTCTAAACTAGGGTGACCTGTATGTCCGAAGCCAGTTCCTGTCCTGTATACAATGTATAAGTCAAATGAACGTTAAACAAAAATAAAATAAAAGAATCATTAAAGTTATTAAAATAGGTAACCACTATAAAATAGTTAAACTGTTTAGAAAAGAAGAAAGACATGCAATGTTAGATTAGTTGAATGTGTGTGTACGGTTGTCTGGAAGATATCGCTATTAGCGATAAGACCGTCAATGTACCCTTATTTTACATGTTAGTCCTAAGTTTAATAATGTTATTGGTGTACAATAAAGAATATTCTATCTATCTATCTTAGTTTGGGACTAGATGGTGCTGTGTAAAAATGTCCCAAAATATTCATTTGTTTAATAAGATTATTCTACGAAAATCTTGGTTATCTGTGAGTTTTTTTGGTCGACAATCTTCCTGAAAAATTTCACATTGGCCATCTGGCTAAAAAAGTTGAAAAGCTTTCAAATAATCAAAAATGACAATCGGCTTCGGATCATCCTGAAGGCCAATTATCGTAACCAAAACCGTTCAAAATATAGTTCCAAACTAATCTCATGCTTTAAATCTCAATCTGCTGACGGTAGATGTTTTTGATTGCCGTTTATTGGTGACTTTAATGACCTATCCCCCAGTTTCTGGAAGGCTGATCAATTTGATCTGTTGTCAAAACTAATGTCAGCTCCTGTGATTGGCTGGCAAAAATGTTAACAACCAATCACATCGCTTGACCTGAGATTTGACAGCTGATTAGTTAATTTTTGCGTTGATCAGCCTTTCGGAAACTGGAGTAAGTGTCACAACTAAACGACAATCAGGAACATCTACTGTCAGGAGATTGAGAACCCTTTTTAAGGTAAAAGGCATAAATTTACCACCATGTACATAATCCATCACACTCAGAAAACATAGGCCACCCTACTGATTCTCACCTATACACACATACCCTACTCACCCATACACATACACCCCAACCTCAAACACCCACCATACCTCCCACACACACCATACCTCAATCACAAATACAAACATCGTGTGTATCTGCCTACTTCGAGTTATGATCTGTGATGCGAGTCGCTGAGCTTAAAGACCGTTCGATCTGTTTGAGCTGCGCTCGCTTGCTGACTCTGCGACTCACCGCGGATCTGTCGCCGCTCCAGCTCACCGAAACGAATCCTTTACGCATTTGCAAGCGCCAATGGAACGCTCACGCGTGTTAACGGTCACGTTTTTTGTCGGTTTATTCCCCGGCACGCGGCCGAGCGCACAACAACGCTATAGAAGTTTCGCTTCTAACAACTAATTCGTATTTTTATTTTGCAGAAACCGAGACGCTCGACGTATGTCCAGCAGTGGACGTCTTTCGGCTGAAATGATGATGATGATGATGAGACGCTCGACGTACTAAAAATGCCAAGCGTAAGACTGCAGTGTATCGAGACACTCCGCTATGGCGCAAATGGCGAACATTTGCAAACGCTACCGCGTTGTGTGCGGCTGACTTCACACAGAGTGTGTGTGGCCGTATGCAAACACAACATGTGCGCCTGGCTTTACATTTCCGAAAGCACGTACGAGCTTAGTACAGTCAGCTGCACCAATTGGTTACCCCACTTACGAAAAAACCCTCGAAAAAGAGGGATAACGAATTAATGACGCTGTGTGTACGTTTCATTAGTTTTCGCTTAGTAAATAGGATCCAGTTTCAATTCCCTTACACTAACGATTTTACTTAACTCTGATTCAGCTGTTTACACGCATGTTATTAGTCTAAGTAAAAAGTTCTAAGCTCGTGTAAACTAGGCAGTAATAGCTAACCTTGTTATAGAAAAGTAAGTATTTAGTGAACAGAATCGAAAGATACTTCCACAGTTCGCAGGCGCGTAGTCTTATTAAAACACTCACAAAAGGAACATTGGTTAGAACAACTTTGACAAGTGATCGCGGGGAGAAGAAAGGCAGAAATGAAGTAAAGCCTCAAGCCGCTTCCTTGAACGAAAAACTTGGAGTGTGTTTCTCATCCCCCTGTTATTTGTTTTGTGTGCTAGTGATGTGCAATATTGATTTTAATCGATTTTTTTATCGTAATTGATATTAGTTTTATTGATAATTACTGACTCATCGTTCATTATCGATTCGGTATGAGTGGGTAAAAATTAACTTTCCTTCTTTAAGACCTTCGCTTATTTATTGAGAACAATAAAAAATATAAAAATAATTAAACGTATCGATTCCACAATCTCAATCCACTAAAAACATAACCCATTCTATTAACACCACATAAAAAATAATTAGCAACAATTTTGCGATCAATAGTGTAATTACAGCGCCCACACCGTTCTTATACATTCTATGCATTTGAATGATATAGCAATTAATTGCTCCAATATTATCGACATTGTAAATACGTGGAATATTAGTGTAATAAAAATGTGTTGTGTGATATTAGTAATTAATTAGTGATATTGGGACATTTGATATCAATACGTCATTGTTATCCAGCACGTGTGTTTCAGGTGTGGATCAAAGTTTGATTATCACTTGCTTTAACGGTGAAGGAAAACATCGTGAGGAAACCTGCACACCTGGGAGTGCTCCATACAGTTCTCGATGGTGTGTGTAGTCCGCCATCTCGCACTGGGCCAGCGTGGCTGACTAAGGCCTTAACCTTCTCATTCTGAGAAGAGGCCTGTGCCCAGTATTGGGAAAAAAATGGGCTGATGATGATGACGTGTTTCATCAAGTTCGAAACATGTAGGGCTATCGTTTGAGTTACCAGAAATTATTCTCAAAAGTAATTAAGAACATGTTAATAAGAACGTTTCTTATTAGCGATTGCAAATACACATACTACATAATGTACTGATTTTGAATATTATAAAAGTTAGGTTTTTTGTTGTTGATAAATTAACAAGAAAACCATTATTTTGATGTAAACTTGACCTTACATTCCGCAAAAGTCGCTAAACATCTACCTTTGTTAAGAAATATCTCGGATGTAATATAGAAGTATAATTTATGGTTAAAAGAACTTACCTGTAAGTGAAGTTCAACCATAATTATGCGAGATATTACATCCGAGATATTTATCACCCACCCACCCATTAAGACAGAGCGCAGCCAAGGGTCGCGCCCTGCCATCCCAACTTCTTTTTGCAGAATGTACGTGAGACGACTCCAAACTGAATGACGTTATTAGAGTTGTACCGGGTGAAATAGGGGTGTATGTATGCACGGAATCGATTAGGCCATCGATTCTTTTAATTTAAATTTTGTTTGTTTTAGCAAGCTTTAAACTGTGTGAACCGATGCGATATGCATGGATGGACTACCTTTGTTAAGAAATATCTCGGATGTAATATCTCGCATAATTATGGTTGAACTTCACTTACAGGTAAGTTCTTTTAACCATAAATTAGTATCACAATAAGATAGATAATCTGTGGGAGACTGGTGCCTAAACTAAGCCGAAGCCTATACCTTAGGACACCAGGTCCCCCCACATAAGAAAAGGATAACAATATGCCGTGGGTTACATTGATACTATTTGTGTAGATATTTAACAGAGCTTATTTTAATGTAATCTAATAAGTACTTTACAGTTTTTTTATTAATTTTTATTAAAAATAGTAAGAGAAGGTGATGTGGGTTTAAAAGCTGCGTGTGTGTGGGTGTGTGAGAGTGTTTTATTTGTGTGTATTTGTGAAGATGTGAGTGCAGCTATGTAAGTGTGTGGCTGTGTTTTTTCTACTTTTGAATCCTTTGATAGTGACGAATCTCCATCAAAATCGAGTTCTTCATCATCAGAATCATATTGGTTCTGAAACAGTCATTATTTTGTAGATAATATAATGAGGTATAGGGTAGGGTGGTAATCACTGAACCACCTAAAGTTTGAAGCATCACTGCTCTTATATCTGTAGACATAACAGTGTGAGTGGCGGTAAATGCATGAACTGACAATGTCGCGTTCTTGAGATACCTATGGTGGCTAACTGTTGCTGCTTGGTTCACCGATTACCATTCTACCCTATAATCAAAGATATGACCTTTATTTTACAGAAAAGGTGAAGTTTTAAGCCTTTAGGTGGATGAAAGTTTGTGACTCTACTCCCGTAAGTAAGACATACTGTTCTACAAACCTTTTTTGATTTCCAACGAATTGCATTATAAGTTATTTTATTTGGAAATTGGGTTTCGACATTTGAGGTTATGTTTATATTTTTATATACACAACTATGTATAGATTTTCTCGTTATCTCCTGCCTAAACACACGACAAACAAGCCCTGGAGCGGTAATTCGTCGTAAAATACTCATTACTAGAAATTTCTCACAGAAAATTGATAAATAACCACATTTAACTACTTTAACTACATTCATGAAATTTTAAATGCTTTGTTTTGTATTACTTGCAGTTTAGTGTAGTTACTTTCGCAAGTGCTACTCCAGACAGGTGCGGCATAGGTAATACAGGGTCTTATTAGAGTTGTATAAATTTTTAATTTGGTACTGGAGCTTAATTTGGATCGTCGGTTGAAAATTGGATAAAGTGAGTGTAGGCATTTAATTCCTTTCAGGCGGAAGTATTCCGTGTTTTTTGTCCAATTCAATTATTGTGTTCATTAATCGGGTGCTTGAAGGGACAGTGTTCATTTCGGTAGATGAACCAAAAATATATCCTCAAGTACCCAGGGCCCCCACTTAGCTAAAAACGGCCCTGTTTGTAGGTCAGGCTTACAAGTCTTTTTTCACCAACAGTGTAAAGTTAATATCATCATCATCATCATTTCAGCCGAAAGACGTCCTCTGCTGGACATAGGCCTTCCCCAAGCATCACCACAACGACCAAACAAAAGTTAATATCATCGGTAATCAAAACGACTCATTCTCAAATAACTACGCAGGCATTTTCGACCACCCACAATTCCCATCGGTTGCACCGACCTATGTTATTCGAGACTTCTATCAATATAGTATCCAGTAGTAAACACGTTTAAATGGAACTGAAAGTGCTGCAATGGCCCATTGTGTAAATATGCCGTAAAGACATAATGATAAAGTGCAATTTACGCAATTGACTTTTACTTGCGTGGGAAAGTATCAAGTGATAAGTTTTCCGTGTTTTTATTTTATTGAATGTATTGCAGCCTATTTGCAACTTGCAACGAATGTATCATAAGTAATCGCATTCTTCTTCTTCCTGTCGACGGTACAAAAAAAATACTGACAGTGGCACAGTGATCAGACGCTGCTGGCCCAGAAAGCCACGTCTTGTGCATTGTCTGTGGCATTGTTAAGGTCACTCAATGTGCAAGTGCTTGGACACACGGAGCAGCATAGTAAGTGTGACATTGATTGATCAATGGCACACATGCAGGTTGTAGCTGTTTGGTCTATATAGCCCCACTTGCTCATGTTAAGCCTGCATCTGCGTACTTGGGTCCGCAATCGGTTTAGGAACTTCCATGTAGGCCAGGGGAGTTTATACCCTACAGGAAGCTTCTCACTGGGTTGGATGTAGTTTGCATGTGGAGGTAATTTTTCCAGCCACAGTTTCCGACGAGCTTCAGCTTGTAAAGCCTCTGTTGATTTAAGGAAACGGTGGCGGCTCTTTAGGCGTTCTGTTGGTAGCTGGACACCAAAGAGAGGGTTCCTTGTGTTTGACTCCTGCTTTTTTTTTTCCACTGCACACGCTACGTCCCTTCGGACCTTTGATCTTTGGCATGTTTTTGCCTCAGGAAGACGCGGATGTAGCCACAACTTTATTTATAGGTAGGTATATCGTCCTCGTAACAGAACGAAGAGATGAGAGAGTTCAGATAAATTAAGTTAATGTTCAGTATATGTCTGGAAATCATCGTCATGACGGAGACGGTCCCCAGAGAATCAAGAACTTATTTGAAGACCTGTTAGGTTCCTTAAGGGGTGAGCTGTCCATAAAGTTACGTCAGTATATAAATGTCTTTGGAGCTGTCTTATGAGTGCATACATTAATTAGAAATGGCTCAGAATAAAAAACCAGCAGAATACGCCCGCAGATCAACAGTAGCAGATCGGTAGCAGTGTAGATACGTCCAATTAATTCTTCAGAAAGGCCTCAAAAAAGATTTTTAGTCCAAATAATATTTATTCGTGGATTTTCTCAAACTTAATGTTATCGTTTCGAAAACTAAGAGGGGTCATTGTACTCATAATGAAGTAGATTATATGCTTTGACTTTATTTATATATTTTTCTTACCCCGAGTAGAATCAGTATATCAAATCCGTTCAGCCGTTTCAGTGTTATGGAAGAACAAACTAACATCCATACTTTCGCATTTATAATATTAGTAGGAAGTAGGTATGGACATTGTCAACACGGCCTGCTGGTTTACGGTAGGCAAAGTCGATGTTTTATTAATTTGATTTTCATGGATCATTGGTGTAAATTCTCTTGTTCACGCTACTTCAACAACTATCGCTCTCTTTTATTAATAGTAGATACAAGAAAGAGATGGCAACAATTTTAGAACTGTCAAATTAGTTTACGTGTTACATTTCACTGTATTTTAGTGGGCACGTTATTACACATGGTGTTGT
This sequence comes from Asteroscopus sphinx, assembly GCA_949699075.1. NCBI lineage: Eukaryota > Metazoa > Arthropoda > Insecta > Lepidoptera > Noctuidae > Asteroscopus > Asteroscopus sphinx. Next base: position 22,501,817 of record OX453024.1, read on the forward strand.
TGTCATTTCATTAAAATTCAATACATTAATTTTATTTTTGCCATTGCCACTCGAAAAAGGGCATTTTATTCATCGATAACAGTGAATAAAACTCTCTTTTACTCACAAGAGAATAAAAACATTTTGAATTTGGAACAAGCACGAATTTTATACTAAGAAATGAATAAAACGTGCTGAACGTACGTATTGGCTGGCTGGATGGAGCTATCAAATTTAAATTAAGAAAATTTATATTTTATACTTTATACTACAGGTTGGCTAAGCGACCATTATGTTTTGTCTATGACTCCATACCATACTACCATTGTTTCCGCAAGTGGCATCTTTCGTACTTCTGTTCAAGAAATTCTATCATAATAATTGTTTATTTACAGATAATGTAACAAACACAACAATTACAACAAAATTTGTTGTTTATGGAGTCTTTCTTTGCAAAATATGCATGATTTTTGAGCTGTATGAGTTTTTTATTAAAAAAATTAATGATTTTCTGGCTATCGGTTAAAGTGGCCGTTTTGGCGGAAAAATATGAGTTATCCACTTTATTCGGGTAGGTGAACAATTTTAACCATGTAAGCTATTCTGTTGTGTAGTCATTTGCGATGTATGCCCAATAAAAAAATCATTGTGTATGCCTCATAGCCACAATGCTAAGCAAGCGGGTTGGTGACCGCAGTGAGTATAGCTGATGCTTGTGCATGGCTAGGTGGACCGATGACCTGAACAAGAACAGCTGGGGTGGACTGGATATTGTAGACGGAGGACCGAGGATTGTGGCGCAACTTGAGAGAGGCCTATGTCCAGCATACGATAGGCTGAGTTGATTGAGCTAGTCTGTTCTGTATGCCATTCCAATGTCGTTTTAATAATAATATAAACAATAATAAACTAATGATATTACCTAGTTATCAGTACATTGGTATTAGTTAGTAGTTATTAGTTTCTTAGTTAGTTCCTTAGTTACTTATTTGTTGTTAATTAAGTTTGTTTTCATGTTGCATGTTTACGTAAGGTTAAAATAGTATACATATGTATGAGCGCATCTCGCCGTTAAACTTAATAGTTTGCCGAGTGTTCTGTTAAATTAAAACTAAAGAAATTGTACCTGTGATTAAATAAAAAATAAACGAGTGTGCTTTACAACACACGACTGAAGTAACACTTCACGAACTGATATCGACGAACTGATGACGACGTCTGTGGTCTAGTGGTTCGAGGGTCGGACTGCTGATTACGAGGTCGTGGGTTCGATTCCCACAGGACACAAATATTTGTGTGATGAACATAAGTGTTTGTGTTGGTCTGGGTGTTTCTTATGTATTATAAGTATGTATTTACAAAAAAAAAAAAGTATATAAGTATTATATCCATTGTCTAGTACCCATATCACAAGCTCTGCTTAGTTTGGGACTAGATGGTGCTGTGTAAAAATGCCCCGAAGATATTTATTTATTATTATTTATTATTATTATCTCCCTCAATACTATTTTAATTTAAGACGCTGACAACAGCCAAATACCCCAAATAGGCTTCTTTTAAAAACATTTTTAGCTGCATCTATTCAGCTTGTGGCAGTGAAAAAAATATATGTTAATCTTGATCGTATTTTCTGAAACTGTATTGTGCCCAAAACACGTTTTCTTGAAGTTTTCTCGATAGAAAAGAATTGTCAAAATTACGTCGCGTTCAGCGTAGCGCCGAGGAAACCTGCACATCTGAGAGTGCTCCATACAGTTTGTTTGTTTGTTTATAGTATAGGATGCCGAAATGAGCTAAAGGCCCACCTGATGTTAAGCGGTTACCTTTGCCCATAACAACTTCAATACCACCTAGGCTGTTACCTAAATGGTACCGCAAGTCGGTTCGCCAAACTGAGACATGAAGATGGTTCTCAATGGTGTGTGTAGTCCGCCAACCCGCACTAGGCAAGCGTGGTGGACTAAGGCCTTAGCCTTCTCGTACTGAGAAGAGGCCCGTGCCCAGCAGTGGGACAGTAATGGGCTGATTATGTTATGTCAGCGTAGCGCCGAACCTTTCGTCGAGCGACTATTTCCGTGAGAACGCATTCAATGTATTTTGAAAATCTAGCATCGTGTTTGCATTTAAGGGGAATGTTGCAGCCAAGTGGCGCCCCTATCATTAAAAAACATATTATTCGCTGAATACATTATTGATCGAAAATTCGTTTTTAACGATTGAAGTAAAGGTACTGTAGTTTATTCAGATCTGTGGATTATATTTGGCTGTCGTTGTAGATAGAAAAAAAAGTGTCAAAAGTGGTAATTTTTCGCATTTTTTCTATCTACAACTACAGCGAACTATAATTTACAGAGTTAATAGTTTCTGATTAAACTACAGTACCTGTACTTCAATTTTCGATAAACGATGTACTCAGCGAGTAATTTTTTTTTTACTGATTGGGGTGCCACATAGCATTTTGTTTTTTTCGATTTGACCCTCGCAGGTGGCACCGAGGTGCCATTTCTGCTTAACCGGACTGGTGGCGAAGAGTCCCGAAAATTTCTTTTTAACGATTGAAGTACAGGTACTGTACTCAAGTGCGAAAATCGGCCTAGTTTCTGATTAAACTACAGTACCTGTACGTATTATGTATTACCTATTCTATGCCTGTACCTACTTCAATCAAGGATCCGTCTGGGCTGGGAAGCATTTGGCATACTTCGCCGAGTATCCTCGTCGCCTATACCGCAAAGTTTGAAGACAAAGGTCTTCAACCAGTGCGTCCTGCCAGTCATGAATTACGGTGCCGAGACGTGGACACTGACAGTTGGGCTAGTCCACAAATTTAAAGTCGCTCAGCGAGCTATGGAGCGAGCTATGCTTTGAGTTTCTTTGAAGGATAAAATCCGTAACGAGATTATCCGGACAAGAACCGGAGTGACCGACATAGCTTGTAGGATCAGTAAGCTGAAGTGGCAGTGGGCTGGCCATGTCTGTCGAAGGACCGATGGCCGTTGGAGCAGACGCGAGTCCTTGAGTGGAGACTGCGTATCGGCAAACGCAGCGTAGGGCGCCCCCTGCCAGGTGGACCGACGACCTAAAGAACGTGGCTGGGGGGGACTGGATGCGGAAGGCAGAGGACCGAGCGTTGTGGCGCAACTTGGGAGAGGCCTATGTCCAGCAGTGGACTGCGATAAGCTGAGTTGATGACCTACTTCAATTGTTAAAAATGACTTTTCGATAAATTATGTATTCAGCGAGTAATATATTTTTTTCTGATGGGGGCGCCACTTGGCTCCTTCATTCCCCTTAATAGGTTAATTGAATATTATTTTTTATTAGAAATCCTGAAACTATTAGATAAAGTTGAGCAACAAGCCCGCGCTGCTCAGCGTGGCGCCGGCAAGGACTAACCTCCTCAAGTTTGCCCCCTTGTCACGAGCCGCACGTTTGATTAATAAAATTATAGTTGATTAACATTGACATATTTTTTGATAGTTTGCCCAAGTTCATGGGAGTTGTATAGAATAAAAACCGGCCAAGTGCGAGTCGGACTCGCGCAGTAAGGGTTCCGTACCTCTCAACAACCTGATAACCCATAGAAACTGAATAAAATTTACGAGAGTTTATCAAAAGACATCAACGCACAGTGCACGAAAGATGAATTTTTGCATGTCTTTCTTACGCAGGTACCACCACATATGTCTATGTTTGTCTTATTTTTAGTATTTGCTAAACTACATAATATGCACTATAATATGACCAAGTTTGACGCTGGTATATATTACCGTATTGAAGATAGAGCAGGAACAAAAACGTTGAAAAAAATGCATGTTTTTTGAGATTTCTTGTATGGGGGTCCCCTTGGTTTTTGTTTTTTTTTTGTTTTTAGTATTTGTCGTGATACACCTCATAGCAACACAATTTCTGAGAAAATTTCAACCGGTTATCTATTACCGTTCAAAAGATACAGCCCTGTGACAGACAGACGGACGGACGGACGGAAGAAGCGTTGTCCCGAAAAATGCTGATTTTTCACTTTTCTTGTGGTCCAGAAGATTTTAATTTTAATCATTTTAATCAAGTTTTTTCGGACAATATACTGCGTATTATAATACAATACAATAGAGTGAGTCGGTATTGCATTCCTATTAATTCAATTTTTTAATATTTACATATTTATGTTACAGAAACTATAATAGTTTACTTGCTTATTGCATAGTTATCAAACTACTCATTTGTTTTTTTAAATCTAGTACAAGGTGTTATACTAGCCAATGTAGTTTTTAGTATGATGTGTTTGTCTGCTTAAAAATCGTAGTGTAGTGATTTTTGAACAACTTACTATATTAATCTTGCCTAAATGAAATAGTCACTATTTGACTATTCTAGACTATGGTCGCGATTCTCTTGTACACCGCACTAAACTAATTTTAATCACACTATATCTCATTCTTACTAATATCAGTGAAAAAGGACAGAAAATATTGAGAACTATAAAATAAGTCTGTCCTTGTAATTTACGGGAAAATAGACGCGACCTAAATTGGGCTAAATTCACGTAGAAAACAAGTGTACAGTCTAACAAAATAATTGGTATACAGGGTAGAGAGATATAAATGAAGTTTTCTCATAAGATTATGGATGTTTTCGAGTGAAACATCATTTTAATAACGGAAAAAGTTAAACTAATTTACTCACATATAATATACATTGTCTGGTCTAGTAGTGCCATTTTACTATATCTTTTCAGTTAGGTACTGTTTATAGTCTATCTGCTAAAATAGTGCTGCCGTTAGAAAAATACTGTGAGGCATGTGCCTAGAACACCAAAGGAGCCACCTTGAAAACAAGCGATGCTGCCATGGACACAAGATATTGTCATTTCATATCAGTGCATTACAGTTAACAGTTTCATTTGCGTTTATTGTGTACAGTGAAAAAAGTGATGAAGAATAGCATTTTATGTAAAATCTTTAATCTTTTTCAAAAAAACTGCCACCATATTTTTCTGCCACCTTGTACATTACATTAATATAATGTTATAAAATTTAATGTAATGTAACATTAAATTTAATATTTGGTGAAAAATCAGTACAATTATCTCGTGAAATGAAATCTTAATCTCTTTGGAACAATTATCAAATATGGGGTCATGTAGCGACATCTATCCAATATTGAATAAACTATTACGTTCTCGTTCTCGTTTCTTAAATTTGTTAAATCTGCCATCTATTACTTTTAGTCCGTAACAGTAACAAATATAATGCTACTAAATTAAAAACCACCATCTTACCTGTTATCTACAAGCATTCGAAGTACTACGTTTATTTGCAGCGTTGTGAAAGCTATTGTACCCGTTTATTTGTTACCCGACTGCGACAGAAGGAGGGTTATGTTTTTCGAGTGTATGTATGTATGTATGTATATTTCTTTGGCACGCGCTGTAGCCTAAACGGCTTGATGGATTTTAGCTTGAGATGTGTCGTTAGATTCGTCTTAATTGTGAGAGTGACACTGGGTATATCAAAATTTCAAAAAATAAAATGGCCGCTTTTTGGCGCCATTTTAAGTCTTCAAAAAATATTTTTTTCCCTCAAAACCTATCGAGTGGGGTATCAAAATAAAGGGCTTTATAAATCCTTTACAAAAATATATACAACTTATATGTTTAAATGTAATTTGGAATGAGAAATGCTAAAAAAACAACAAAATATTCATCGTTAAAACAAATTACCTACCTACATTAATTGCGCGATAAAACATGACAACTAAAAAATTTCTTTTTATACAACGTGTATCAGAAATGCGTGGTCATATTTGAAGAACTTATCCAGGAGATGCTATCGATCAACTTTTACTATGGGACTAACCCTGAAATCGCGAAAAAAATATCAGCTGATCCTTACATTTTGTCGAGCGACATCGTTGATTCGAGGATTCGATTCCTACAGGACACAAATATTTGTGTGATGAACATAAGTGTTTGTGTTGGTCTGGGTGTTTCTTATGTATTATAAGTATGTAGTTATTTACAAAAAAGAAACCAATCAAAATAATATGCGCGATGTAATCCGGTTAAACTTGTTTTATTAAAAACTACATCTTTGAAGCAAGTAGAAACTAAATCTAATCATGTGCCGGAGTAGCAGTACGTATATAAAGTCACATGGATAGTAATTGCCGACAGAAGTCCTTCCTGGCGCGTCCTGTGCTAAAGCATGTTGTAACAAAAAACATGAAAAACCCTGCCTAGCCTAGGCCTGAATGCCTCGTTGGTCTAGTGATTTTTTGTAAAGATTTTTTTCTCAGTAGCAGCTTGGAGTCAGGAAGTTGGCGGTGCTATAACCCCGTGCTTCAAAGAGCACGTAAAGCCGACGGTCTTGCGCTGATCTATCTCCGGTCGTGTCGGATTGGCGTCCCATCGGATTATGAGAGTAAGAGAATAGAAAGTGCACCTGGGTCTGTGCACACACTTGTGCACTATAATATATCCCACGCAAAATATATATGGCTAGTCTCCGTTGAAAATGGCCGCCATCCGGACAGAATATGTTCCTGATTGCTGTTTATTGGTGGCATTACAATCTATTTCTTTGCATTATAATATCGTGTCACAAATAAACTGCAAACAGGAACATTACCTTTTCTTTTTCGGATGGAAATCCTCATGGATACGTCTGGAGACAGCAGAGGGGTATGTCGGATTCTTATCGACTAAAACCACACGGTGGCCATCCTCTGCACAAAATGAGGATAGACGATTCAAAGATGCAGTTCGATTTAACAAAATCAAGCAAATTCAAATTGGTTTGCATAAAAAGGGTCCATATAAACAAATAAGTGTTAGTCGTCCCTGATAATATTTGTCTCCACTCCAATGTTTGTTTTCGCAGTATATCTGGCCAGTGATGCTATAATGGATATTTTCCTCGATTGTACAAATGTTTGTGATCGTGCCCGGAGCGACTCGTTGGAGTTTAGCAGAGACACCGTCATTACGCTAAGACGTTGACAAACATTGAGTAACGTAAATAATAGTAAATTTATTTATTATTTTATAAATATCATTGTTGTTTTGCTAGAGTAGATACTTGATGAAGTTATTAGCACGATTAGCACGTTCGCGTTTTACTAGCGTGTTTATTTCTCACCTACATCGTAGAGTCAGATTATTTTATTTTGTATCTTTAGAGTCAGATAAAAAAATGGTTTTGTGCATTGAGATGTAAAAGAATACCTGAGTTTTAGATGCCGCTTCAGATCCAGTGATCTCTAACTTCTCACCAGTGCCGTCAGACACGTCTTCAAAAGTGTCCTCAGCCTCCTCACTGACCAGTGGAACCTCCTGCTCTGAGGTTGAATCTTTACTTACGGATACTATACTAGTTCGGGATAATGAATGGCGATTCTTGTTTTTCACGGGAATAATTTGATCGACATGTCTACGTACTTCCGCCAGCCTTGTTGTAATAGATCTGGATGTAATTCAGCAGCTAAGTGTGGGGCCAGTGGCACCGGTGCGCCTGGCGTTTGAGGTGTTTCACCGCTTGCACTCGGAGACGACTGGATCTCTGGTGAGGAGTCACTCTGAGTTGCGTTATTCTCCCATGTCGAGGAGCCGGCTGCAACTTTATCGCGAACATCATTCATATTGGCTACATTTCGAATTACGGTTACGAAATGATTGTTAACTTCTGCCCAACAAACAAGCCTACTACTAGCCACTAGCACATCAAGCCACTGTTATATCATCACATCAGGTAAGCAAATAATAATATATTTCATTTCAATGTTAAAGTGTAATATTTGACAATGAACTTTTCAATCTGCATGCAGTACACACTACAGAAAACGATTATTTCAGGCTTCTGCGGGCCAAACGAAGCTTAATGAATTGATACACAGGGAAACAAGCCCTTCCCACCAGATGGTTCAAATACCAAGAAAATATACAAGCACTCAAAAACACTAGCTCATATTCGTATATTTTTTACTATAATATATACAGAAAAAATCGATCTGTAATAACAGACATATTTATAGATATAAAATAGAATAATATTTGCATTAGCCTTGGAAATCGCTAGTGAAGGCAGTGAAGTGACGTGCACTAAGTTCAAACATTTTTGCTATCTAGGATTTGTTTGGTGATCTTTAAAAAATAAACATGAAAACTTCTTCATTCTCTCTGCGGGTAATGCGAAGGGTAAGTACTATAGTAGCTATGTATAAAATTGTATATATATATACATATAATGTATCAGTTGTCGGAGAATTTTGTAGCATTGAATTTATTTTACATATTCATACATTTTCGCATACACAAAATTTGGTAAACAGAGATACGGGAAAATTCGAGTACTCAACAAACATGCGTTTTCCAAAATAATTTACTTAATAACTCACCCAATCATCAGTTTATCCGCAACTCTATGTTGATAGTAATAAAGACCAAATTCCTACAAACATAATTCGTAAACACACAAAAATAATTTGGCAGAACATCGGAAGCCAATTTTCCGTAACTTAGCAACCCTGGAAATACTTCGGCTTTATTGTTTTTCTCTATTCATATGTTTTGTTTTACTTTTCTCGTCTCGATTACACGAAATTTATCATAGCATTCTATTTACGATAATGCAAATACAATTTTAAAATACATTTCAACACATTACTTAAGTCTATGCGCAAAATGTAAACACATTTGCAATCATCGAGTTATTTAGAGCATTAAAATTTTGAATTAGTTTACAGGCAAGGCGAGAGGAGTTTGCATCAAGTTGCCGAGGCGTTACCAGGAGATCGTCAGCATGATTTAATCCCAGCGAATTACTCCGGCTTGTTAGAGAATTGTTCATTTAAAACAGATTGTATGAAAACCATGTTTGTTATACGGGATTTAATATTATTGTATAATAATGTAATGTCATAATCGAGAGCTCAGTGGGGGAAAAGCATTTGTTCTAAATTTTTAATCCCGCACATTGAGGCAGAGAAAAGTTTAATTTAGTGCAAAGCCTCGCGCCTTGCCTCGGGCAATGTAACATTTGAGTCTGTGGACTTTTTCAAGCAGGCCTCAAAATGAGCAAGAGTACCTACATTTGCGTCAAACAAAGCGCTGAAATTATTTTTCTTCAAAGAGCTTTGATTCTAAATTTAAAAAAAACATCATTTAGAAATAATTTCACATAATTTTCATAAAAAAGTCTTCCTAATGTAACGTTAATGTACCATCCGGCCCAATGGGCCATCCGGAGCTTCCATCCTTTCAAAGCAGCGGGCCCGGACGGAGTGTTCCCTGCCCTACTACAGTGGGGTGGAACGTCCGTTGCCAGAAGACTGGTGCCCCTAATAAGAGCGTGCCTGGCCTATAGATACGTTCCCAAAGGATGGAGGGAAGAGAAAGTTATATTCATCCCAAAGCCAGGTAAGGGCGATTACACAAACGCCAAATCCCACCGACCAATCAGCCTGACCTCTTTTTTGCTAAAGACCTTGGAGAGGCTCTGCGAAAGGGAGCTTAGGGACGGCGCGCTTAAAACTATACCACTGCACGGCAACCAACACGCATACAGCTCAGGTAAGTCCACAGAATCTGCTCTCCATCTGGTGGTTAGTCAGATAGAGAAAGCGATACACAACAAAGGTACTTGCCTGGGCACTTTTATAGACATCGAAGGAGCATTCGACAAAACAAACTTCTCCAGTATAAGAACAGCCCTCTCCAAGCACGGAGTGGAGCAGGTACTAACTGACTGGATTGCAAACATGTTAAGTAAACGGGTGGTTCGTCTTGAAGGAGAGCAACAGATGGCCATGATAGCTAGAGGCTGCCCCCAGGGAGGGGTGCTGTCTCCCCTTCTGTGGAATCTGGTAATTAATTATCTCATTACCAAACTCAACGACAACCACTACTATACAATAGGATATGCAGATGACCTCGCCATCCTCGTATCGGGTAAGGTGACTGGGACCATCTGCAACCTCACCCAACAAGCGCTTCGTATTGTAGAACGCTGGTGCAGAGAATTTGATCTTTCAGTGAATCCCACAAAAACTGAGTTAGTCATGTTCACCCAAAAGCGAGCATTAGGACCCTATTGCTTACCCAAACTGTTCAGTACTGAACTCCAGCTGGCCAACGAAGTCAAGTACCTCGGTGTCATCTTAGACATAGGCCGGGAGCCGACGCCCGAGTGTCATCACTGCGGGAGCTGCCCAGAGGACACGGCGCAGCACACACTGGCGGAGTGCCCAGCTTGGGCCGCGCAGCGCCGTGACCTCATCACTGCAGTAGGCGGCAGCGATCTCTCGCTTCCGGCCGTGGTTCTGTCTATGGTTGGGAGCGAGAGCGCTTGGGAAGGCGTCGTCTCCTTCTGCGAGGATGTAATGCTCGCTAAGGAGGCGGCGGAGAGGGTTCGAGAGGCGTTGACCTCTCTCCCCATCCGCAGGAGACGACCTGGGCGTCGCAGGAGGGCGTATGCCGACCTCCAGCCACCCTAGATGTGGGCCTGCGGGCGGCGGACTCGGGGTGGCCCGCCGCCCGACCAGTCAAGGCCCGTGACGGTGGCGCGTAGTGTTCCGCGCGCGCCAGTCAAGAGGAGGGTGTGGCCGATGTGGCTGCCGCACGGGGAGAAGGGGCTCGCCTTCTAATGGCGAGCCGGGACCTACCGGGGATGGTTGGGAGAGTAAAAGTTTCCCACGCCCCCGGCCAAGGGCCGTTAGAGGAACACCGTGGTGGTTTTTAGTCGGTAAGAGTCCGACACTGGCTCCGCCTACCCCAGGCGGAGTGCGTCCATGAGGATTTTCCCCACGGAAAAAAAAAAAAAAAAAAAAAAGGCACGTGTGAATTAAGTTTCCAGCGTTACGATGAGCAGCGAGGCTCGTAAATCTGAACAACTATCTGGAATACATTAGTTGTCTGGAAAGCACTTAGTACTGCCCTAAAACTTAACTGAATTATCAGATTAAAATGCTTGAATACCAAGAACCATTGGCCTTAGACTCATTGTTTTAGTGATTTGGTATTTTGCAAACTCGCAATGTAAAGTGTACAAAACTCGGGATCAATGCTGCGCGTACCTAACCTACCTACGCTCGCTACGACACGGGCTGCGTATGCGAGCGGATGTCGTTCACCCCTAGCACCAGCTGATATTTTATTTGAATTACATTGCAAACTTTAAAAAATTAAGTAAATAAATGTGTTTTTTTTGCAAATCAGTTTTATTTAACTGCCCAAAGCTGGTTATGTATGAAAAAGGCGAAAAAAATGTGAAAAAATCTAAAAATATAGGTATTAGTTCAACAATATATCTTTGCCCCACAAAGCCACAAAAAAAGTAAGTTTTGGTACAAACTTAGGCGCCTAATACACCTTCTGGAAGAGAAACGGTCCTGACACACCTCTTTCGCTTCATCTAATTAGAATGTGGTAAGTATAAATTGAATAAAGTTGCGGCAAATATGGTACATACTTACTACTACATGCATAATTGATTAAATACTCAATCCTTAAATACAAACTGAAACCCACACATAAATCACATATTTGTTGATACAAATTTTTCAATCTCCTAGCGCAAAGAAGCTCGAGCCGTCGATTTGTCGACAAGCGATTGAGCGGATCCCGGGGGATTAGTCCCGCATCCCGGTCCCGTAGTCCCGGGGCCGCGTGTTCGGGAAGTCGGCACATTAGGCCGCGCTTATCACCGGCCGCATCAGCGAACGTGGGATGTGTGATAGTGTTATGTCTTAATACTTTGGGTTGGTTGTACGTGGATGTGTTAACGGGCTTATGTGTGTGTAGGTTTGTGAGCTCGTTGTTATAGTGTGTATGTAATTTAGTTTGTAAAGATGTGTATAAGAAGTTTCTATTTCACTATACGCTTAGATAGAACTAGATGATCTTATAAAATACTTCGTAATTGAATTGCTCATTTTTGCTCACTTAAATGTCACGCTGATGGTGGCGTTCTTTTCATTTCGTACATGCGAGATGAATCTTACAATTGTATGACTTTTTTATAATGTAATGAACTTGACATTGAGATTTTTGATTATAGAAAACGAATACTAATGAATGAAGATAATTATTTTGAAAGTGTTTACAGTCCGGAATAACGTCTAAAAACTAAACTTTTTTTAAATCTTAGTCAGTCCCTGTTTTTAACCGACTTCAAAAAAAGGAGGAGGTTATGTATTCCGCGGGTTTTTTTTTTTTTTTTTTTTTTTTTTTTTTTTTTTTCATGTATGTACACCGATTACTCCGAGATTTGTGGGCCGATTTACGTGGTTGTTTTTTTATTTGGTAGAGAAAGTCCGCGCGGTGGTCCCATATAAATTTTATTGACTTAGGTTAAGTAGTTTTTTAACCAGCTTCAATAAATCCGTTTATTTTAGCTTGGATTTTTTTAAGGATCACCGTTTCATGGCTTATGCCGTGATATCGTGATTGAGGCCACTTCGCGAACGTATGTAATAGTACATTACTGTTGAGGCCTGAAATTAGTACCTAATTGACGGCCAAGTTTTTTGACTAAACGAGGCCGTAGACAAGGCATAAAATGGCCTTAGATAATAATGATGTGAATAAAGTGAATAAATGTTATTAATTCTAATAATAATGTATAATAATGATGTATGTGTATAATTAATTGCTAATATTTTGTATGCCACCAGCACACAGAAATTGTATTCTGTAAAAACACATTGAATTTCCATGTTAATTTAAACTTTGGCATCTATAATAATTGGTCTATTAATTTAGGTAGGTATGCCTGTCTAGACGAAACTCTAGGTAGACTAATAGAGCAAAAATCAATTTGAAAAATTAGTTCGGTAACAGATTTTAACAAGAATTGGAGAAGTGTGTTTGAGCCGCTGCAAAATCGTTCAAAAGATATTGTACGACAAGCCGCCACTCGATTTTCTCCTCCACCGCTACTGTCCGGCCGCTCTGGGTCGTGGAATCTATCTCATAGCCGTCAGTACAGTATTATATTCTCTTTGGTCAGTACATTAGATCCCGCCGCGCAAAGCGCGCGCGCCGCTGCAGCGATTCCGCTCGGCGAAAAACGCTGACTATAACGCCCAACGAAGCTTCATACACTTCGATTACGGAAAAAAATTATACAGCAGAGCTAGTTAGTCCGAGTTTTCGTGTCCCACCAAAATTTTGCTCAATTCAAATAGTCCGCGTATCGCCTGTTTATTATACTTTTTGAACACAATACAACATGAAGCGAGCTGTAGCGAACCGCTATGACATAACCTCTCGCTGTCACACATTTGACAGAAAACAAATTCGTTTGTAAATCGGGAACAAACAGAACATTGTCTATGGTTGTATCAATCCATTCACTGGCATTGTAAACTTGTGCTAGCACCTGTCCATGCCCTAATGCACTTATATTCGATCCATCTCCAATCATTACCGATTTTTGAGTCAAAGTTGAATACACTGAGAATAACTCTCTATCACGGCACATACCAGGCCCCTCAGAAAGTATTGCGAAAAAAAGTTTTTATATATGGGAGACTGGGCAGTTATAATGTTTTTCGAAAATATGATTATTTATAAGTAAAAATAAGTAAGTTCCAATTTCAAAATTTCCCTCCACATTTTTTGCGAGTTAATTCAAAGTATTTAGAAAGGAGAGTTAGTGCTGGTAATCAGGTGAATGGGGCACTACACACCTTCATGAACAGCCGCAAAGTGTCGGAAAAGGAACGGCTGGCTGTTCATGGGGGAGTGTTAATAGTGCCTACACTTATGTATGGTAGTGAAAGTTGGGTATGGCAGAAGAAACATGAAAGCAGAATAAATGCAGTAGAAATGAGAGCTTTGAGAAGTATGTGCGGTGTAACTTTGAGAGATAAAGTAAGGAATAACGTGATAAGGGAGCGTTGTGGAGTGAAAGAAGATGTAGTGACAAAGATTGGGTATATGGAATCGAAAGTTATAAAGCCTCGAAAGACTAAAATATTGTAATACGAAAATGTACAGTGAGTGTTATATAGTCAGTGGACACAAAAGTATATTGAAGAAAAGATGAAGTTGTGGACCTCTACAAGAACAACGTGCACGACGTGCCTGTCGTCGTATAATCAGCTCAATTTCTATTGAAATAAGACTTAAATTCGTCTAAACATATTCGTTCGTATGTTTTTGGATTACATAAGGTTGATATAACTTATGAGAAAGGAGACAAAAATATTGAAGAGACATGTAAGTAATAAATGTTAGATAGAAGTGAAACTGATGTCGAAGAGGTTATCTTAACTTTTTTGATAGCAAATAAAAAATCCAATTGATTCATGATTCATGGTGGACCAAGGACCTGGTGAAGGTGTTGGATGCGGAAAGCGCAGGACCGGTCGTTGTGGTGATGCTTGGGGAAGGCCTATGTCCAGCAGTGGACGTCTTTAGGCTGTAATGATGATGATGAAAATGATGATTCATGATTCGGATCAAAGCAATATTAGTAAAATTAAATCAAAATTTAAATATAGCATTTAATACCTTTCTTCACGTAAATGTGGAATAATAAGAGCAACGCAAAACTAAAAATTCTTAGCGTTCCGTCATGGCGGGTTGAATTATAAAAGTACATGAAATGTCAGTTTTTATGGAGATGCATTGTATATTTTAATTTGACTGAGCTGCTGCAAGGAAAATGTGTTCTGCGAATTATATCTTCTACTTTTTGAGAATGAAAAATGTTAATAACCAAGCTGCCAGAAATCAAAGTAAGCATGGTTATAGAATTTTAGGTTTTTGGTTCTAGAGTACTAATTAAAACTCTTCGCTGAAATATCTGAAGTATAATCTGGTGGTCTTCAAGGCTCGAGTGAATAGGTTTTTGCTGGGCAAGCGTGAACCATCGTCGACCGCCCCATCCCTTAACATCAGGTGAGGTGGCGGTCAAACGCAAGCCTGTTAAGAATAAAAATAAAAATAAAAATTAATGGAAGCGTGGTTAGGGAATTTTGCATAATAAAGGAGCATACCACCTAAAACATTTTGTCATGTGACTTGCAAAAGCACGTATCTTAAGTATAGATAAAACTCACTTCACTGTGAAAACAGTTGTGAAGAAAAAGCCGATAGTGCCTGACATCAGTTTGACCTTAGATTGCTGAAAAGGTCCTTGGTCTAATACCTAGCCTAGAACAGCTTACCAATATCACTACTATACTTCAACCCTAAATCCATAAAAACCCAACCACCATCCACGACTTTGAGACTAAGAATCAATCTCCATTACGTCGTAGCGGCGTCATTCGGGAAAGCAATCCGCGGACATAGGAGATTACCTTATACGGTGTAGTGGTTACATATCAGGGATCCGCAGGCTTCCATCGACCCTCATTCCCTTCGGATATCCTGGGAACTTTTATTGCCGCTGTAAAACATGGAACGATCGGGCAAGTAAGGATTTTGTTGCAGGTAAAGCGCTTTCAAAACATCAGGAGTAGAGAAACTTTAATTTTTGAAAGTGATTTAGTTTTGGTAAAGTACCTTACTTACATTAGTTAAAATATTCTGTAGTACTTGTTTTAAAGCCAGCACTTTTTTCTCTATATGTTCTATTGTTTGTTAGAAGGGTTCTTTATTTTCAAATGCGTAAAATGTTCCTAAATTATTGTTTGTATTAAATTTTCAATGAATAAGGTACACATTAAAGTGCTCTACAAAACAATAAATTAAAACAAGAATTCAATGCTTTTACTATAACTTTAAATAAGTAACTAGCAAGTAATTACTTTCTTGCTCCTATAAAGGATACAAATATTAAATGAAAACGAAAGAACGTTAACAGACTTGACAGAAAAATATGCAAAATACAGCTTTCTAAAGATCCGTCCTAACATTTATTTCATACAATTTTAATACTGTGAGCACGTGTACACAAATTTTCTGTATGTTTGCCCTCCCTTTTTGGCCTTGTACAAATTTATTTCTTTTCGTATTTTATTTTTGCTGTAGCGTTGTGGATCTAAATAGTTTTAGACGAGTATCAGAGCAAAACGGAACTGGTGTTATGCGTCCTTAGAATTTACGCGCAAAACTAGTAACTCGGCTGGCCTCTGTCACTTTTAACACAGCAGCTTTCTGAGTGGTAACTCCATCCTTCAAGAATACATCTTATATCCCCAACTAGGGGTCCTACCTACAGGTCAAGACTACTACGTGACGCCTAGATTCTACATATCAGACTTCTACGCACCGCCAAAATCCCGGCTGACTCCTGACGTCCCATAAGGTGACACTCGACACGTACTGTTCCTGACCCCGCTCCACCCACGAGGCAGCGTCTACCTGCGATCCTGCTGCAAGAGACCTGCCCACCGGCCTGCCCGAACCATCCACGTGGCGGAGACAAGGGACGGTACCCTTTCTATCTTCCTTCCTAAGTGTTACCCTCGACCTTGCCGAGTACTACACTACCTTCAATAAATTTATTTAATCTTCGAGCGAGACCTTTCTCGTACTCATCTCTCTACAGACTACCGAACTCATCTCTCTACAGACTATCCTACAATCTAACAACTCTGCACAGCCTAACTGCGCAGACCATAAATCCTTTAGGGTGGCCATCGAACTTATTACATAATATTGTAACCCTGAAAGTAAGCATGATTTGTAATATAAATTAATGTTAAACATAGGCAAAGCAAACACTGTTATACTGGACACACAGACAAGTTAGCTTCAAGACGCCGCATAAACAAAGGTTTTGCATGAGAACGCAGTCGTAAAATGTTGGCGGGAGCCGGGGGGCGGACGGTGCGTTATGATTGGTCGGCTCAAAAGTTCGGTCGTATAAATCCGTATGATCGGTGCCGCTCGCTGACCGACTGTCGTCCTGATTGGAGGCGGGGCGTATGATATGCAGTGCTACTGCATATGCGTGGTGACCGGGGGTGCCCGGCTAATCGGCGTATAGAGGCTTACTCTGCCGTCCGTTAACTAAAATGCCGTTAAGTGACATGTGGTCGATTTTCAGTTTTAAATGGCATCTAATACAGTTTAAAATTCTCTATCGATCTGTATGGGACTCATTTTCGTATCTTTTATAGTTTTTGTCGGCCGGCCCATCTGTCGTCATCTCGGACGCCGTCCCATCTTCGGGGGAGGAGCCTGACATCAATTTGTCTTCGGCTTCGGACCTGGAGGGGGATGACCTCGAGACTGGCGACTTGTTAGCCGGGCTACACCTTGGGGGAGACAAGGAGGGTACGACCAGTGATGGCGTCCCTTTTGTCGGCCTGTAGGGTAGTCCAGGCAAACCTCCACCACAGCCAAGCCGCGACGGCTCAGTTGCGCAAGTGGTTGGAGGTTCAACACACGGCCATTGCCTTGATTCAAGAGCCGTGGATCAGGGCTGGCCATATACAGGGACTATCCAATCTCGGAGGTAAGATCTTAGTCACTACAGATCACGATCACCCTAGGTCGTGCATCTTTGTCACAGGTAATATCAAAGCACAGCTTTTAACGGATTTCTGTTGCAAAGATCTGTCTGCCATAAGGCTGCTCATACAGCGTGACGCCAGGGAGGTGGGGATCACCTTCGCCTCGGTCTACATGCCTGAGGGGGAGGAGCCGCCCCCTTACGACCTCATCCGCCTTGTAAACCATTGCGAGAGAACCGGGATAGAGGTTGTAATTGGGGCCGACGCCAACGCTCATCACCCTTTATGGGGCATGGATACGCAAAACGATAGAGGTAAAGCTTTAGTTGACTATCTTTTTACTACTAACCTATCCTTACTAAACACTGGTTCTGAACCAACTTTTGTAACCAGGCGTAGCCGCACAATCATAGACCTCACTCTGGCATCAGAGGGTGCAGCGGAAATCACCACAGGGTGGCAGGTCTCCAAGGAGGCCTCATGCTCCGATCATAGGTGGATCCGCTTTGACATCCAGCACAAGCTCTGCTTAGTTTGGGACTAGATGGTGATGTGTAAAATGTCCCAAAAATATTTATTTTTTATTTAGATTTTGCTCCGCATGCGTAAAAAATAATAAATTATCAACAATGTAGCTTAACTGAATATAAATTCCAGTTTCGTCTAGACTTTGAAATTTTATCAGAAAATGTGTTGCTATGAAGTGTATTACGACAAATACTAAAAACAAAAAAAAGTTTAAAACCAAAGGGGGTCCCCATACAAGAAACCTCGAAAAACATGCATTTTTTCAACGTTTTTGTTCCTGTTCTATTTTCAAAACAGTAATACATACCAGCGTCAAACTTGGTCTGATTATAGTGCATACTATGTAGTTTAGCAACAAATACTAAAAATAGGGCAAACATAGACATATGTGGTGGTACCTATGTAAGAAAGAGATGCAAAAATTCATATTTAGCGCACGAACATTGATGTCTTTTGATGAACTCTCGTAAATTAAATCAGTTTCTATGGAGTATCAGGTCGATGGGTGGTACGGAACCCTTACTGCGTGAGTCCCACTCACACTTGACCGGTTTTTATTAACTCGCTTTCAGTCATGTCTGTCTGTTCGGTATTTTTTTTTTGTTTCTCTCTCTCTCTCTCTCTATCTTTTTCAGTAAATTATTTCCATTGTCTCGATGAATGTATTAAAAATGTTTTCAATTGAGAATCGCTTAATTTAATACAAATCTTAAACGTTGATCTAATAGCTATGGTACATGCTCAACTAACGTATGCAAGGTATTGCAGATAAAAACGCAGCAGGGACTATTCAAAAAGGAAAAGTGTTAGTTTGGTGATGAAGTGTCTTGTATTGATTTGAGAAGTAATGTCTTTACGGGAAGTTTAAATGTTGTGTAGATTCAAGTTGATGGACAATGTTTTGGTGTGATAGTGTTGTATCCAATATAATGGAAGGAAAAAGATGGAACTTCCCGTAAGCGTGCGACAGAAAAAATGTCGGTACATTGAAGGCTCACAGTTAGTATAATGTAAGTATAGGAGTGTCGTGAGCGACAACGCAATTAGGCAGGATGTTGGCATCAGCTAAATTGAATTGTATAATGTCACAAGTCGACCAATAGTTGGATGATATTAGGCTCATTTATGTAATTCAAAGATGTCAATGTTATCAGTGAGCGAGATAGAGGCCACATGTAAATTTCAGGGAGGCTATGTAATTAAAGTTGCATAGGAGACATTTTATTTATGCAATGAATTATAAATATTTTCATATGTAATGGTATAATCTAGGTTAATGTCAGAAATAAACGAGGGGCTCGTAGCGAAGCAACGACTGCGTGGATTGTACGATCTGCAAGGTTAAGCTGCACTTGCCGCGGTCAGTCTGTAGATGGGTGACCGTTTCGTTACACATCGAGACCCCTCCGTGCCTCGGAGAGCACGTTAAGCTGTCGGTCCCGGTTGTCATACGAATATCTATGGCAGTCGTTACGGGTAGTCAGAAGCCTGAAAGTCTGACAACTGGTTTAGACCAGTCAGAGGTTAGCCTCTGAATGTCAGTATTACCCAGTTACTGGGTTGCGGGGGTCTGATGGCAGTCGCTTCGTGTAAAATACTGATGTTCAGCCGCATCTGGCTAGACTGGAAGCCGACCCCAATATAATTGGGAAAAGGCTCGGAGGATGATGAATGTCAGAAATAAACAAGAGTTTCAAAGTGAGAATACTGCCTTTAGAAATAAACCAAAAAGAGTTGCCATAGTATGTAGGAGCTGACCTGTCCCAACAGACGGCACCCGTTCACGATCATGACGCGACCATCAGCCATCACTTAACTCAACCATATTGAAGGGAACTTAACGACCCGATACCAACGCCACCAGACTTCATACTGCTAGCTAGACAATAAATGGGCACAAATATATAGAATTACTGTAAAAACATTAATGGCCACATGATACATTTACACATTTTTTTTTTTTTTTTTACCTTTTACATAGTCATACAATGAATTTTTTTTTGTTTCGAATCGCGTTTTTGTCAGAACTTTGGATTGTCATATTGCTTTTAATTATATTTAAGTGTTTACAGGCATATTTTTTGTGTGATAAAACAGAGATTGACGGAATCCTGACAAGGATAGAAAATTAGTTCCGATTATAATGTTTTAGCCAGACAAGAATTTTCACAACTGGACTTTAGCCTCCAAAAAGATTTTTGATTTATAAAACGAGCATTATAATTAGAAAATTTGATTTTCAAGACAATAATTATTACAATTATAATAATTTTATTTACAGGAAGGACACGAATGGACAAGTTAATCGTATAAAATAAATGCATAAGTAAGGACTTGCTAACTGGGTGGCGGTAGTTCTATGCAACTATCAAAAATGTAGTAGAACTGTATGGTCATTACCATGAAAAATCAATGCTTCGCGGTTTTTAGGCCAGGTACGGTCAACCGCATATCAGTGGTAACAAATCTATTTATAAGTGGAACTGGCTTAGTATGCAAGTTTGATACAAGACAGGGTCAGCTTTTAAATATTGGTTTTGTCTCCATCGATGTACGCTTGACTGTACAACCAGGTTCAGTAGAGAACACTTACGATCTGATGTCTTGTGGTGATTTGCTGGACTACCTAGGAAATTTTGAAATAGAGAGTGAACTACCGCCTTAAGACAAAAGTCATCCATGGACAAACGTAGAATTTTGGACTATAAACAGTCCTTTATAGACAATTATAATTAATTCACAAGATGACTTCAAGTCAATATTAATTATAAATAACTTCGGACCGGCTACCAATATGTCTCTATAATTTGGTCACTCTCGCTTTTGACATTATTTCATAAGGGCCTGCTCAAACCTAAGTATGAATGTCTAATATTAGAATCACTTTAATGCTTTTGATAACAATTTGGAACGTAATATGTAGGTATTATTTATAGGATTCATGAATTAAAAAGTGCTTGTTATTCAAATCTCTGACAGTTAATAATTAATAAAAGCAAAATTAAATTTGTCAAAACAAAACCAAAAGATATAGTTATTGGCAAGTATCAAATTTTAAACTATTGTGAAGAATTGAATACGTAAGTCAAAGTTTTAAAATGAAAACTGAATACTCAAATCCGATAGCGAGCGAACAAGTGTTTTCTAATCGCCAATAATCCAAATTGTAGGTAGAAGATCTTCAAAACGCATATCTGCTGGAAGATGACTACATCAAGAATTCATAGGAAGATCTATTTCCTCATAGATTAGACCGCGAATCGGCAAACGCAGCGTAGGGCGCCCCCCTGCCAGGTGGACCGACGACCTGAAGAACGTGGCTGGGGGGGACTGGATGCGGAAGGCAGAGGACCGAGCGTTGTGGCGCAACTTGGGAGAGGCCTATGTCCAGCAGTGGACTGCGATAGGCTGAGTTGATTGATTGATTGATAGATTTCTACAATGGATTTAGTTCCTTGACCAATAGCTATGGGGTTAGTCTTTTGGATATGATTGACACTCATAATCTTTGCATTCTTAATAATGGTTCTCCAACACGACGCACTGCTCCCAATGAGGAAATAAGTGCTCCTGACTTGTCAATATGCTCTCCCAGTCTTACACCTTATTTATCTTGGGAAGTCTTAACTTCTACTCATGGTAGTGACCATTTTCCAATATTACTTTCATTTCCTTTTTATAATAAGCATTATTCTAAACCTCCTCCACGGTTAAAGTATAGACTTGCAGATGCCAATTGGTCATTGTTTAAGGAGCAGTTGGATTTGAACATTTCGGAACTTCCTGAAATTAAATTTGGTGATGAACACTTATGTGCTGAAGCTTTAGCAAAATTAATAATAAGAACTGCTGATAGTCTTTTTCCTATAAAAAATACAGCTCTAGGTTATATCCCATCCCCTCCATGGTGGGATAGGGATTGTTCAATTGCAGTTAAAAAGAGGAAACAAGCAGAGATTCAATATTATGCCAACACTACAGATGAAAACTTTGATGTTGTATGTTCTGCCATTACTGATACTCGTAAATTTTGAAAATTATCTCTCTATATCTCGTTGAATCAAATTATCGTTTAGAAAACTTGTAGAGCTTACAGATCTAGGTAAATATTTTTAAGGTAATTTAAGATTCAGTAGATATATTATTACTATCGCGAATTATATATTAATCGAT
This sequence comes from Asteroscopus sphinx, assembly GCA_949699075.1. Taxonomy (NCBI): domain Eukaryota; kingdom Metazoa; phylum Arthropoda; class Insecta; order Lepidoptera; family Noctuidae; genus Asteroscopus; species Asteroscopus sphinx. The sequence continues at coordinate 22,523,903 of OX453024.1, forward strand.
ATACAACGTGAAATAGTGCTACAATTTTGAATTTCGCGAGATGCCTGGTAGAATTCACCTTAATCATGATCAGACATCAAACCAATTATGATCAGGACTCCAAAATACTAGCTTGGAAGTCTTACAGGTCATATAGTTCAAACGATTGTAAAAATTATACGTTTTCTTGCTTCAGCTTCTATCTACATCAAGTTTGACTTTACACTGTATCGTCTTACAATGTTGCTAATTTAATGTAGATTACACCGAAGCTGACAATATTAGATGTATTTTTGTTTCCACAGAGCCAGACGCGGCGTTTGACAGCTACCCTCAATGTGGACACTCGCCAAAACATACTAACATTTTGTTTAGGCCAATTAAATGTAGCCAAACAGCTAGGCCACGCCCCCATTTTGTTAGAAAAACATGTTAAATGTTAGAAATAACAAAAATATGGTCACAGGAGACGTAGTTTAAAACTTTCATATGGACATGATCATCGCGGTTTGGCTGGAGACTTATAAACTGAAAACAAACAGTCCATCAATAATTGTTGTTCAATGTTTGCGTGATGCTCTTTACAAGTCTTTCTAATTGGCATGATGTGTCTTCATTTACGAAGCGGTAATGAGTAATGTGATTCCTTCATGAGTGTATTTGGCAGTTATAATTAATATGTAGTGTAATTATTTAGCAATTTTGAAAAACGTTATGTTATGATGTTATTATTACATATTATGATCGGGTCGAGACTCAGGAAAGGTCAACGGGGTTTGTACTGTAGGCAAACAGTACAGTTGTAGGTACAGTTTGTGGGGTGCATTAAAAGAGCCTCCACGAGCGACGATATTTAATTGATCGTCCGGCGCACCCTGGGCAGTCAGCCCCACTAACAACCTGCTGATTGGCTGATCTTTTCGCACGGCATGAGCTATAATCATTATGTAGCTCATGTCGACACGATAGAAGGAGACTGTAGGCACCATTTTAGTTAATTTTACCGAACTAGGTGGGAAACCTGTATCTCGGCGAACAGCGCCAATTCCCTCAGATAAAGTTTACTATTCCGTGGTTACAAAGAAAGAAGCAGTTATGGAATATGGTAGATTGATTGAAAGAAAATTAGAGAAAAAACACAATTTTGCCCTAAAGGAAGAAAATGACAAGTAGTGCTTGGAAAAAAAACTTTGCCCAATCATGTAAAATTACAGACTAAAAAAAATGACAACTTTGCCCTAAAGAAGGAAGGGTTTAAATTTACACAGCAGAGTAACATAGGCGGACAATAACTTACATATAATTTTTTATTCGTCCAAGGGTATCAAATTATATATCAGAAAATGTAACAAACAAACCACCCCAACACTTTAATCTTTATCGATACCTCCTTACGAAGTGATTTATCTTTTGATTATTCCAGTGAATGCGCGGGCGCCGGCAATGAATAGCTATGATTTCCATGATTGGGGAGATTTTAAATCTGTGACAATGCTAGCTTTTGGTTCAGTTATAAAGTGTCAGCGCGTGTAAAAATTAAGTTAATGCCATAGGAAAAGTAGAGCTTGTGGGCAAAGTTAAGGCATTTTACTGTACCTTCTATTATGTTGCAACTTAAATATTCAGTAGTAGTACAGTTCCTACAAATTCATCGATGTGTGAAATAAATTATCGACATCGCACCGCCCAACACTACAGCAAATCCCGACGCAGTGGCTTTGAAAAGGGGGCTGCAATAAGGTGCACGGCGCAAATTAGAGCAATTTAACTTTTGAACGTGTCGTCCACGTCATACATAAATGCTGCTTTGGGTGATACGTTTAATTGAAATCATGGTGAGGGAACGTTAAATAAGATTATGCCAACTTTACGGGTTGTTGGACGTTTTGGTATACAACTTAAGTTTAGGAAGGGTTTTAAATGGTAACATTTTAAGCGAGGAAACTTTAAAAATAGCTCAGAACTGGATGACAATGCAATATTAATTTCCTTTTTAAACGTGGTGTATAAAAAAATTAAATTTTCATCTAATTATTACTATTCTGTTTCCATACAAGATTAAATAACGACGGGACGAATTAATATCATATAAATCTAACGAGCCCAAACTCGATGTGTCTGCGTTAACCACAGCGGAGATCCTGTGTCCATCTTCCGGCTCCATCATCAGACCAACTCCTAACTCCAAAGCATCATAATATTGTTTAGTCATTGGGTTTACATATCAGCCAATTGAAATGTCATGTTAAACAAAAGCTTGTAAAAAGATTCTTGTTTGTCCAACAACAACATCAACGAGTAATCTGAAACACAAATATTAATATTAAAATCCAAGCAACAAACTTTATACACACAAAAAAACACTTGTTTCAGGACAAAGTAGGGTAAATTTTACAATTGTAGTTGCTATACTAGATGCTTTCATGTGCCTCTACTTTCACAAACAAATCTTATTACCTACTTTTGAATATAAAAAACAATTATTCATGAAGTGTTATAGTACCTAAAACACAAGTGATCCATAACAAGAAAAAAATATGAATATTATAAGCATACCTCTAAATTTATAACCGGATCTCTGCGAACTCAAATTATAGGACCCATATGAGAGAAGCCACCTTGTCCTGCAGTTTGTTTAAAAATGGGGCCAAACTAGGTTCACCCCCCACTTTACTCCAATATTCTTTAAAAAGTTGGATCACTTTGGATTGTACCTGGCTTGTACTCATATTTAAAATAATTCCAAAACTGAAATGGAAATAAATTATAATATTATTTCTTTGTTAATGTAACATGAACTTCATACTACATGCATATTTTGTAAGTTTTATGTTTTAAAACTCATATTGTAACATTTACCTACTTGAACTCATATTATAAACTCTATTTACCATAATACAATATCTAATTCTGATGTAAACATAATGTTTGCATGTAATTTTTTTATATGATTATTTATAAGTAAAAATAAGTAAGTTCCAATTTCAAAATTTCCCTCCACATTTTTTGCGAGTTAATTCAAAGTATTGTGTCTCACTGAAATATGGATCTGCGCCGGGAACATTTTAGAGCTATGATTTTATACGATTTCAAGTGTCGTCGCCTGAAACCGGATGAATCGTACGATAGACTTCAAATGGCATTCATGGATGAAGGCCCTTCCAAGGCAACCGTGTATCGTTGGTATAACGAATTCAAGCGCGGTCGACCAACTTTGGGGGATGACGAAAGAAGCGGTCGCCCTTTGACGGCTGTTACCGAAGAAAACGTGCTAGCAGTGAAAAATTTAATCCAAGACAATAAAGTGAAATTAATTTTTGTAAACTTTGTAATAAACCTAAACATGATCACATGTATTTATGCGCATCTTTTGCGAATATGACTCCTCGTAAGAGATATAACGTCATTAAAAACAGTAATTTTTGTCATAATTGTTTGAGTACCAATCACAAAACTTTTAAATGTACCTCGCAACGTAATTGTTCTCAATGTGCCGCTAGGCATCATTCACTCTTACATTTTAATTCGTCTACTCAAACGAACAATAATAATGATAAAATAACGCCGCAAAATCAATCTTATAATAATAATTCTAAAACCGCTAGTTCTTCCGCGTCCGCTCAGATGTCAAGAGCATGTGAAAGATATAGTCCTTAATTAACACTCGGATCCTACTATAATTACAATCGACTTTATTACAAATTGACAATACACAAGGCTTTAAATACATATGTAACAATCTACTACATAATATATACAGTATACAACAAGTTGATCTGTATCCGTGCCATATTTTAGGAGGTGAATATACCACTGATACTGAACACGAATCAATAAAAAAAATCAATACCAAATTTTTATTTATTTATTTAAATACCTATTTGTAAACAAACAAATACCTTCCGTGTGTCGCGTGTGTCACAAAAACGATGCGTGCGAAACCACCAAAACAATTTTCAGGTATTTCCTAATTGACTATGAATTTTGAACACGCATACAGGTTAATTTGGTAGTTCTGATTATGTTTATTGCGTGTAATTTTTGTGTTGGTTTGTCGCTGGAATGAAAAGGTCTGAAATATTAAAATAATAATATGACGTCGAAAATAAACAAGAAACAAAAAATTTTATCACGTAAATTCACAGAAAAATTACAGAAACATGTACAAATCCTGAAAATCAGTTTTCAGAAAATACGCTATGTACAGGCTACAGGTGCTTCATTGAAATAATGTTTAATTTTAATGACAAAATTCCTCTCCCAAGTTGCGCCACAACACTCGTTTCTTTGTCTTCCGAATCCAGTCCCCCACAGCTACTTTCATCAGGTCATCGCCCACCTGGCTGGGGGGCGCCCTGCGCTGCAAATTGTATCGGAAAAAAAATTCAGCAGCAGAAATTAAAACAAAACAAAACCCGGACAGAGGACAAAACCCAGTGCTTAGTGTAGGTAGGTACTGTGTGTATAATAAATTGCTCCATAATGTCGTCTACGTTCCCTGATCTGTGGACAATTGTGAATGTTCAAACCCAACTGAAGTGAAAACTCGCATTGTATAGGTTTTCCTTCCAACGCGAGGTCAGCCTTTACTGGTTTTTTACAGCTTGATGTGTAGCCGTGTGTACTCGCGACACGTTTAAAGGAATCAATTTGAAAATTGACGAACTCATTTTTTTTTCTCTTGTTAATAATAATTTATAAAACACAATTATTGAGTTCCTATTAGTTATTTAAAATAAGAATTAAATGCTCGTCATAATGTATATTTGCACACCATATGTAATGGTAGAATGTAAATGGGCCATTTATATTTAAGATCATACTTGTACGCCAGTGACAGAGAAGTTAAGTAGCAATAGACTGTCACAAACGTCAAAACATGATCATGCCATGCAATACGGGAACGATAGTTGATCGGAGAGCAAATTGTACTATGTTTTTTACGATTAATTGAATATCGTGGGGCTGAAATGTGACGACCGCATGCTGGAAAACGCAGCGTGGGTAGGTTGCGGAAATCCACTGGATGTGGGAAGCGCAGGACCGGTAGTTGTGACGATGCTTGGAAGAGGCCTATGTCCAGCAGTGAACGTCTTTCGGCTGAAATGATAATGATGATAATGATTGCCTATCAATACAGTTTGAATAGTTCAACGAAGGACTTTTTGAAGGAGGATGTTCAGTACTTGATTCTCTTTCCAAATATGTATGTTTATAAAACTTTTTAACAAAAAATTGAACCGACGAAAACAGAAACTGAAAAGCGAAAAATAATTAATTATGAGTCGGCGCCAAACGAACTTTTAACATGCTAAGTGCGTGTAAGTTGCAAGGTACTTTCCACCAGCCTCTATACAAAGATTCATGCGCCTAAACCAGTTTTCAAAACACTTTTTCCAGTCCGCCGCAGACACCTCGTTTACAGCCTGCTCGAACGCAGCCAGCGCATCTTCCGGCGACGAAAATTGTATCCCTTTGAGCTGATTTTTTATTTTTGGTAATAAAAAGAAGTCACACGGTGCTAGATCAGGGCTGTAAGGAGGGTGACCCAGGAGTTTGACTGGCGTGCTGTCCAGGAAGTCCCTCGTTTTGAGTGCGGTGTGCGCAGGTGCATTGTCGTGGTGGAGCAGTAGCCCGCGGAGCCCTGTGTTTGGTCGCTTGTTGCTTATAACAGAGAAAACTTCTGGCAAACATTTGGTAGTATACCATTCGGCATTAATGCTTCTTTGATCCCGTAAGGGAATTGATACCAAGTGGCCAGTCAAATTAAAAAAGCAGGGATTCACGCTTAATCGCTGTCGGTGATTTACGATTGTCATCGTCGAGCGATGATTATTGACTGTTGCGACAGTTGCGATTTTTTTGATGGTTCAATCCACTCGACCGTGCGCGAATCTGCGATTTAATACTACTTTGCGATGCATAGACTCGAGCAAGACCATCGAATCCGAGAGAAAACCATCGAGAATCATCGATATGTTTGAACAATCGAAGCAATCGACTAACATCCTCACCATCGCGCATCTCTATTGAATACACAACGAGGGAGGGAACGAATGATTAAAGTAAACACGTCATCACCCGTGAAGGACCGAGCTGATTGTGGCATGAAATTTTTATAATATTTTGGACCTTATATGAACGGGATATTATTCATTTTTGTAGTTCTTAAATTTATCCGTCCGCATTCTATCTTGGGTAAAAATTCTTTGGCCATTACTCGCACGGCACACGCCACAACGGGACAGCTACGTCTGTTATTGCTCGATTTGCGACAACACTATACACTATACTAACCCCCAGTTTCTGGAAGGCTGATCAATTTGATCTGTTGTCAAATCTCATGTCAGCTCCTGTGATTGGCCGGCAAAAATGTTAACAACCAATCACTACGCTTGACCTGAGATTTGACAGCTGATTAGTAAATTTTTGTGTAGACCAGCCTTTCGGAAACTGGGGGCTAGTGTTCGTAAAGATGACTCGTGGTGCATGAACACTTGTACAGTGACGATCCCTCCCGGTGATACATTTTGTCGACAAAGTCCCATGAATGAATCCTGCTACATTACACGTACCTACGGCTGCCGTACCAGCCGACGTGTGCACCTTGCACCAGCACGTCGCACGTCACCTGCCACTAAAGAGAACGGACGCCGCGGTGTAGCACCGTCGTGTCGAGACGAGCTCGAAGTGCAAACTTTGCTTAGTTATAATTATTATGTAGGTATGTTTATATGCATAATTTAACGCAAGGGACACGTGTTTGACCAAAATAAGGGGTCGAAAGTTTTCGCTCAGCCTAGGGAAGACCCATCTGATGAAACTGAAAGCCGCGGATGGCAAAATTGTCACCTCTAAGGTCGAGATGCTTGATGAGGTCGAATTTCTACAGACATTTGTATTCCACGAGAACGGCGAGACCAGCGGTTCTTATCAGAATATCTTTGTACACGATATCTTGTGGCAAATAAATTATTTGATTGATTGATTGATTGAAGACAACAATAGAGCCCAATTAAGGTTTTATTTCATTAGTTTGGTTTCGGCTATAAATGAACCAATCCAATATTTTCGTGGTGATTTTGAGAGGGGCTCTACAGATGTTTTTAATACTACATCTGACTAATATTATTATTTTGAAATAATTACATTAGTATGCATATTTCGAGGTTGGAATAGCATACCTTATCGCACGTGAGGACTATAACACTGATAACGATTACGCGCCTTATTAGTGTAATGTCACGATTAATTATTATTTTTGTGGAACTCTTTGTTTTTACCGTAATCAAAGAATGGTTCTACCTTTTGATCCTACTGGTATCATCGCCGTTGTTGTCCTCTACTTACAAAATCTTTCGTCATTTTCAAAATGATTGCTGAAGTAACGCCTGATTCCATTATTTAACTATGTATACTTCAATCCATGCAATAACCGAATAGTTTTAATTTGTTTTATTTATTATCCACACACGGAACACGACCGTGCCTGTCGAAGCAGTATTGTCAAAGGGTGCGCCGACGGCCATAAGGCAGTGATGTTTTTAGACACAGAGTGATGTTTTATTTTTAAATGAAATAAAAGTAAAAAAATAATCGTCTATAAATTTTTAGTTCCGTTTGGTGCCGGACATAACTAACTCACGTGCCTGTAAACTTGTTAGGCAAAAAACATAATTCAATAAAATTACAATTCGAAAAAAGCACAATATTATTTTAATGAATTATAATAACTTCTTAGGTTTTCGCGATCACTACACATTATAATAAAACAAAGTTTAAGCGGATTAAATCGCGTATATTATTTAAATTGGTTTCCCTGACGTTTCGAAAGCTTTGCAGCATTTCGTGGTCGCAGGTAGACTAAGATGACAATCGTCTTTACAGATATTTCTAAAAAAATATTTTAATCTACCGTACAATATTTATTAATTAAAATATCTTTTAACCTTTTACTGCAACCTGCAATGCAGATGCGTTAAGCAGATGCTCAACCGTTATCTCAGTGTTATAATTCTTTCAAACCATGACATTTTTCAGACAACCCATCCACATTCTTTCTTCTACCTTGGTCTACCTCTTTTATTAAGCTTATTCACATTATTAATGACTTTGCTAGGAACATGCTTTTCATTCCTCCAAATCACATGTTATTTTAATTCATGTTTAAGGATTTTATTTTTATTTTTTATTAATAAAGCACCTGCTTTATTTGTATTTCAATCTAGCCTTGAGACTAATAAGTAATTATTTTATTATTTTTAACACATTTACGCATGCGAAGCGAAATCTAATAATTTAAATTGTGGAAAGGAAAAATCACTCACAAGCAGGATTCGAACCTGCGCAGCTGCAACTCCTGGCTCTTCTTCTTCTATCGTGTCGACATGAGCTACATAATGATAATAGCTCATGCCGTGGGGAAAAGATTAGACCGACGACCTGGAGAAGGTCGCGGGAATCCGCTGCATGCGGAAAGCGCAGGACCGCTCCTTGTGGCGATGTTTGGGGGAGGCCTATGACCAGAAGTGGACGTCTTTCGGCTGAAATGATGATGATGATGATGATTTACATGGGTCAGTGCCCCCTTAAGCTCAGGATCAGTAAAAGGTGATTACCTTCATGTCGCATTTTTCCGCTCCCATTAAAATTAACAAATCCCGATCACAAAATCTGACAGCTAACAGAAAAAACGGTCGAGTTTGCGACGTAACGCCTCAAGACGGATGGCAATAATTTTTTCCTTCGTAAATAATATATTACAAGAGATAGGCGAACACCCAGCTTGTTCTATGGTTGTCTCAACATAAATACGCCGTTACCAGTTTAACTGCTCGAACAAATTGCTGTGTCTACAATTTTCTGAAATTCCCCAAACTAATTCTGCTGGCTGATAGCTAGACACACCCTTTATAGCCAGGGTTTTTCCTTTAGTAACGGGACATCCTGTATACCGTACAAATGGCACTCCTCTGCCGGGCTGCCTCAAAGAATTATGTTCATGGGTGTCAAGTTGAACTTTCGCGTTTTGCGGCTGCAGCTGTGGTTTACAACTCATTTCGATTAGATTTCCTGACTCTGTCACCTAGACTTTGAATTACAAGTTATTATTCGATTAAAAGCAGTTATAATAATGTACTCTGTGATTAAAATATTTTATTTAGCTTATTCTGTTATCTTTGTCTGTTAGTTTGTAACAAAAACCCTGTTTTCCTGTGGCCACGTTATCAGAATCGACATTCATACGTGGGGACACAACTCATTTGGGAAAATTCTTCAATAAAAATAATCAAATTATAAAAATAAAAACAAAGTGTAAGTAAATTGAAAGTGAGAGTGAGATTGTGAGTTATCATACATAGGGCAAACAAAGCGTAGTATAGCCACTAGAATTAAAGAACATATAGCTGACGTCAAGAACAGACGCTCCACAAAGTCTGCAGTGTGTGAACATGCCCTAGACAAACCCAACCATTTTCTTCGATTTGATAAACCACAAGTTCTGGTGAAGGAAAACCGATATGAACCTAGATTGCTCCGTGAGGCTATTGAAATTAAAAAAACATCCTAATTTTAATAGAGAAGATGGTTGGCAGGAATTAATTAAATTAATAAAAATTTAACGGTAGATTAAAATGTTTTTTTAGAAATATCTGTAAAGACGCTTGTCATCTTAGTCTTCCTGCGACCACGAACGCTGCAAAGCTTTCGAAACGTCAGGAAAACCAATTTAAATAATATACGCGATATAATCCGGTTAAACATGTTTTATTATAATGTGTAGTGATCGCGAAAACCTTAGAAATTATTATGCGGTTGTAGTGTTTCAATTATTTTTTCAGTGGTATACGTAACAAAAATATTCTAAAGATGTAAACCAATGATATTAAAAAGTATAACATGAACTCGTTAGAGTTAAAACTCCATACATCAGTATCATCGACTATACAAACAGGAAAACAAAATAAAGGCAATATTTAGAAGTACAATGAGGGTACCAGATAATAAATAACTAGGTACATTATGAAGTAGCGAACACCGGTGACCGCGCGGGCCGTCTTTAAAACAAAGTGGTGATAGGTAGTATTTGTGTTGATACAGGTTATTCATATAATTTTTTTAGACAATTTATTATACTTATATTGATAACTAGCTGATGCCCGCAGCTTCGCTTCCGTTATGTGTCGTTATAAAGTACAATGTGTTAATGCAGGACATGGTCTATCTGTGTGGTAAATTTCATCTACATAAGTTCAGCCGATTTAGCGTGATTGAAGGACAAACGTTAAACAAACAAACAAAACTTCTGACCCGTATTAACACAGTTTCCTTTTATTTAAACTATGTCTGTGAGTGCAGTACGATTCTAATAAGAAGAAAAATTTACTGATTTGACAATTTCATACAAATTATCGGCTAAGTGGGTCACGATTCCGATTTGTTGACTGTACATACATTATCATATTGGGTAGACAGACAAAATGGTATATAATAATATTATATGGTTTTTAAGGGGTATATGTACTCATCATAACGAACAACTTTTTCAATGGGAGCAAACCTGCTGTCAGCAAAATTTACATCTGGTAGGATTTCGCGATCACTACACATTATAATAAAACAAAGATTTTTTTTTTCTTTTTTTTTTTTGATTCATTAAATCGCGTATATTGATTAAATTGGTTTTCCTGACGTTTCGAAAGCTTTGCAGCATTTCGTGGTCGCAGGTAGACTAAGATGACAAGCGTCTTTACAAATATTTCTAAAAAAAAATATATTTTAATCTACCGTACAATATATTAATTTAAACACATAATTGAGACACATATCACACTTTCTTATTGTATTTTTACCTGTATGTCCTGTGTCTTGTTTTTGTACTAAATAAACGTTTTATCTATCTATCTTTTATCTATCTATCTATCTAAATCACAATTATTAGTCCACCTGCGACCACGAAATGCTGCAAAGCTTTCGAAACGTCAGGAAAACCAATTTAAATAATATACGTGATGAATCCGGTTAAACTTTGTTTTATTATATCTGGTATTTTCTTCGATCTGACTCCTATTGGTTAGGATTTTGGTGCTATAAGCTATGTAAACGCGGGCAAATGTAAGGCACGTTGAAAGCAGGTGTGATTTGAATAAAAAAACCGGCCAAGTGCGAGTCGGACTCACACACTAAGGGTAGGTACCGTACTACCGTACCACCCAGTGACCTGATACCCCGTAGAAACTGATTTAATTTATAACTAGCTTTTACCCGCGGCTCCGCTCGCGTTAAATTCTGCTAACCCACGTCAGTCCAGTCCAGTCCACTGTCCCACTGTCCCAATGTGGCCTGATTCACAAACGTTCGAAAAGTTTCCGTTTCCGAAGTGAAATTTGACTGTCAAACGAAAAAAAACTACCACTTACTGCGACCACGAACGCTGCAAAGTATTCGAAAAGTCAAGAGAACGAACGTTTGTGAATCAGGCCACTGGTCTGGAACCATCTAAAATGAGAAAGAAAGGACACACAACTGACTGGATCTATAGACCCCTGTCTTCTATTTTTTACAAGTCTTACTTAGTTTAGAGGAAGGTGTTCAGATAGCCAAGTCGTTTGGTCTTAGTTATCTAGTAGAAAGTTATTTCGCAATAAAAGATGATGTCGCGATTGTCATATCCATACATACATACATACATATCCATTGTCTAGTACCCATAGTACAACCTCTGCTTAGTTTAGTGCTGTGTAAAAAAAAACCCAAAAATATTTATTTATTGATTCTAAACATGTCTCTAGAACGGTGGACAGTAAACAAAAAAGTTCCATCATACCTGAACTGTTCACTATGGGATCGCATCATCCTGGATTCCTGGAGTTCTACAATATAGGCCAGGGCTTAGTTTATACACAGAACAAATTTATTCAAACAGTCACAGTCGGTCGTAAACTACGAACTCGCATGTTTCGGTATACCTAGTCGGTGGCTCGGTGCAACGTAACCCGTATATTTACAGCGCTGTCGAGTTGTCAAGTTGCGCGGCAACATTTGGCCGACATTTACATACAATTTCATATTCATGTCAGAATTAGGTGGTGGGAGGAGGCGGCACTCGATGCCGTGCGACGGGGAAGAGTCGACTCGGAAATGTCTACTCTAGTATGTAGTACATATTACCTCAGTGTTTTGAACTAGTAATTTTATACAGTTTCCTTTAATAATTAATAAGACGAATAATAAAAGACAATGAAAAGTTAGGCTGGTAAGGAATTTATTTTACATTCCTTATTAATAAAAAAAAACTTAAATCCTATTGAAGGTGTCAATCAATGGCATTACTGATCGTGGAGTAGCCTTGGGTCATCGCGGAAAGAGAATACCTGGTGAATCATATTATTATACCATGGAAATAACGGCGTGTCATAACTTTCGTCGAAAGTAACAGTGTAATATTGTTTAGTTTGTTAAAATTCATAAAACAAGGAGGGTGGTCTCAGGTTACATTACGACCACCCAGCACGGTGGCTGTTCGACCCCATTCTGAAGGCTGGGTCGGTGCTATAAAACGACACGGTCGCTTTTACGACGTACATCTACAACACACATCCGCGTATTGTAACGTAATAACGATCCGGTAAAGGTCTACGATACGATGCGAACTCGAGTTATTCAAGTATTCTATTGACTGAAAACAAACCTATTGAATTACATTAGGTACTACGTTCCGGAGAAAGAAAACTATACCGCGATACGCTTTCTTACAACGGCAACGAGCTGATGTTATTTATACAACGTTACTTTTTGTTTACGCTATTTGAGAAACTAGTTTGTTTAGAATCACCAGGAGAATCGATAAGGATAGTTTTTACACCGTTTAATTGTAACCAAAAAAAATTTTTTTTACTCTATTTGGTTATTATGGTTAGTTAACTAAATTCAGTATATCAGCGGATCGTGAATAGGTCCTTAGGTCCAGGAAGTTCGACTCGATTAGTTTCCACGCATCAGGTAGTCCCTGCATGACATTCTTCACTTTTTCTGCTACCAACTGGGGGACTTACAGTGACTATAAAAGCATGTAATTTTCCTCGAGTTGTATACCGAGATAGAATGAATAACGAAAAGTTCAAGATTCTTCTGTGTTATTCTTCTTCTTCTATCGTGTCGACATGAGCTACATAATGATAACGGCTCATGCCGTGGGGAAAAGATTAGCCAGTCAGCAGGTTGGTGGCGGGGCTGACTGCCCAGGGTGGGCCGGACGATCAATTAAATATCGTCACTCGTGGAGGCTCTTTTAATGCACCCCTCTGTGTTATTATTATGATAAAGTCAAAATGGTTCGACGGATATAGCCTTGAATATGAAACTTTACTCAATTACAATTACCTACATTTGTACCGACGACTGCCTTCAGACATGTCAACAAACGAAGAAGCTGATATTTTGATTAAATAGTTTTAAAGTATGTTGCTTTCCCCTTTGTCGTTTACAATATTCTAAATTGCTAGAAGATATCTTGTTATTAGTCATTTCTAACTGATTATGCAAAGTGGTATCTTCTGTTGTCTGACTGACTAGTTTAACGAATTATCCGGAGTAACATCCACAACCACAATAGACGAGTCTGAAGTGCCTGTAAGCGTTCCAGTACGATAAAGATGCTCTATCTTACTGGTAATGGCTTCCAGGGCTATTGGTATCGTATGTGGACCCTCCTTCGTATTCGTACAAAATGAAGACTCAAAAGAATCAATCACTATGTTGTTAGTATAACTAGACAACACAGGCTCGTCGCTTATCCTACTCTTTGTTATACGTGGGACACTCAGAAAGTTTTGCGAAACTAAAAAAAATTATTCTATACGTACATATATTTTTATCAAATCTTTTCAAAGTACTTTCCACCAGCCTCTATACAAAGATTCATGCGCCTAAACCAGTTTTCAAAACACTTTTTCCAGTCCGCCGCAGACACCTCGTTTACAGCCTGCTCGAACGCAGCCAGCGCATCTTCCGGCGACGAAAATTGTATCCCTTTGAGCTGATTTTTTATTTTTGGGAATAAAAAGAAGTCACACGGTGCTAGATCAGGGCTGTAAGGAGGGTGACCCAGGAGTTTGACTGGCGTGCTGTCCAGGAAGTCCCTCGTTTTGAGTGCGGTGTGCGCAGGTGCATTGTCGTGGTGGAGCAGTAGCCCGCGGAGCCCTGTGTTTGGTCGCTTGTTGCTTCAATCAATTAGTCCCGTTAGAGTCAATGTAAAGCCGACTGAAATAGAAGTTGCACTGGGCACTTTAACATTATTGAGTGCTTAAGAGCACAACTGTCAATTAAAATAAAACAATAGTTAAACAATGGACACCGCTTTGATTGACAAAGAGGAGAATTTTTATGATTATTTGCAGTAAGATTTATTTCTAGAAATCCTATAAATTTTGCGTTCATCCACGCGGATGACAGTCATTTTCAAGACGCAGCGACCGTAGGAACAAGCTCATTCGATGCAGCTTACTGCATAAGTGCTGTGGCAAGACGATATTACAGTATTCTGTGGGCAAGACTGAGCATACCACGTGTGGATGCATCGCGAACGTTGGCGCATAATTCCTTTGATAAAACTGACACGCGACGGCAACCACCACCGTTCGCCCCTACGTTCAGGCCAACGCTATTTTTCTCAATCCACACGTTGACTGAATAGCGTTGGCACGGACGTTCGGGCCAACGTGTGGAGCCGGGGGTAGGTATCAATTAGTTAGATGATAAATAGTTCATCTTAATAGTTTTTCCGACGATGCAATATGTCCAAAAAATATACCGTCACATTTTTGAACACAGATTGGACTCCCACCTAAACAACATTATAACAATATATACACATTATAACATTAGATGCAAAAAATTGCATAGTTGAATAATGGTTGGGAGAAAAAGCAGCAAACTCACAAAAAAACTTTGATGGATCACGTTCATATGGTCAGATTTCTTAACGTCTTTAAATAATCTTCTTGGCACTTTATCGTCTTTTCATAACATAATCATTACGGGGGACATCAATATTAATTTATTACAGTCAGGAGCCAAAGTTTCATCGTATTTAGATATAACATCATATCATGGCTTATTGCCCGCTTTAAATTTTCCGACTAGAGGCGGTAACTGCTTAGATCACGTCATAGTTAAGACTAAATCGGAAGCTTATACTTTTGACCTGCAAACCACGATAACCGATCATGTTGCTATCTTGTTCTGCTTAAATCATAAAGGGACAAAAAAAACAATAAACTGCAATATTATCAAAAAGATTAACTGGGAAGGAATTATTTCCGACTGTTCCAATACAGACTTAACCCTAATTTATCAAGACAATGATTCAAGCACAATGTAGGTACTCGTATGAACTCATATAGGGTAAGTCTTGGATGAATAAAAAAAAGCGGACGGAATCTCGCTAAACAAAAATGAAGCACACATAGTAAGATGGCTCGCTTAAAAGTACGGGCTGGCACGCATACATTCACACTCATAGTAAGAAAAAAAGCCGCGATTACGCAACAAATCTCGTGTGGTAGTCATTGTCATAGTGTCACAAATAAAATAACAATATATATCGTGTGTGTGTTAAAATTCTGTTGAAATTATAGTGGGTTTGGGAAAAAACCAAGTGCTTCAATATTTTCTTAGCGAGATTCCGTCCGCCATTTTTTATTCGTCCGAGGGGTAAGTAACAATTTCCCTAAGCCTAAATGTTGTAAACATATTTACCTCCTGAAATATGTAGCAGCAATGAACTATGTATATTATATGGGAAGTCCTCTGTCAGAGCTATAATTGACGACGTCTGTGGTCTAGTGGTTCGAGTGTCGGACTGCTGATCACGAGGTCGTGCTTCGATTCCCACAGGACACAAATATTTGTGCGATGAACATGAGCGTTTTTGTTGGTCTTGGTGTTTCATTTATTTTTAAACCTCAAAACAATATTTATTTTTAAACCTCAAAACAATATTTATTTTTAAACATTAAATCAAGATTTTTTTTTTAACCTCAATCAAATCCGCATTTCTTTTTAAAACTTATATCAACATAATAACTTCTTAGGTTTCCGCGATCACTACACATTATTAATAAAACAAAGTTTAACCAACAACAACAACAAACAACAACAACTTATTTCAAATTTTATTTTTAAACCTCAAATCAACATCCAGCAGCGACACGTAGCATATATGTTAGAACCTGTTTACGCGGCAAAACAATGTAATGGTAAACCGAATTATTCGGCCGAATATCCGGTTCGGTAAAGGTTAAACCGAGTAATATTCGGTATTCGGTTATTCGGTGAAACCACTATTCGGCGCATCTCTACTAATAATATCATCGATCGCTTAGCTAACAACACTGCAACTTATTTATTATTTATTTATGTACACACAACACATTTTATCGTAGAAACATAAAGAACAAACATTTGAGCACAAAGGTACTGCTCTTATTATTGCTGTTTTTCAGGAATGTCACAAAAAATAAGTTTAATTGAATTTAGAAACAATCCAGATTTCACCCAAAGACGTATCCAAGTGGAGGTTAAATTCGATACCACAAGCAGTTTTCACGGTAGCTTAGTGGCTAAAGCACTGGCGTACTGAGCCAGGAGTCAAAGGTTCAAATCCTGCTTGTGTGTGATTTTTTTCTTTCCACAATTTAAATTTTAAATTCAGATGTCTATTTTATAAATTTACAATAATAATTAAGATGACAATTATAATTTAATGTCATTAAGTAATGCATAATTTCATTAAGCTTTACAATTACATGACTTATCCAGACCAAGTAAAAATTTGCCAAACAATTTGAGTGTGTTGTCGGCTAAGCAGCCATCTGTATTTGTATTGATGACTCATCAATTTGATATAGTATGTCTGGCATGGCTAAACCTGACAGTTAAATACAGATGGCTGCTTAGCCACTGCCCGCTCTCTACCATACCCATCGTCAATGAGTATGGTGGAGAATGGGCAGTTGAGGTTAAAAAAAGCTCATTACATTACCCTTTTTGTTGGGGATGGAGACAGGGGTGTGTGGGATTCTTACCCACTAAAGCCCTCCCAGTGGCCGTCCACGATTACATTACCCTAGCACTGTGTACCTTACAATAAATAAATAAAGTTTGTAGGGCAGGGATCTTACCTGATTGTAAATAGCCATAATTACCTAACTATAGCTGATAAGATTTTGATGTAAGTATAGGCTAAGTTTCTGGTGAATAAATAATTTACTTACTTACTTACTTATATTATCATAAAAAAAATCTAGTTTTACATTGAGCGACTGCTGTTTCATCTTTAGTACGCAAAAGTAGCAAGACAAATTAAGATCTCAGTTTGAAATTAAATTTTTCGATTAAAGCGAATAAACAATCAGTTTTACGAGATCATAAGAAATATTATAAAGTAAAGTTATAAAATTTGGAAAGCGCAGAATGACGGATTTGGCAATCAGGAGCTGTAAAACAGTCTCCCATATATAAAAACTTTTTTTCGCAATACTTTCTGAGGGGCCTGGTATATTAAGTAGGAGGCAGCTTTCATAAAGAGTAAGTTATACAACGTGTTATTGAAATTATGTAGGTAGTTCATGAGAGTATTCATGAGTCACGGTTGACGTATAACCGTTGCGTACGTCCTTCACATTACTCAGCCTTGCGAAATATATTTGATGTTGATGATGCTGATGACTTTGTTTTTGATGTGATTAATATGTACATAAATAATGAAGATGAGTATTAATGACGTAGATTGATACGTCATGGCATTTGTTTGTTTATACTTGTGAGTTTGTATTCGTCATTTGGAGTACTGACCGATAGCTGCTTCTAAAATTATTAAAAAATAAGAGTAATTATTAGAAAATGGGAATGCAATGTTAGCCTCCTTGCGTGACCTGGTTTACTGATTTAAGATTAGGTAGACATTTTCTTAATTGTCACTCGTGGAGGCTCTTTTAATATGCACTCCTAATGTAATTATTACGTAATTTTACTCAAAAGTAGCGATTCCGAAATGGACACAACCAATGAGAATGTTTTACTATCTGTGGTTTTACTCTTTCAGAGCCTGATGTAGACATCGATAGGAGTAGGGCAGTTTCAATAAAATCCCTTTTCGCTGTATCTGATCTGATAGAACACACCGTGACATTTAAAAAAAAAAATTATGTTTTTATCGGTATCCCAGTTAATATACTCATAATTGCAAACAACTTTTACTATGGTCAGTCGTCCGCACGTCAATAGTAACACTAGCATTAAGAAAACCGTCCTTAATACTTACGAAATAGAAACGGTATTAGGCTGAAGGTCAAACTGATACCACTGACGAGCGTTATTGTACCAATACTACAGTATGTACCCTCCGGTATGTACTGTACGGTACCCCCTCAAATCGCAAAAAAAGAATCGGCTATTTCATGATCACGATTACTTTGCAGGGCTAACCCTATTGAACTTCAATCAACTCAGCCTATCGCAGTCCACTGCTGGACATAGGCCTCTCCCAAATTGCGCCACAACGCTCGGTCCTCTGCCTTCCGCATCCAGTCCCCCCCAGCCACGTTCTTTAGGTCGTCGGTCCACCTGGCAGGGGGGCGCCCTACGCTGCGTTTGCCGATACGCGGTCTCCACTCAAGGACTCGTCTGCTCCAACGGCCATCGGTCCTTCGACAGACATGGCCAGCCCAAACAGTTTCATAAACTACTATTGTAATATTGTGTGTTCTGTGAAAATTCAGTTAGCTGAGTCAAGAGAAGCGAAAATAGTACGTGTAAGACAATAAAGTTTATTAAGAATTAAATAATATACATAGTAGGTAACATACGTTAATATTTTACAGTGCTGAGTTTTATATATCTTTGATGATATTTTTTATACAGGAAAAAAAATTAACTAGTGCGCAATTTTTTTTTGGTGGTTCGGTATGAGTAATATAACACATTTCCATTAATTGTTCAATACTTTTTTTTTCCTTTTTATTATCCGACTTAAAATCAGCAAAATATGGACAAAGCGCGCGACGGCTGGTTCACGCTGCCGTCCGGGAGGGGGTTGAACCGCCGATGCAAACCCGCAGCCGCATGAGCCAGCCGTCGCGCGCTTTCATTGGTGTTATTACGAACAGATTATGTTCATATTTTGCTGATTTTAAGTCGGATAAAAAAATTAAAAAATAGATTGGACAATTAATGGAAATGTGTTCTATTACTCATACTGAACCACCAAAAAAAATTTGCGCACTAGTTACAACTTTTTCCTGTATTATTGAGCATCGTGAGGTCACATGTCGCGGCAATTGGTAATGTTTTTATGTACTGTTCCTTTGTCAAACATTACAATACATTTACCATTGACGGAAGGAATAAAACACGGCTATTATTGCTTTAATTTTATTTGACCAGATTTTATATATCTCAATTTAAAAACTCAAAATATCTTCCTGAAATGTTCTCGTGGTTTTTTGCCAATGATTAATAGTTTATGGTGTTGGTACGTAAGATTATTATAGTACTCTGCTTTTTTTACTTAATTACACATGGAACTTCACCAAAGTAGTTATTCTCATAATTAGTCCCTTTCCTTTCACCACAAACACCATATTCATACTATTTTTTGTTCCACATATTAGCAATTGGACTATGTTATCAAATAAGTTTTAAATTTAAAATCAATGTTAAGCGGTATCATTAGTAGAATCTAATTTGTATTGATTTAATCACATAGCTTATCATAAAATGTTGTGTGTAGATTCAGATAATTGTTTTCTTATTGGTAGGTTCATATGAAGTCTGACACAACTGATGTGGCTACAGTAGAAACTGAACCAGTTGTCAGTGAATCAGTTTCCCGGAATGAACATTATAACCTAGTAATTTAAAGTATAGCCTAGTGGTTGAATGCTTGCCATCCTTGCAGGGGGATCTGAGTTCGTACCCGGCCCACACCTCTGGCTTTTCAAATTCAAGTGCGAATCAGAATTTGATTGTCACTTTTTACTTTAACGGTGAACAAAAACATCGTGAGGAAACCTACCCACTTGAGAGTGCTTCATACAGTTCTTGATGGTGTTTAGTCCACCAACCCGCAGTAGGCCAGCGTGGTGGACTCAGGCCTGAATCCTTCTGAGAAGAGGCCCGTGCCCAGAAGTGGAACAGTAACGGGCTGATAATGATGAACCATTTTTTAATAGAAATGTCTTTAGAACTTTACCCTGCCTACCGTCATGCTCAAACATTTCTCAGTTGATTGTGACATTCACACACAGCTTACTTTGTTGAGGCCAACTTATAATATTATTATTCATATTATTTTGTTTTTAAATATAAATGCCATTAAGAAAATGAAAAAAGCTGTTGCTTACCTCATTTAACAAATGATTTGAATCTCTTCACGTTCAAAGCTACGATTTCAATTCTCAGATTAACTCAAGACCTTTTAGACTACATAAACTCAAGCCACGAATGAATTAATTTAAACTAGAATCTAAACACGAACACCATGATTTGTATAATTAAACATTGTTTCTTCTAATTACGGATTCAAAACATTTGAAACCAAAACTTGGCATTTAATTATACGATATCTGTAAGATCGTAACTCACTCAGAAGTTGAGGCATCATGAAGAGAATTTAGTGGCACTTGTGTTCTACACAAGTTTATGAGAAACGGCCATATTAAATTTGGTTTAGACGTAATGCAGAATCCGTGATGAATATCCAATGCTTGGCAGAATGGCTCTGAATATTCGTCTCCCGTTCCCAACAACATATTTGTGCGAAACAGGATTCTCAACCTATGCAGCCACGAAAACAAAATATCGCAATAGACTGGACGCCGAACCTGATATGAGACTTCAAATGTCTTCTATCAAACCTGATATCAACCAATTGATGAAAAATAAAAAACAGTTTCATACCTCCCATTAGTTAAGATTTTTTCATTTTTAATATCTTCTATTATTGTACTTGGCATGTGGTTAAAGTAAGTAATAATTAGTAACTGTTACATTGTACTTTTATTATGCTTATATAATAAAGAATACACTTTTAAAAACTATTGTTTTATTGTAGGGTTCCGTCAAGTATTTTGCTTGTCAAAAGGGTTCCGTGACCAAAAAAGTTTGAGAACCGCTGCCTTAACTGATTGATAAGTACCTCCGTGCATCGTTGGGCGATATAACTGAACGCACCCATAAGGACATCCAGAGACACCATGTATGGTGTTGCTTGATATAATTATTTTGATAAAGAGATGGCGTTAGCATGTGTAGCGAAAGTTATTCTTGCGCACGAACGCAGTGACTTTGTACGGGCGGCGAAGAAAATAATTTAGTATTTTTAATTAGCTGCAGTAAATTGATAGTTTTATTTCGGATTACATCGCGTAAATTGCATCGGTTGTATCTGACGATGTAATCCAGTAAAATTTATTTTATTGTAATGTGTAGTGATCGCGAAAACCTAATAAATTATTAAAGAAATTATATATTACACACACTGAAAAATTTACGCCTAAACGATTTAAATTGGCGGTTATTGAACCGTATGACATTGAATATACGGAATCTCGGATTAAGTTTTGTTGGTGATCGATTTCACTCGGACAAAATTATCTTTAATATGACTTCGGACATGAGGAACTAGTGCTGTGAAACTATGAAACTGTTTGAGACACTCCGGGCACGACAAACAGTTGTACCCATGGTTGACGAAATGGGCTAAATACATCTTTATAGATACAAATCCTTCGCTACATTTCGTGCAAGGAAAAATTTGAGATCTTGTATAAGATTTTTCACAATCCGATTCAATATGTTCTTTGTACTCTCTGTGTATTGCTTTTAAACCACATTTGGTGCAAGAATACAGCTTTTTTTTCTTCGTACCAGTAACTTCTGGAAATTTGCTACCGATTATAATTTCTGGTATTTGGTTAGATTCTTGTTTTATAACTATCGGTACTGATTGTGTAGCGTCTACGGGTTCTTCCTTCTGCGGTTCTTGTTTTAATTCTATTTTATCTTCATATTCCTGTTTAACAATCATAAAGTCATTAATATCTAGTTTGATGATATCATCTTCGTATTCATCTGTGTCTTCTCTCTCTTCTTTTATGTAAAATTCTGAACCAAAATCCTGTGTTTGGATTTCATATTCTGGTGGATCTTCTGCTTCTTCAATCGGTTCTTCTTTTATAGTAAATGGGAGGCTCTCTTGTGACTCTTCTGAAAATTTGAAAATAATGGTGTTGATTTTCTTGTTCAAAAACAAAACTTTTAAACTTATTTAAACTATCGTTCTCTTTTACTAATAGTAGATACAAAACATCGAATGCAATATGTTTCATTATAAACAGCAGATGTGTTTATAACTTTATAACAGAAGGTCTAGACTTGTTTATAATATAATTTGAATATTAGCTATATTCAAATTCAACTGTATTTATATTCCAACACTTTCTCAAGTTAAGGAAAATAATATTATTCCAATGTATTGTTTATCAACTTATTCATAATTTATTTGAATTGTAAAACTACTATGGTACTCCTATTGATATGAACAATATTAGCAGATCGAAATGAACCTCCAGCTATGAGTATTTTGCGGGCTCCTATGACAAAAGAATTGACTATGAAATGCTCAACCAGCTAATTAGCAAGAATGAAAAAGGTCTTATTGCTAACAGAATATTTTACTTAGCGGTACCACCAACTGTGTTTGAAGATGTAACAGTAAATATAAGAAATGCATGTGTATCCATTAAAGGCTTTACAAGAGTCATCATTGAAAAACCTTTCGGTAGAGACGATGTAAGTTCACAAAAGTTAAGCAATCACCTAGCAGGCCTGTTCAAAGAAGAACAAATTTATAGGATTGACCACTATTTAGGCAAAGAGATGGTTCAAAACCTAATGACTATCCGATTTGCCAATCAAATATTCAGCCCTTCATGGAACAGAGAAAATATTGCATCTGTACTAATAACTTTTAAGGAACCATTTGGCACAGAGGGCCGTGGAGGTTATTTTGACGACTTTGGTATTATTCGTGATGTAATGCAAAATCATCTACTTCAAATTCTGTCACTTGTTGCTATGGAGAAACCTGTAACCTTGAACCCAAATGATATAAGGGATGAAAAAGTAAAGGTTCTGCGGCACATTAAGCCTATTGAACTTGGTGATATACTGGTTGGACATTAACTTTAATAACGCATTACCAAATTGTTTGTTAAGCTCTAATATTTTTTTCAGTGTAGTGTAGGTGTTGAGGACAACCCAAGGATCATGAAAGTAAACAAACGATCTGTTGAAAGGCACTTGCCATATGTATTAAAATTGAAAGTACACTCGTTCCTACGTAGCTCTGTTCTAGGCGACTAATACGTTATTCTTTCTTCAGGCTTCAGGGTTCAGGACGTCAGGATCAGTTCTTCATAGGTTGAGGTCTTGATCTGAAGCGTAGAACGAGTGACGATCGAATGAAATATTGCCCACACAAAATGCCTTTTTTTTTTTTTTTTTTTTTTTTTTCGAATGGGCTCTCGCAGGTGGGACCGAAGTCCCATTTCTGCTTAACCGGACTTAGTTGGCGGAGAGTCCCATGTGGGACTCCATTCGCCGAAATTGCAAAGCAATTTGCTGATGGATAATCTTGGCCACTTGGTTATGTCTGTGCAAGTAGTCACCGTTGGCGAGACGTGGACAACCGGAAATAATGTGCCTGAGAGACTCTCCAGGAGAGTGACACGCCCGACATATGTCAACCGTCCCGTCCCTTACAATGTACTTCCGGTAGTTATTCGTCATGATGACTTCATCCATAATTGCACAAAAAAAACCTTCGGTTTCTCCAAATAGGTCACCGAACCGTAGCCAAGACACGGACGCTAGAGAATCTACGTCAGACCCATGGAGGGCCCGGTAGAAGCGCCCGTGTAGCTCCTTACTTTGCCATACTTCTTCGCGGTCTTTAGTACTCAGTACTGCAGGTTTACGCCAGTTCTCTTTAGCCAAGGAGAGCGGGGTGAAACCGTTGTCCACTGCGACCACATCTCGGTGCATACCCACGTCAGCGTGGAGAAAATACTCCCTCAAACTGCACACCTCACGGTTGTGGAGGGTCTTAGCATTTAAAAAGCCTCGACCGCCACACATACTGTAATTCTTCGCTTTTATTACATTTTTAGAATATTTCACAGGTGAATCTGATGATCGATCAATTTTTTGTGAATCATATAATAGGTACCTAACTTGGGTAATACTAAAAACTAATCCGTCTTCATTGTTAAACACACACCGATCGTAGTCTTTTGTAGATAAATCCTACATAAATTGGTTGCGCAACCGCAGTTTAACATCATCGATAACGTCAACCTAGTTACCAAATATGAAAAAGTGAACAAAGGCTTGTGTAAACCGAACTCATAAATCACAATTCATTAGAGGCTTACCTAAGTAGTAAGCTGCATGACCTATTGCGAAATTGACTTGTTCCGCGATATGCGAATTAAATGAAACCGCGATACGCTTTTGAAAAATCTATTGGTACACACGGCTACACATCAAGCTGTACACAACCAGTATAGGCTGACCTCGCGTTGTAAGGAAAACCTATACAATGCGAGGTCAGCTTATACTGGAAATGTACAGCTTGATGTGTAGCCGTGTGTACCATACTTGGACGAACAAAAAAGGCGGATGTCCGTAAAGGATGCAAGCATCCGATTTCTAAAACTGTCAATAACTAGTGTGGATAACGAGCGAGTCTTTATGGCTTGTCTTTAAAGATTCCCTGCCGATGATAATTCACCGTGAAATACGGTTCAACTTATTGTTTTAATATTGGGTGTGTTTTATCTCAGGAAGTCGTAAATTCATATTGGAAACAGTATATCGGGATAACTCGAGATCCTGTCGGTTAATTTTCAGGTTTGGTTTACCTACTACCTCAGAACAACAAAAAACTATTTGTTGGTCTGAGCCTACTACCTAAGCTGAGCTCCAGATTCTCGCGAACTAATAGTCTAAAATTTACTTTTGGCCATCCAATCAATGGGAACCAGAAAATACTGATTATGGTAAGTTATTTATTATTAATGCAGTAACTATTTAAAGCAGCAATAGCTCCATAAGAAGTGTTTAAAATAGTTTAAATAGCAATCCAGAGAAGGTTACGTGAATCAGGGCTCGGATACCGGTTAAATTTTGAAACCGTTATTATTTAGTTGTTGTTGTGTTATGTTGTTGTAGTTCGAGTTTGAGTTAGTTGACGCAAAACCTTTAAATTTCGGTTTCGTTCGAATAAACCGGTTTTTTAAACCGGTATTTTGAGGGCACTTTACATAAAAAAAATTCGGATTAACCGGTTTAGAGCAATAAAAACCGGTTAATACAAACAAACGCCGTTTAGTTTTTATTTTTCTTTAGTAGAAAGAAAAATTCTGTTTCGCGACGAACGTTTATTTCACTGCTTCAATCAGATCAGAATCAGATCCGCTACAAAAAATCCAAAAATGGGTAAGTATCTACTTTTCTTTTCATTCTTACTTGGCGCTCGTCGATTAAACCGGTTAATTTAGGTTAAATAAAGTTCTTTAAACGTTCACGTTCTCAAGAAAAGTTCGGAGCTAAACCGCAATAAATCGGTACTAACCGGTATTTCTCAAACTGGTTCCGAGCCTTGACGTGAATACCTAAAGCTGCCTGCTACGACCGTGTTTCGTTTAGTCGGTCGCGGTACTAGTATTAGTTTATCGATTAAAATTTTATAAGCGACATCTATCGGTGATTACTAAATTCATTAAGGCACCATAGACCACAGCCAGCAGTTATTACTTACTAAGGTATTATTCTAGATGTCTCTGATTTCAATAAATGTACGAAACAGGACCGAGTATTTTAATTTTATAAATAAGCAGATATTGATCAATGCTTAAATTAATTAATGTGCTTATATGCTTAAATAAAAAAAACCGAGTGTGCTTTAGACCAGGGGTTCCCAAACTGTTATAGTTTCGGAACCCTACCCTAAAAATAAAATAAAAATATATTTTTATTTTATGGAACCAAAAAAAATAGCTTGGTTGCGGAACCCTGGCTTTGCTTCATCGGAACCTACTTTGGGAACCGCTGCTTTAGACTACACGACTGAAGTAAAACTTCACTAACTTATATCTCCCTCTCAAATTCCGTTCGTATCGCCCGATCACACTTTTCGTAACGCATTCACGGCCGACGCACGGACAGCACGGAGAGTACTTTGGTCGTGCAGTAGTTGCTTAGATTATAAACCTCAGTAGTTGTTACATACGTAGTATCCCCTAGTAGTCTGTGGTTGTTACTCAGAGCGATCATACAAAGTAGGTCTGTGATACAAACGAACTCGTACAGTGAACGCAGCCCTTGATGATTCAAAAAGGTGTGTTCTCTTTAGGCGTAAATTCTTATCCCAACAAAAAACATCTGTAATAACGTGGCAAGTCTCGACTATGATAACTTGGCCTTGTGCACGCATACGCTACGCACGTTAGCTGCGTGCATTGACAAAAAAAGTTTCTTAAGTAGCCGAACATAAATAAATAAATATTAATATTTTTGGGAAATTTTTACACAACACAAACCAGTCCCAAACTAAGCAGAGCTTGTACTATGGGTACTAGACAATAGATATGATACTTATATACTTTTTTTTTGTAAATACATAAGTACTTATAATACATAAGATATTATAGTATAAATACAGTATGTAACAAAAACCCTGTTGTTCCTGTGAGCTACGTTATCGGAATCAATATTCATGTGTAAGGACACAACTCATTTGGAAAAACTCTTTAGTAAAAATAATAAAATTAAATATTAAATCATCCCAAGAGATATAAAGTTATATGAAAATCCCTAGGGATATAATGTGATTTGAATTTGGAACTTTAAAACTCTTATGAAAACTCTTAGCATAGATACGGGCATTGTTGTCGAAAATCGAACAAGCCACCATAGGCAGCAACATATAGACAGTAGTGGCTTTAGGGTAGGCTGGGGTGGTCGCCCCGGGGCGCCATTGTCAGGGGGCGCCGCACTACCCTTATTTTACGTGTTAGTCCTGAGTTTAATAATGTTAATGGTGTACACACAAACATAGTAAAAAATATAGACTAAGTGCTGTGAACAACCATAGTGAAGCCAACATAAACCGTGCTCCTTCATGTACAACCAGTGCTCACGCACACACATGCGCCTTAAACCGTGCTCACCCCTCTCAGTTCACATGTCGCGGCATCTTCCATTAAGCATCGCGAAAACAAATATCCTTCAACATACACGAGGGGAAAAATCAGAATTAAAGCTGCATTTATTTAATGATGGCTAAAGCCAATTATGATAGTGACAGTTGACAATAAGTACAGAGTCCCCAAAAAAGCACACCCTTTACCACTTCCCAAAGGCGTAGCTAGAGCTTACACTTAGGGGGCGGGGGATGGGGGGGCTCTGCCACGCATGTAGTATGTGTGGCCAGAGGGCGAGAGATGAGCATAATTTGCTTTACCACACAACTATCGTTTAATACTATGTCAACCAAGTGATGCATGCAACTACTATTTTGTGGCATGGATACAAAAGGTGGATATTTGCCAAATAATAGCGTTTTTGCAATGACTAAGGGGGGTGTGTCCGCATCCCTACCCCCACTGGCCATCAATTACTTACATGCCACTTCAGGGACCCAAAACTCCCAGTTAAGGCCCTGTAACTGTACTTAATTTTTTGTTCACATAATGAAGGTTATCTGTAATTTTAGCTAAAGAGATCGATTTTACAGAGAATGATTACATGAAAGTTGTTCTGATGCAACAGGAAGACCAGCGTCAAGACCTACATTTATATGGCAAAGTCAGACCTAATTGTGGTTTTGATAGATGTGGCTATAGATATGCTGTAGACCATGTATTACTGTATAGGTGAGTAGAATAAATTTGCCTAAATTATGTTGGTTCCAGGGTCCGCTTAAAGGGAGGGGCAGTTTCCATGACGATTCCTATAAACTATCATTGACGGACTAACCCCTATAGATTCAGATGTACTCAACCCTTCTTGGGAGCTGTAAAATCACTCCGATACTACAGTGGCAACACTCTTAATCAAGATGTAATAGAAGCTCGGGGAACTTTCTATGCAAATACACATTGAAAACCCAACAATACCTTACTAGACTAGTCTTTGATATCATTTTCCAAATTACATGAATGCCTGGCATAGCCAATTGCTTTTTCGAAAATTCGCATTTAAAAGTTGAAATATACTATTCATTTTTCTACAAAGTTTAATATAACTAAATAAAAACGTACATTACGAATTACGGTTACTAAATGTTTGTTAACGTCTGCCCAACAAACAAGCCTACTACTAGCCACTAGCACATCAAGCCACTGTTATATGATCACATCAGGTAAGCAAATAATAATATATTTCATTTCAATGTTAAAGTGTAATATTTGACAATGAACTTTTCAATCTGCATGCAGTACACACTACAGAAAACGATTATTTCAGGCTTCTGGGGGCCAAACGAAGCTTAATGAATTGATACACAGGGAAACAAGCCCTTCCCACCAGATGATTCAAATAAAACTAGGAGTTGGGAGATTAATACAATACCGCTTGAATATTATTTGTTTCTTTTTGCAAACATAAGTGTACTACATGCTACCGCAAGTTTAGGTAGTTTGTTATTTGAGGCATATAAAATCAAACCTGGCAATCTCCATCGGCAGTCGAAATTTAAGTATGAATGCAGGATTTTGTATCTTTAACTTACAATTATATACAAAAAACCGAATTGTTCCAAAGCTGGCTATTTCCCATATAAATAAGCTCCCAAAGTTCAGGTTTTAAACCAAACACGGCAATCTCCAGTGTCATTTATTTCAAAGTCGGCAATATCCACGACAGCCAATCACAACACTGCATGAGGACGCTATTGTTGTGAATTTAGTATGGCAGCGTGTGCGATCTTGTCGTTCGTCGTGTTCGAGAATTAGCTATATTTTTATTGTTTTTTACCAATAAGCTGTAAGATCTTAAAAGAAAATCATAATATGTACCATACAGATTCTCCTTGTACTAGAAAACACACAAGAAAACGTAAAGCAGAGCCAGATAAGTAGATGAAAAAAACTTTTCATTGCTAAACCTCTAAACCGAGTTTAATGAAATTTGGCAAAGAGGTACTCTGGGACCTGGAAAAGTATATAGGCTACTTTTTATCCCGGGAAGATATTCCGCATTGATCGGGAACTGTTTTTTGCTCGCAGACAGTAAAAAATACATATTTTTTACTATGTCTGTGTTTTTGACCGAGGGATATTCACGCATACGAAGCAGCGCGCAGAAGCTAGTATTTGGAAATAAATTAACAAGTTACGTTTATAACAATGAGTGATAGTTTAATTAAAATATGAAATCAGTGCATAAATTCATCGCTTAGTAACAGATGTCAGGTATACGTTATAATAACTTGCAACACCTTTATTAACTTAATTTAATTAGCAAATTAATGGTGTTAGTAAAATTATTGTTGCCACCTTTGATGTTCAATTTTAACTATTATTTACCCAAGTGGTCGAGTTAATATTTTAAGCAATATGTGTTGTGTGTGCCTTATATATATTTTGAGGGGCTGATAATAGAACAACCGCGCGCGGAATAATTGGCACGAATGAAAATTAGATTGTTGAAATAATTTGTGTATTGTTTCCTCGCAAATGAGAGAAGTAAACCACAAGTTCTGGCGAAGGAAAACCGATATGTACCTAGAATGCTCCGTGAGGCTATTGAAATTAAAAAACATCCTAATTTAGGCGACGTTATTGTCATCGGATGTCTTCAACTTTCAATTGAGAAAATGTTTGATAACAGAAGAAAAATATCCATTTGTTGAGCATTTAAATTAAATTGATAATGTGCTCTTGGAAAAACATAGGATTAAATAAAATACAACAATTCTACTTTTCTGCTAACAAAACCTTGGCTTTTCCAATGAAGTAAAACAGAATAAACAGGAAACGCGAGTAGAATAATATTAGATTGTGTCAGTCGTAACATCCGGGAAGCCGTCCTCTGTGGGCGGGGCACATTGCTCGCAGAACGGATGGCCGATGGGGCAGTAATGTTCTGGAGTGGCGACCGCGTACTGGAAGCCGCAGCGTGGGTCCCCCACAAGGTGGACCGACGACCTGGTGAAGGTCGCGGGAATCCGCTGGATGCGGAAGGCACAGGACCGGTCGTTGTGGCGATGTTTGGGGGAGGCCTATGTCCAGCAGTGGACGTCTTTCGGCTGAACAAATAATATTAATTATTATTAATTACTATCAATAAATTGGTAACACCAAGACGTTTATTATATTTAGATGTTGTATATATTAAAGAAAAAAATACATAATATTGTGTGTCCTGCGTTATTTTTGTACAGGTTTGAGATTTGGGCAAGATATTGAATGATGTCGGCTTTGTATATATGCGGAGGGGGGGGGGGGGGAGGGATAAATGAAAACATAGTTGCGACTATAATTAGGCCGAGAAAGGTTGTCATTGATGTTGGTGCTCTTTTTCACGAACTAAACTTATTTTAAACTATCGCTCTCATTTACTAATAGTGGATACAAGAAAGGGATGGCAACAATGTTGTCAAATTAGTCTGAATTAAAATTTCCATTCTAGTTTAGTCGTGATCTCGGAACGTGCCGATAAAAAATACGAAGAAACGTAAATTCGGGTCTCCTGCGACCATTTTTTTGGTATTTATAACACCTAAAACGTGTTTTGTTTTCACAAAAAGTGGGTGTGGCCTAGCTGCTTGGCAACATTTGATTGGCCTAAGCAAAACGTCAACTTGTTTTACAAAAAAATTGTCGCAAGACACCCTAAAGACAGGCTAAACACGTAAACTAATTTGACAGTTCTGAAATTCTTGCTATATCTTTCTTGTTTTCACTATTAGAAAAAGATATGAATAGTTCAAATTAAGTGGTGAATATGGTTGAATTAATACTCAGAGAATGCTACTACCCATCCTCTGGTGAACCCCTTAGTCGCCTTGTACGACACCTATGAGAAGAGATAGGGTGGTGCTATTCTTTATGTGGTGCCACACGGATTAATATATTGGCTTCTTTTAATCCCATAAAAATGAACAGTTTTCAAGGGATGCACGGTAACGTCTTTCTGAGGTAAACTGTATTATACGCAGGCAAAGCCATGGGCGTAGGCAAGTTTATCATTAATACAATTTGTATGTACAATATACAATATGTAAGACTATTCTTTATATTGGTTTTCTCTAAGAAAAAGTTATCTGCACTAGCCGCGGTCAATCTGTGGATGGGTGACCGTTTCGTTACACATCGAGACCCCTTCGCGCCTCAGAGAGCTCGTAAGGCCGTCAGTCCTGCGACTCCTGCGCCTGATCTCTCTCCGGTCGTGTCGGATTGCCGTCCCATCGGATTATGAGAGTGAGGGAATAGAGAGTGCACCTGTGTTAGGCTGTGTTTGCGCACACACTTGTGCACTATAATATGTCCCGCGCAGATGGCTAGTCTCTGTTGAGATTGGCCGACGTGACCGAAATTCAGCCGGGACGACATTATTATCTTCTTGTCTGTTTGACGAACGCGACTTGCGGTACCATTTAGGCAACAGCCTAGGTGGTATTGCAGTTGTTATGGGCAAAGGTGGGCCTTTAGTTCGTTTCGCCATCAATGGGTAGTAGGGCCGTGTCTTCTCACACCAACTCCAAACATCATCATCATCATCAGTGCTGTTTTGGACTCTGGTAAATTGTTCATAGAAATATACAATGAAATTTATAATTTCGATAAGAAGAGGTACCTATATAATAAAGGATAAGAAGTACATAAATCCATACAATGGGAAAAAAAAATCTATGTTTGACATTCAATTCTATCATTTTATGCTAATATGTGTCCCTAAAACCAGTCGGGGTAAGTTGTGAATTTGGGGCCTTCACGTAGCACAGAAATGGGGCCAATATGCGGCATTACTTTACACGTTTTATGCCCGCTTCACATATATTTATTATTTATTTATTTATATATGCTTTTTGCACATTCGCGGGCGCGAACTCGCGAAGACGCTGTACATTGCGTTTTTAAACCAAGTATTTATCATTGTACTGAGACTCTAAGGCCCGTATTACAGAAGCGTGGTCTCGACCACACTTGAGTAATTACAGATCAATTATCTGCTCAACTACGGCAACAGGTGACAGTATAAAATAAAGTTAAACTCAGCTGAACTGTGATCAATGAATCTATGCTTGAGGATTGTTCTAAAATTAAATCGCAAATCAAAACTAGTTTTAAACAGACTTGAATTAATTATTTATATAAACGGTTTTACTCCCATAATTCCATCGGGTGTGTGGCCGACCAGTTTCAAACTCTGCTGCCAAATTGTGTAACTCGCTCGCCATGGCAATCATTTGGATTTCAATGTTCATTGCTCTGTGTGTTTTGACAGTCCGTCATATTGACAACTACGAACCACGCAATGAATATTGCTGTAATTGGCTTTGAGTTATTTCAATAACACGTTGTACAGGCACTTGCGCACTGGCGTTGTACAGGTACTGAACCCTAAAAATGTTACCTATCAATATAAAATCGCGTTTATTTTTATATTAATAATTTTATAAGCGTTGCAGTTTAAAACGGTACATTTTTAATCACCAACGTGATTTAATTAACTGGCGACGATGTAATCTGATAGAAACAAGTCAGTGACGTCATTTCCGTAACGTGAATATAGAAAGTAGGCATTTTTCACTGACTTAGCGGAAGACGGAATGGACTTGCTAATTATGGAAATCTCTTTGTCATGAGCTTATTCTATTACAACAAAAAATTAAGCAAATAATTTTTGTTTTTTTGCCTTTTGAATAACAACCCAATTCCGTGGTGTTACATGTTAATTTCGTTTGGTTATAATGTCGTTAAGTTAGTACCATGTCGGTGGGCGCGGATGCGTTCCCACGGTAACGCTCGCCTTACGCTACAGACCCTGGAGTTACAATAATTTGCTCGACAGCTATTGACTCTTTCAGCCATGTACTCTACCTAAATACTTTCCATACCACTTACCATGCCGTTTATTAAACGGTTATTTTTTGTATTGACTGAAAACACAACTTTAATTTCCCACACCCAAGTTATTCCTAAATTATTATTTTATAAATTGTCATTGTTTTGGAAGCAATAATTGCTTACCCTCTCTATAAAGCTTCGAGATTACTCAATTCTACTCTGATATAAAATCATAAATCATAATATTATCCACTATTTAAATCCGCACAATTACTCATAGCTATATAAATAAATATACGGCTTATTCCGCTCACTTCTACATAATATGGCCGAAACACTTGGAGCGCAGATGCTTGCTGCAGATTTTCAATGTGGTTTCAATTTCTTAGCGTCGTCTTTTCCCAGATTTGTGCGAGGTAAATAACGTACGTACGAAGTAGGTTAAACATGTCAGACATTCGAGCTTTTTGCTGAAGTAAATTTTGATTTTGGTGTTACGTTAACCTACTCTGTTTTTTAATTAGATTAGATGTGCTTGCTGTGTGCTTCTGTAGGTACACTTTTATGTTTATCAGCTAATCTACTCTAAGCTAGGGCATGTTGCCCGTTACTGCAGAGTGCTTGGGACAGTAATACTGATAGTTAACACAGAAATACTCACCATAAGGTTATCGCTGGTATGTGTCTGCACATGGTCCCAGGCCACGTCTGCTCTGAGCCAGGGTGCGTTGCCCAGTACTGCAGAAGATGCTCGGGACAGTAACACTGATAGCTCACTTTGTTGACGGCAGAGGAGTAGGTGGGTTGACTCTGTGACTGAAGTTAGCGATCCCCTGGAAGTTTGAAGAAACATTGTTATATTGTGTGTGAAATTGTGAATTAGAGTAAAACTATAGAAAGGGGCATGGCCAATTGGCCAATTATATTATTGGTACGGACCATATCTACAGACCGTTGCTAAAGTACCAGCCGATAACATTCTTCGAAATGGTTTTCTGTTTCAAATCAAATTTCTCGCCTGATTAAACACATGAGTAATACAGTATCGGTGATTATGCCTCAGATTTAGTAGTCAACGTTACCTAAGACTTTTATATAGAAAAATATACCTATGGGTTGCACCTAGGTGCAGGTTTCCGGGAGAGATGGTAACCCTAGGGTTACCATCTCAATTAGCGGCAATTAGTTACAATAAAGTGTTTGTTAAATCAAATCAAATAATTTATTCGCCACAAGATATCTAGTACAAAGATATTACAATTAATTACAAGTCCGTCATATCTTGCCTATTTGTAGGCATGCGAAAATTATGTTACATTTACAATAAAATTATATTAATACACATTACCTACTATAAAGTAAAGTAAAACTTTAAATAAATATTTTTTTTTTCTTTTCACTTCTCGGATTTCTGATTCAGAGTTGGCATCCCTAGTCACACCACACTACATTGACCATTGAGCCTTTTTTAAAGAAGATTGTACTTTAATAAAATACCGTATTCTAGATAAAGTTAAACAATAATAGCGTCTAACTCCAGAATGGACTTGACAATGAAAATTTTAAAAAAAATGGATTAAACAACATCATATTATAATATCAATAACTAAAATTATTGCATGTTCTTCACAGTGTTAAATATTTCGCCAATTTATGCAAGTAATTGTATACCTATACCGCATGCATCCGTGATACATGATAAGGAATTGCCATAAAATTATAGTGACCGCATCCGAAATCAGACTCCTTTTGTGGAGTTTGTGATATACATACAAGTTAATAATTTGCCGTATTTCCTCAAATGACATAAACTCAGTAAATTAGCGATCCGTAGGGAAAATCCTCATGGACTCCGCCCGGGGTAGGCGGAGCCAGTGTCGGACTCTTACCGACTAAAAACCACCACGGTGTTCCTCTAACGACCCTTGGCCGGGGGCGTGGGAAACTTTTACTCTCCCAACCATCCCCGGTAGGTTCCGGCTCGTCATTAGTAGGCGAGCCCCATCTCCCCGTGCGGCAGCCACATCGGCCGCACCCTCCTCTTGACTGGCGCGCGCGGAACACTACGCGCCACCGTCACGGGCCTTGACTGGTCGGGCGGCGGGCCACCCCGAGTCCACCCGCCGTCCGCGGCCCACATCTAGGGTGGCTGGAGGTCGGAATACCTGCGGATGGGGAGAGAGGTCAACGCCTCTCGAACCCTCTCCGCCGCCTCCTTAGCGAGCATTACATCCTCGCAGAAGGAGACGACTCCTTCCCAAGCGCTCTCGCTCCCGACCATAGACAGAACCACGGCCAGAAGCGAGAGATCGCTGCCGCCTACTGCAGTGATGAGGTCACGGCGCTGCGCGGCCCAAGCTGGGCACTCCGCCAGTGTGTGCTGCGCCGTGTCCTCTGGGCAGCTCCCGCAGTGATGACACTCGGGCGTCGGCTCCCGGCCTATGCGACACAGATACTTCCCGAAGCATCCGTGCCCCGAGAGTATCTGTGTCAGCCCAAAAACATTTACCTGTTACTGACTGGGTTCGAAAACCGACAGTTGAACACGCCCGGTATCGCTGGGTTGTCGGCTTGATTAGACTGTTTGCCTAAAAAATAAACAAGTATACCACATAAAATATAGATAACTAGCGGACCCAGCAGACGTCGTCCTGCCCGGAAAAGCAGCGCCACCTAACGGGTCCAATTGTGTTTTCAAACCATTCAGTAACCCATTGAAATATACACACAAAATTTAATCCAAATCGGTCGAGCCGCTAAACGGCTTTTACTCCTAAAGAGTTAGATGACAAACACACGTACAAAAGAATTATATATAATAAGATAATAAGATGTTTGACATTGTACATTACACATATTAATGTAAAATTATTACGCACCATCTTTGATTTGTGAAGATGTGTTAGTACTATTCGTTCCTTGTTGATTTTCACCTAGCATATAGCCCAATCTTCTTACGTGAAAATATCTGTGGAACAATAAACATAATATAATAAAATAGTGTTACTAAAATATTAAGTGGTCGGGCCGGATGGTGCGGCCCGACCACTTAATTATTCACTATTAGCCTGTTGTCACATATATTGTAAAAGTTACCTGTAGTATATGAGCATGAAAGCGATGCCCGCACAGAAGGCGGCGGCGGCCGCAGCGGCTAGAGGCGCGGGCCGCACCGCCCGGCCCGACCACCACCAAGCTGTCACTAGCAGCCAGTTCTCGACGCACATCACGCAGTAGAATGTCACCTGCATACAAAAAAAAACATACTTAGTAAATCAAAGAATTACATACGAATCAATAAACCAGATAAAATTACGGTAAAAACAGGTTTTGACCCATTTTAAATAAACAAGCTTCCACTTTGCGAAGATCTTAGACCAGTGTTTTTGAAACTGCGAGTTGCTACTGACAGGCCGGAAGATTTAAAATAAAATTTTTTCAGTTTCTGTTTTCGTCGGTTCAATTTTTCGTTAAAAAGTTTTATTTTTAATTTTTTTGTGGTTTTAATCTAACTCCAGGTCTCCATTATGTCGTAGTGTCTAGAACTATATTTATGTGTGTCAAGTTTCAACAGAATCGGTTAACAGGTAAGAATTCAGTGGGTGAACAAACACTCATCCCCTGTTTTACTACCCTTAGGGGTGGATTTTGATTTTGAAATTTAAATGGGACCAACTTCGAGATATACCCTACCCAATAAAAAAAGAATCATCAAAATCGGACCACTCTGTAAAAAGTTATGCGTGGTCATACATAAAAAAATAAAAATATGTATAGGTATACGCGTCGAATTGAGAATCTCCTCCTTTTTTTCGTCGGTTGAAAAGTACTGTCTGCCTTACCTAGTTAGGTTTTGAAATTTATTAAAGAAATCAATTTTAGACAGGTAACATGTTTGGGTAACAGGTAACATAATTATTAGCAGTCGACTGCATGACAGTGGTAAGTGGTAACACGTCAATTCGAAAACCGCCCTTACTGCTTACGAAATAAAGATGCTGCTAATGTCAAAGTGTTACCACCGACGTGCGGTCGACCGTACCTATCCAAATAAAGAAAATATTTTAGACGCTTACTACGTTTCACACATCAAAAGCACATTTTTTTTCTCCAAAACTAGTTATCATTTGTTAAATGGTTTTCTAGTTTTGGAGAAAAATATGTTTTTTTACTTATTTTGTTTTTTCTTCGGAACTATTGGGATTTTTAGACAATATTTGGAATGTTATCAGTTATGAGTATGTAAATAATAAAAATAAAGTTTAAATCCTTCAAAGTCAAATAAAAAGAGAAAAAAAAAAAATACTGTAATAAACAAAAAAACATGATTTTTATCAACCCTGCAGCTGTCACATGTCATGCTGAAAGCAGTTCTTTGGCGGGATTGCCGTCAAAACGATCTGCTTTTGGTTTGTACGGTCCTTAAGTTTTACAAGGAAAAAGAAAATAAGAACAAATACTGTCAGGGTGCTATCAGGCAATTATAGCGCTTTTTCCTGTTTTTCAGTCAAGAATGGGATTGCGTTTTTTTTTAAATAATAGATGGGTACAATAAAGGGATGGCAACAATTTTAGTGCTGTCATTTAACATTCATTAAAAGCCGTCATTCATTATCAGATTTGGCGGCCGGCATGATGGCCGTCAAGCTCATATCGGATCGTGAATTGCTTGGCGGGCGACGTGACGTCCGCGCGTCCGTCAAGCAGCTGCCGGACCACAGATCTACTAGACTTGCAATACGCATGGCCACTATACGCGCTCCAACAAAAACTATGATTATTGACTTGTACGACCATTTATAATGCATTTTTTCTTTGAAATACTTCTATTTATTATGCTGCGTAAATTGTAATATTATAATTTGTGAAATATGGCACGTGCAATTTTTTCATGTCAAAGTTTGAAATCGAATAATTTTAACGTGTTTTGTGTTATAAATACGCAATACAAAGCGCTCAATCAACAAATCTCTAACGTATATTGACGTAAAAATAAAAAAAAGTTTGGAAAACATCCTCGATGAGGTCTGTCTACAAGTACTTTGCTCTAATCTATTAACCAACTATTAATAAATAATTGAAGTGAGGCAGAAAATGTAAGACATAAAATTGATGGGCTGGCTTGTATAACTGAAAAGTTATTAATATGTCGAATACCAGATTTCAGACACAATTAAAATAAATTAAATTCAATTTGGAAATTTAATCTACTACAATAAATATTTAGGAACCTTTTATAAACGCATATTATTATTTCCATTCTACCTGCAGCTTGGACGAATAAAAACAGGCGGACGGAATCTCGCTAAACAAAAAAACTTTAATTCAAAAACATAACACACGAATTTGACCTGAAATATAATAGAAATCTCTACTCAAGCGTAGTCTGGACCACACTTGAGTAATTACAGATCAAATCTCTGCCCAAATACCGAAACAGGTGACAATATAAAACGAAACTAAACTCAGCTGAACTGTGATCAACAAATCTCTGCTAGAGGGACGTTCTAAAATCAAAGCTCAACTCAAAACTAGTTTTAAACAGTGATCAACGCTTGAGTATCGTTCTGGAATACGGACCTAAGCTAGACAATGGATGTTATACTTTCATCCTTTTTTTGTAAATACATAAGTACTTATAATACATAAGAAACACCCAGAACAACACAAACACTTATGTTCATCACACAAATATTTGTGTTCTGTGGGAATCGAACCCACGATCTCGTGATCAGCAGTCCGACCCTCGAAGTTCCATCTCGGTTATTACTTAATAGTTTTATGTTAGTGTCGTATAAAGAACCTCAACCTTGTCCCTGTATAGATATACAATAAATACATAAAATATAAAGCCCACCTTCCATGTTGCTACATGATCTGTATCCAAATCCAATTCATAATTCCCATCGCTGCCGACCTGAGGTGTTAGGGTCTTTGGATCACACTTGAAGCCAAAAGGCACATGTATTAAGTACAAATCCACATAAGACACCTGTAAGCGTTTAAGTTGCATTTATTGTCCTTGTTGGTGAAGATGGACTTGAGGTCCAGAGGAGATTGGCAAAATGGCAACAAAATCTGGAGAACGTTGGCTTGAAAATCAGCAGAACTAAAACGGAATACATGTTCTGCCATTTCGGCGGTCTTTCCGGTTTTGTTGCTATTGCGCTAGATGGCGTGCCCTTGCCAGTCTGCTCCGTCTTTCGGTACCTCGGTTCACTTGTGCAAAGCGATGGCGAAATTGACCGGACAGTCAAGCACCGAATTAACACAGGATGGTTGAATAGGTATGGTGGATGGCGAGATTTAAGTCGGTATGGTGGAGGGTGTGCAAGATAGTGAAAAATAGGCAATTATGGTCCCGTATTAAAAGTTGTTCATACTGATGAGGACAATGACATGTTGTAGAAACGATTGGAAGTATTAACCCTTAAATGCATATTGTTGCCAATTGTCTACATTCATTTTCACGAAAATTTATTCAAAAACCTGAGTGTCTGCCTGCGTTATTAATTGTGTTCAATTTTATTAATTGAAAAATATAAATCATGCATTTAAGGTTTAAATGCCAAGAACAGATACAAATGAATAATATAGACAAACTAAGATGATTTTTGCAGTTTTTTTTGTTAATTAATTAATTATTATACTTTATTGTACACACAAATACACATTAATATTACAGTAGGAAAGCTTATGTACCTACATCGGCGAGCTTGATGGCTTCTGTGAAGTTAGCGCCCCGCACCTAGATTGACACCCGCATGTCACTCAAAATTTTGCTACTACAACAACAACACATACAACAACACACATGCAACAACAACATACCACACAACGCGTTCGACAACAACAACTCGTACAACTCGTTTGCCCAGCGGCCATAAAGTTTGGTGCATACTATACAATGGAAGCATGTACACTGTGGTGTATTGTATTCCAAAAGTTGCAATGTGGGTGTGCACCTCTGCCTACCCCTTCGGGGAAATACAGGCGTGACGTTATGTTGTTGTTGTTGTTGCATTGGCCAAATTTCATGATTCTAGGTCAATGCGAAGTACCCTATAGGTTTTTTATGTGAGTTTGCGAGCTGGAAGCTTGATTTTTTATGTCCTAGGGACAGCCGAACTTAGTACTTGATATAATTGCATTATTTATTACTACTTGAAAATGATTTTCATCAGCACACATCTCTGGTACGAAACACGAGCATCGATATCGATACTTTTTAGTTTTGATAATTCCAAATATAATTATTATTTAATTTCCTTGTTTTTGTGAACTTTCGGTCATTCCATTCACTCTTTAATAATTTTTTCAAGATGTACTGGTAACACCGCCAATTCAACTTAGATGCGTCAAACTCAATTATTAGAGCTGTCAACAAGTTTTCTAAAATAAGAAAAAGATAAACACAGAATAAGTTTTCTGATTTTCTAAACTAAAATTTTTAAATTTTAGTTATAGTTAGGTTTAGGTGGGTGTACAAGAGAATCGGCACCAGTACCTTTTATTTTTTAAATAGAAGGGGGCAAACGAGCTAGCGGATCAACTGATGGTAAGCAATCACCGCCGCCAATGGAAATCCACAGCACCAGGAGCCACAAAACTGCTGACCTACCTACCTAATAATACCAAATTAACTAGGTGAATTTCAGCAACATCGTTGTTTGTTTATTTGTTTGTGCCGAGAGGCTCGTAGCGAAGCAATGACTGCGCGGATAAAAAAAAAAAATTTTTTTTATTAAAATATCTTTACAAAAAAAAGGTAACGTTGGTACCTGTACTAATGAAAAAACATTGTATCACAGGCACCAGCGCCTTCCATTTAGTTACACAGTCAAATTATTACAAAAGAATAATATGAATTAAAACTAAAATAATTAAATTAAATTGGGAGAAAATTAAATTAAATTAAAAATTATGTTTGTAAAATTAAATCTACACTACACAGTTGCTAAAGTAGGATGTGTGTATATGTGGACGGTGTGTAGTTGGATGTGTAGTGTAGTAGGTGTAAGTATGTGTGTGATTGTACGATCTGCAAGGTTAAGCTGCACTTGCCACGGTCAGTCTGTGAATGGGTGACCGTTTCGTTACACATCGAAACCCCTCCGTGCCTCGGAGAGCACGTTATGTTGTCGGTCCCGGTTGTCATACGAATATCTATAGCAGTCTATACGGGTAGTCAGAAGCCTGAAAGTCTGACAACTGGTCTAACCGAATCTCAGTATTACCCAGTAACTGGATTGCGGGGGTCTGATGGCAGTCGTTCCGTGTAAAATACTGATGTTTAGCCGCATCTGGCTAGACTGGAAGCCGACCCCAATATAATTGTGAGAAAGCTCGGAGGATGATATTTGTTCGTGCCTCAATCACGCTAAAACGGCTCCTTTAGATTGCTTAGCAAAATGCAGCTTTAAAATATACCGTTCACTTCATAGCATTGAACTCTATTCACATGTGCAGCAAAGTTCAGATTCGCAATAATACAAAAGGAGTATAAAGATTACCTGATTGCTAGAATACTCAGGCAGTCTGGTCGGAGCGCAGGGGGCTACAGAATGGTGATCACGAGGGTCAGCAACACATTGCCAACCCAATTTGACCGAGAGACGTAATGCAGGCACACGGAGTACACGACAGTCGTCGTATTTGCTGGCTGTTCGGACGTAGACATCCAACGTTCCTAGGAAGCCCAGCCTGCCTGTAGAAGGCAATAATAATGTTTCACAAGTAATACTTGATGCACACTTGCTACTGGTAAAATTAACTAAATTGTCATGGCTAGAATAGATTAGATGACATCATTTTGCCACATTAGATAAAAAAGTGAACGAGTATATATAAATAAATAAAATAAATTAATAAATAAAATAAGTAAATAAATAAAATAAATAAAATAAATAAAATAAATAAAATAAATAAAATAAATAAAATAAATAAAATAAATAAAATAAATAAAATAAATAAAATAAATAAAATAAATAAAATAAATAAAATAAATAAAATAAATAAAATAAATAAAATAAATAAAATAAATAAAATAAATAAATACTTTTGGGTCATTTTTACACAACACCATCTAGTCCCAAACTAAGCAGAGCTTGTACTATGGGTACTAGATAATGAATATAATATTTATATACATTTTTTTTTGTAAATACATACTTATAAGAAACTCCCAGACCAACACAAACACTTACATTCATCACATAAATATTTGTGTCCTGTGGGAATCGAACCCTCGTGATCTGCAGTCCGACACTCGAACCACTAGACCACAGAGGTCGTCATATCTAAGTATGTTATTGATTTATTATTTTCCCGTCGATAAAATTATGTCTATATCAATATCAACTCAGCCTATCGCAGTCCACTGCTGGTAAAAAGTAGAGTACACAACTCGTGAAAAAAAAAAATCTCGGACCTTGTATCTCTCGCTCCGCCGAGGATTCTATTTTTGGACCACTCGCTTCGCTCGTGGTTCAATATTAGAATCCTTTGCTGCTCGGGATCCAACTTGGTCCCTCGAATTAAATTCCCTTTTTTTTCACTTGTTGTATAATCTACTATTATACATTTTTGTTTTCATCTTTATGATGCTTACGTTTTATTTAATTAGTCCACTGTAGAATTTGAGCATCCACCACTTTTGATAAGCCCCGCTATGGCTAATCTTTTTCCCACGGAATGAGCTATAGTATAACGGGCTGGTTTCTACAACTCCACGTCTAATAGCATTTTTTGCGTACGGGTGGGAACTAACTCGATCCACCCCAACTCTTCATAAAAGGCCAGCAACGTCTTGGCGTTGTACGCAATGTCCAACTCCACCTAGACCTCAAACTGCCGACCATCAAGCAGTTTTTCAAGCGTGCCTCTAAACGCTATTTCGATTCCGCTCCCAAGCACCCCAATCCCTTGGTCGTGGCGGCCACCGTCTACCAGCCATCTGCTATTAGCAAAATCCGACGTCCCAGACACACACTCATTGAACCCGATGACGATATTACACTCCTCCAGGAGTCAGATAAAAGTACAAGCACACTCCGACGCCGTCGTCCAAAATATCGTCCCCGCCGGCGAGGACCGACGCGACACACACACAGAATCCGAGAGTCCGACTCTCGAGAAACAGAAACACATGCCGACGCAGCACCGGCTGCTGGGGGGATCAGTGGCGGGGTCCCCCTGCTGCACCCTGAGTCGAGGTCCGAGCTCCCCCCTGGGGACGCCCTCACGGTGTAAGCAACCGGAGATAATCTCGTCACGCGAGACCGGCCCTATGCTCTAGAGTAGTTCCTAGGAGCAGGCTATTGCGTAGCCACTGTTTAGGTTTTAG
Organism: Asteroscopus sphinx; assembly: GCA_949699075.1. Taxonomy (NCBI): domain Eukaryota; kingdom Metazoa; phylum Arthropoda; class Insecta; order Lepidoptera; family Noctuidae; genus Asteroscopus; species Asteroscopus sphinx. The sequence goes on from OX453024.1 coordinate 22,567,367, forward strand.
GTAGGTCTTAGCCTCGCCGGCGAGGCTTGCCGCTTAACGGCGTTTTAGCACGTCACCCGATAGACCGAAAGTCCGCTACTTTCGAGGTAACCAATTCGATGCAGCAACGGCTGCTAGGGGGACATAGGAACGGCGGGGTCCCCCTGCAATGCCCCAGCGAGGTTCGAGCCCCCCCCTTGGGGGGCGCCCGCTTGCGCGGTATTATTAATATGTAAGTATTTAGGGAAAAAACTTTCCCACATGGGACTCTCCGCAGCCGCATCTGACTGGAAGACTATACCAAACATAGTTCTGTTGAGAACATGCTACGAGATAGAACAATTTGAACGTGATATTACCTACTTTTTGGACCTTACAGTCCTTTAAACCGAACGATTGTAATTCAACTAATTTCTGTTATTATCTATCAAATCAAATAAAAAATATCTAAGTGGATACCTCCGAAAATAATGGGGGGGAAACCAAAAATTAACGAATCAATATCATAGCGGAGGTAAACTCTTAAATGTGTAGATGAAATGTCCAAATAAAATACATACATGATAGTCACAAAAAATTTTGAGGCATTTATAATGCGAAATTTTACAAATAATTATGAGAGTATCAAAATGAATCCAAACCAATAAAATTACAATTTGGTATGCATTCAATTTGCATTACAACAACTCAATTATAATAAATATCTCAAAGAAATGACTCTCGGTATCTGTGTGGGTGTAGCGTCGGTCCTCGCCGGCGGGGACGATATTTTGGACGACGGCGTCGGAGTGTACTTGTATTTTAATGCACCCCAATTGGATGGATTGTATGAAAGATGATAATGTATGCTAGAAATAAAATGGACACTGCTACGACTGCTGATAGAGAATTTTCCTTATTTTTGTTATTTGTTGTTAAACTATACAACGTGTTATTGAAATAACTGAAAACCTCTTAAGGGGTCATTGTACTCATCAGTATGAACAATAATCAAGTCCCAAACAGCACGCAACACTGTAAGATAATGATATTGTGAGTGATTTTTGTGTTGTCTACTGCATATTTTATTTTTGTGTCGTGTGCTATTAAGAGTATCATATAGGTGAAAGTTGTTTTTAACAAATAGAGCTACCTCGTATATGTATAGGCAGGGTACTGTTAAAATACGAAGACTCATAAAGAGCGGTTTGCAGCTCTCGGTGCTTCGAATACCGCATATTGCTCTTACACATCTTTTTTGAGCTCTAAAGACCGTCTCCATATTTGTGGAGTTACCCCAGTATATGACGCCGTAACGTAAAGTAGACGTGACATAAGCATGATACGCTGTAACTAAAGCTTTTTGATTTACCGCCTTTGACAGTTTGTGTAAAGCATATGAGTACTGAATCAGGCGTTTACACACACTGTCAGTGTGTGTTTTCCAAGACATGTCTCTATCCAATTGAAGTCCTAAAAATTTTGTCGACGTAGTTTCTGAAATTATTTTGTCTCCGTATCGTACGTTAGGTTTTTTATGATTAGTATTTTGCTCAAATGTCATTATTTTGGTTTTGTCAATGTTTATTTTTAAATTGTTCAAGCTCATCCATTCTATTAATGCTTGGAGACAATTGTTTATCTCCCTTTCGAATGTCATAGTCAAAGTATCATTATTGGCGCTAAAAACCACCGTACTATCATCGGCAAACAAAACCATTGGATGATGTGTTACTCTGGGCATATCATTTATGTATATAATAAAAAGTAAAGATCCTACAATGCTTCCTTGTGGTACGCCATAATGATTAATTCTCTGACTAGAAACATGTGTACGCTCGGTTTTTGAAGTCATACATACCTTATCTATCTGTGTGACTTGTTTTCTATTTGATAAGTATGATTTCAGAAGGCTTAAAGCATTACCCCTAACTCCATATCTTTCCAGCTTATTTAAAAGTATGGTACGATCTACAAAATCAAATGCCTTGCTCATGTCCATGAACAAGGCAGCTACAGGACTTCTACTATCAATACTTGTGAGAATTTTGTCATAGTTTGTAAATTGCCATATTAATGTTCTTTTTCCTCCTGAAACCGTATTGTTCATCAGCAAAGACATTGTTCTGACTGTTCAGCTTCAGGACCAAAAGACGAAGCCAATCCAACTGCGCAGAGGGGTGAGACAAGGGGTTATCTGTGTCAAGTTTCAACAGAATCGGTTAACAGGTAAGAATTCAGTGGGTGAACAAACACTCATCCCCTGTTTTACTACCCTTAGGGGTGAATTTTGATTATGAAATTTAAATGGGACCAACTTCGAGGTATACCCTATCCATTAAAAAAAGAATCATCAAAATCGGACCACTTTGTAAAAAGTTATGCGTGGTCATAGATAAAAATAAAAAAATGATAAAATATACGCGTCCCGGTAGGAGGCGATCGCACAAGCCCCTACAAGCATCTACATTAAAAATCTATTTAAAAATAAATTAAAAACATATTTATTGAAGATGGAATATTGGCACAAACTTAGTACCTAAGATATTTTATTAGATTATTTATTTTGTGATATTAGACATGAAAAAAATTATGCATGCTGATGGTTGTTTTTTCATCTGTGTTTGAATTAATTGAATTTGACAAGTACCTAATCGATTTATAATTATAATGACAATGTTTTATGTAGACCACTGGTATATGTTTTGGAAAAAAAAATGCATTTAGTAATGTTATTGTGTAGCTTATTTACAGATTTTAATAATATAAGACTATAGCTTTAGCCCCCTACATACAAACTCACAAACTCATAAACTCACAATCGTAAAAAAATTACCTCTTTATAATGTTAGTATAGACACATAAAAACGAAGAAAAAAAAAAAAAAACTAAACGGGCTTCTTGCGGTTTTTGGGTATTTAAACCTATGAAAAAACTAATACTTATGGAAAATGTAAGTCTGCGTGAAAAACTAACTGTCACTGGGCATTGTATAGATAGGTACAGTATGATTCATTTCAAGAAAATCTACTGGGTTTGATTCTCGCGATGCAGTTTATAATTATGTACTCTAAAATCGAAAGTCAAAGTTCCTTAGAACAAAATTCTCTAGTTCATTATAGTTTAAGTTTTCTACCCACTGACTCACTGAAATAAATCAACCTGTAAATATATTATATCATATAAATAAGCACCAAGTTCAATTGCAAAGTCAAATCAAAACACGCCCCCGGCCAATGGTTGGAAGAGGAACACCGTGGTGGTTTTAGTCGGTAAGAGTCCGACACTGGCTCCGCCATCCCCGGGCGGAGTGCGTCCATGAGGATTTCCCCACGTAAAAAAAAAAAAAAAAAAGAACGGTTCCCTGCTATTATGGTTGAGCCTAATCTTAAAATCACTATTATAGTTTACTTCAGGGTCTCAGTCACCTACATTGTTCTCACACAATTCCTTCAAATTCATGTAACAAACCATTGTACCGTTTATTATTTGAAAAGATCCATGGAGTTTCATGCCGGCTCTTCTCCGTAGGACCAACTTTTTGGAACCGTGCAACTAGATTCATAACCATTCATAACTAACATTTTGAAAGTGCTTGTAAATGCTTATTCGAAATAAAAACTTTAGTTTTTGACTTTGAAGACAGTACAGAGAGTAATTCTGTGAGATGTAACTGAACTGAGCCGCAAACCGGTCTCGTGGACGGCGCGCAAGAAGCGTTTACCTTCATAACATCACTGCCATCATCAGTTGATATACCCAACATGGAAATCCTTCTGTTGTGAGCTGTGTTGAATTCTGTTAGATTCTGTAATCATAAACATTACACATTAGTTTTCAAGTAGTACTAGGTATGTGAAAATCATGAGGATTTTTTTTTCACTTTGTATTAAAAAATGTCTCGTTAGTCATTGGGCATATTCCTGAGAGATTTTTTCTTCTGGCAGACAGGGTAGTGATCAGGGGCGTAGCTACCGCCGTATCAGCCGTATCGCTGATACGGGGCCCCTGAACTACAGGGGCCCAGACGTTTTCCACAATCCTAAATTCTTAGTGATAAGAGGCCTGTAATTAATGAATAATGAAAATAATGGTAGTTTTTAGTCTATAGCAACCAGAACCAATTAATCATTTGCATAAAACATAACCCCCCCTTTGGGCATCGCCGCAGTCGGGTAAAAAGGGGCTCCCAACAAATTTTGATACAGGGCCCATTTAAGTCTAGCCATGCCACTGGTAGTGATCTCAGTATAATAATATTATAAGCAGAAAGACGCTAACAGTCGCCTATACGTCATGCATGGGCGTCGAAGGGTAACCTTTTGTTTACAGTGCAGTCAGCGTCAAAAATATTGAGAGAAACAGACTGTTCAAAATTATCTGAACAACTAAGAAAACTAAACTATCTCAATGGGATAAAATTCTTATCAAAATGACAGTTGGCATGTACTGTGTTCATTCTGAAACACTACTTGGCATTGAGGTATAGTTCAATTTTTCAGATCATTTTGAACAGTCTGTTTGCCCTATGACAATACACCAGCAATTGTCTCTCTACAATCAGGTTGCTATTGCCTGTAATTAAAGAGGAAAGGAGGAGAAGAGGATAGAAGGAGGAGAGGAGAGGAGGACAGGATAAAATAGGAGGAGAGGAGAGTACAACAGTCCGACTCGCATTTGGCCGGTTTTTACATTATATTATTGCACTAGTGCTTTTAAGTGCTAAGTACCGGCAGCTCAATAGACAGATCTCAAAGTCCTTGAAAAGTGACCTACGCCAATTTCCCCCCCTGCCATTTCTAAACTATCCAATGTAGAAACTTATAATCTTCCACATTGATAGCCCTTTGTAAAAACTCTCTTTTAACATTATTTTGAGTATAATGTGATTATAAATTTTGAGTTATAGAGAGAAAACTGAAAAATACTTAAGACGTCCTAGTTAATAGGTCATTGACCTTAGAGAAAAATTATCTTAGCAAATAATGCTGCATTCGTTACTTTCTATTTAAAAATATCACAAAAATAAACTTTGTGTTATATTTATATGACACACTTCTTAAATTTAGCTTCCTAAATTTAGCGCTAGGTGGCGCTGTTTTCAAAAACTAAAATAGCAATTTTTAATATTCGATTTGATTCGTTTGTATAGATATATTAGACCTACTTAAGGAACCCTATAATACTGAGCATGGCCCGACATGCTCTTGGCCGGTTTTTTTAATATAAGGATGTTTGGCGGTTTCCTTCGACCACCTGCGCGCGCATGGCTGTAATGTCACCGTGCGATTACAGCAATCCGCGAGCCATTCATTATTCACAAATTCAATATTTGTCAAAAATGTATGTTTTATTACTCGCAAGTGTGTTGAAAAACGTCGTATGACACGCGTGAGCATTGACTACTATACTATGGGCTCCATTACGCCCTCGCCTTCGGCCCGGGCTACAATCCAGGGGGGCGAGCCTATTGCCATTGACCGGGCACAAATCCAGACTCCGGGCTGCTACTGAGAATTTCCTAATGAAAAAACCCAATAACACTTTGCCCGACCTGGGAATCGAACCCAGGACCCCACGCTCAGCAGTCGCGCTTGCAACCACTAGACCAACGAGGCAGTCAAAGTTATTGAAGTCAAAGGCATTAAATATTGAAGTATTTGCAATGCAGGTAGAAAGACTCTTCCACAAGCGCCATTTTTTTTGTATTCGCAGGATTTAGTGTCAGTTTCCTTTTATTTTTACAAGGATCACATTCAATGCAATCACCTGTTCCAAATCATCGAGTGGTTTGTATTCGATGAGCTGCGTGAGCTCCTTCTCAACAGACTTCCTGTGCCAGATGTAAATTTTAATACCACAAATTACACTAATTTCATAAATTGGGAGAAGGGATTTACTGAACCCCTGATTCTAATAAAACGACAGATGAGGAAATAAACGACGTCGTCCAAACGGGTGGTGAGGATCAGCTGTTTTTCTTACGACTCCCGTGCCGTACCAAGCTGAAGAATGGGCCGTAAAGATCACCACGGAAGCTGCCACTTCCCAATCTCGGGAGTGTCAGTCGATCCAGTTATAATTTTTAGAAGATATGCCAGATCTAATATTTTTCTGCGTTCATAAAGTGGAAGAATGTGGAACTTTTTACAGCGAACATGGTAAGTGGGCAGATATGAATTTGACCGAAATTGAATGTACCTTAAAAAATTTCTTTGTATGCTCTCTATGCGATTAATATAAATATTGTAATTAGGATTCCAGACTTGAGAGGCATACTCGAGGTGACTACGAACGAAAGAACAATATCATTATCTTTTACAGTATTGCGTGTTGTTTGGGACTTGATTATTTTTATGACAGGGTTCCAAACTACGGACTGCGTATGCGAGCGGATGTCGTTCACCCCTAGCGCCAGCTGATATTTCATTTGGATTACATTGCGAACTTTAAAAAAATTAGTAAATAAATGGGGTGTTTTTGCGAATCAGTTTTATTTAACTGCCCAAAGCTGGTTATGTATGAAAATTGCAAAAAAAAAAAAGATAAAATCTAAAACCAGAATCGCGTTTTTTTTGTGGTTTCGTATCAGTAATCACCTGCACTGTCACCTATCTTCGTTTCCTGAAGCGTTTCCCTGACACCCAGTATTATATTGTAGGTATTGTCATTGGATTTACATACAGTCAATTCTGATAAATCAATGGGAACTGCGGTTCAAAAGAAACTTGCGAGATTTGTCCCAAACATACTAACACATGGAATTCGATTATCAGTTTAACGGTGAACGAAAACATCCTAAGGAAACCTGCACACCAGAGAGCGCTCAATGGTGTATGTAGTCCGCCAACCCGCACTAGGCCAGTGTGGTGGACTAAGGCCGCCTTCTCGTACTGAGAAGAGGCCCGTGCCCAGCAGTGGGACAGTAATAAGCTGCTTATATATACTAACACACTAATAAGTGAAGTTCAATAGAAAGCTTGTAAAAAGAAGGGATGCTAGGATGCTAACATTCTCTCTAAATCTTTAGCAAGATAATAATTTAGATACTTACATGATGATGGTAGATCATTAAACTACCAAATAATTATCCAACAAGGAGACCTTACGCATTATTCAAATATATGCAAAAAATACCATAAAAATTGCCCTCAACGTACTTTGCGACCTCTAAAAACAATGGCATTATATCACATACGATCGTACACAAAGACAAAATCTGCTCCAAAATGAAGGACGCAACCTAATTTTCTATTGTTTTGGTATAATTTGATACAGGAAGATGGCCGCTAAATATTTTAGATATTAGACAAATGTTGCATCATGTAAATATGAAAATACAACGTATAACAGAATAAACGCAAGACCTCAGATACACCAATATAGATAGAGTATCTGCTAATATGTTTTTTTTTTAATAGTATTGAAAGTCCCCAAGTTTGGTTTGGTTTCCTACTGGGGAACTTACAGTAACATTGTGATTTAATAAAAAATAACTTGAGGTGTTTGAGGTAGGTATGTAATATCATATAAAGACCCAGCCCACGCAAAGCACACAGTGGTGTGGATGATTTTGTTTTGTAAAGTAATGCCGCAACCTACCCCACCGCATGGCCACGTAGCTCAGTGCTACGTAAGATGTATTTATTTGCGAACAAAGGACACAAACGCGCCGCCGCGCCGCCGCTGCTCGCCTGGCACTCAGAATTGGATAATCTTTAAAACTATTTCGCATAAAAATATCAAAATGGTTTTTTTTTATACTTGACATTGTACAGTCAACTGCATGACAGTGGTAACACTTCAATTCGAAAACCGCCCTTACTGCTTACGAAATAAAGATGCTGCTAATGTCAAAGTGTTACCACCGACGTGCGGTCGACCGTACAATGAAAATTTTATATTTTAACATTGATTAATGCCACAAGTGCCACAGGCCACAGCCCAATATTTCAATCGTAAAAAATCATGGCGAGATCCTTACATTGATTTTTTACGAAAAAATTAAGAATTTTAGAGAAGTTGGAACAGTTTTACTATTGATCGATAAAGAATAATCTTCGACTTTTAAATTTTTTTTTAAACCCCGCAATAATTTTTTTATATAATTAATATCATTCTGAAGCAATGATATTAATTATATATACGAGTTTGCGATTTACTTTATCTTTTGCTAAAACTTGAAAATGGGCGATATTATGGAATTAATCTCAACTTCCTGTGTATAGTTCTATATTTATATTTCACTTAATGTTGTAAAGCCTCATAAATTTGTACAATAAGGAAATAATATTATGATCGTAATGTAGCAAATAACACTTGAACTACTTAAAACTAACTCCTTACTAACATAAAAACTCTTAAGTTAATGAGCTTGTCAAATTATATCTTATAAAATTATAAAATAAGTACCTAACTACCGTTTCATCTTATTTTATTGCTTACAAATCCTTGAAGTGAAACATAATTATTAGGTAAAGATTACAGATAAAATAATAATAATAACAAACGTTTATTTGACAATATAAACGATAATAGCTACAAAATTATAAACTGTGACGCAGCAATCAACGCCCGACTACGTAAAAATATAATACATTTGGCATTATTATTTCTTATTCAGGCCCTTCTTTTCCACTGGCCACTATGGATAAGTGCTACCAGGGCCCCGCGGTCCATGGGGCCTCCTAGTTCCTGCTAGACACAGACCAGTAAGCCTCTAGACGCCTATTAGCCGGATACCCCCGATCACAAAGCATATGCAGTAGCACTGCATATCTTACGCCCAGCCACCAATCGGGACGCCACTCCGTCAGCGAGCGGCACCAATCATATCACCGAACATTTGAGCCGACCAATCACAACGCGCCGTCCGCCCCCCGGTCCCCCCCAAATATGTAATTCGCCTATTGTCTTGGATTAAATTTTTCACTGCTAGCACGTTTTCTTCGGTAACAGCCGTCAAAGGGCGACCGCTTCTTTCGTCATCCCCCAAAGTTGGTCGACCGCGCTTGAATTCGTTATACCAACGATACACGGTTGCCTTGGAAGGGCCTTCATCCATGAATGCCATTTGAAGTCTATCGTACGATTCATCCGGTTTCAGGCGACACTTGAAATCGTATAAAATCATAGCTCTAAAATGTTCCCGGCGCAGATCCATATTTCAGTAAAATATCATCCATTGTGCAGTTTTCTTGTCGACTGTCATAGGCAGCCTTACTCATGTATCACAACTCACTTTTCTATTAATCCATACTTAATTGATATCTTGATCCATCTCTCCATGCAGAGTTTCAGTTTAGCGTTCATAGACTCATTAAATTGTCTCCAACCTCGGCTAAAAGCAGAAAAGTATTTTATTTTAACATTTTTCCTTGCCTTTTAGATTATTTTTTGTCTCATGCTATACATATAAATGAGTATAAGAAGTAATAAATTGACCCAGATTCTAGCAATACAACAACATTTTATGTAAAACTGTCCACCCCATAGAAATCTAAATAATCTAAGGTGATAGAAATGTTATTTACTGTATTTTGTAGCAGCGCGGAGTCTGAATTTGTCCCTGGTTAGTGGCAATAGGATAGTCCCCTATTACATGTGACTTATAAGATAACTGGTTTAGGTGTACTTTATACCTTTGCCTACACTTTCGGGAAATATGGGCGTGATGATATGTACATATGTGTACAATTTGCAGAATAAATAATTTCATATTATTTCCAAAGACAGAACAAAAAGTCAGTCAAAACATTTATTCAAATTTAGAGGCACTTGTGAAGTGATGAGTAACTACTGCCCCATGTCACTTTGGTAGCTCATTGCCTTCTAGCACTATACAACCAATTTATCAAGTTTAACTATTACCAATTACCCGGAACATTGAACATCCTACAATTAGCCCAACAAAATCAACATAAAAGCACACTGAAACTCAACCAAAATTTGATCCTACTTTGTAATTATCGTACAAAACATCGCCTGTTATACATACACCGCCTTAACCCACGTTAGTTAAACGTGCAACTTTAATTAAACAGTTAATTCTTGTTGTTAATGCTTGTACATGACCCGTCCTACGTCGTTATTCTCATATCACGCTCCAATGGTTATGTACCCTTATGCTACCAATATGTGTTGACAAGAGTCCCGTCAAACACCCGGGGGGTAAGGCGAGACGGTAATAAGACGGTCAATGTTCGATTTTTTTTTTTTTTTTTTTTAAATTTATTCATGACCATGGATACATGTCCTTCAGTCGTAATCATTGAACATATTATACTTGTATCCTAGTAAAGTGATGGAAACTTTACTAGGTTTCCGAGGGGATGATGAGATAATACGAAAGTCATGATTTTCAACTTTGTACCATTTATCCACACTTGTACACGTTAACGAGCACTTAACATTTAATAATCCACCATTATTACACATTAACACTCGAAGAAACACAAATTTTGGAAAATAATACAAAATCCACAACATGATCTTTACGAATTTTCCCGCCAACCCGTGACACTTGATAGTTTTATGTGCTGCCACTTTGTGAAAATAAGTTACCCGAGCAAAATGCATTTTTTCATTTACTTGCTTCTATAAAGAATCGCTTTTGAACTAGTAATTTTATACAGTTTCCTTTAATAAGTAATTATACTAAAGACTAGATGACAACGCTGTACATGACCAAGTTCTGAAGAATATTAAAAATAAACACGATATCACATACCACTTGGTCTTCCTAGTTAGTGTATGACTGAGAAATGGTAAATTGTCCATGAGCTGCCAATACCTCTTTTAAGTTTTCATCTTGTGGCAGTAAGTATTTTATCAAACTTCAGACAAAATGTGGTTACGGGAGTCTTGTCACGTACTAGAACAGAACTGTTGAACCGGACAAGGATAAGCATTTATTTTTATACATAATATCGTATAGGTATTTAATCTAATAATTTAGAATACGTTGAAAACAATAAAGTATGTTATTAGGTGTAGACTATGAACAGCACGAGGAGTTTTTAACGTGTGTGTTATCGGTTAATTTTATGTGCACGCCAATTGGCTTATTTTTCCACGGTTGCTGTGTACGTGTTATTTTGAATGTTTTTCAAATTCAAATAATTTATTTTGTGATACACAGGTAATAAATAATAATAGACATTATTGATTCTTAACCGTCGATATCCCCCCAACGTATGCTTGGTGGAGGCTTGTGTCCAGCAGTGGACATCTTTCGGCTGAAATGATGATGATGATTGTACGCCTTCTATGGCATGTAGGTCTTTATATTGTATAACACCATTGCATCCATTACTGTATTGTAATTTTATACATGTTATAACAAATAAATATATCTTTATAGAGCAATAAAATGAGATGAAACCTTTTTGCACAGATGCTGAAGCAGTGTTGCGTGAGGAGGAGGCAATATCACCGGACGAGCTGAGTGTAGCACAGCTGCGAGAGATCAAGGAGCACGCGCAAAACTACACCTTCCAAACTGAAGTCAACCGCATGATGAAGCTCATCATCAACTCGCTGTACAACCGAGAATGGGGACACCTAGTAATAGACATGCATGTTGAATTTTTAGTCTTCGCACTAGACATGCGATAAATGTACCACTAAACTGAAAAGAGAGATACGTATATTTTTGTTCAAAATATACGTATAACTCATTTAGCTGTACATTTCCAGTATAAGCTGACCTCGCATTGTATAGGTTTTTCTTACAACGTGAGGTCAGCCTATACTGGTTTTGTACAGCTTGATGTGTAGCCGTGTGTACCAGCGTAGTAGTCTCTGTCGTCACTGTATTCTAGTATTCCGTTTTCTACATATATTCAATTATGCATTATCATGTAATTAAGCCAATGCAAGTGCCTGTTTCTGATTTGTTGTATTGTGAACATAGATTCGACCACTTATATTTCGATATATTGGCCAAATTTCATGATTCTAGGTCAATGCGAAGTACCCTATAGGTTTTTTATGTGAGTTTGCGAGTATCAAAATGTGACATAGCCGTATGATTGCTTTGACTTAGAAGCTTGAATTTTATGTCCTAGGGACAGCCGAAATTGGCCTGGGTCGCCGCCATCTTTGACTGGTTGTAGTTAGCTGTCAGTAGTAGCGTCAGTTAGTTATTTTTTCTCCTGTGAGTAAATAAATTCCGTAAATTCTGTTGTTTTCGTCGAGTTTTTGTAATTGATTTTCCGAGGATTTAATTAAAGTCGTTTATTTTTCAAAAAATGTGGAGGGAAATTTTGAAATTAAGTTGAGCGCCAGGGTTCAACGTATCACGCTCAAGGTCGCGGCTAACGGTCGCACAAACCGCGAATACAATAGTCCATGGTTTAGCAACATAATTGTTCCTTCACGATCGCTACGTGCGACACCGGATTGTAAACAAGACAAGTGGACTTGTGTGTGACGTGCATACTGATAGCCGGGGAAACACGCGACCCTAGCGATTGTAACACTTTTTTGCGATTTCTGTATCTATAACACCCTGAGATGTAGTGCCGCCCTATTCGTTCTCTTCCTTACCTAGGCTTTTCGATATAATTATAAGATACTCTCTGGGAGCGGAAATAAGTCCAACTATATTTTTTGCTTCGACATAACAAGGAAGCGCTTGTTTTAGTATTGAATTAGATAAACGGGTAATCCTACCTATGTAGGTATTCAGTTTATTTCCGCATAGAAGAGCCCGTCAACCTGTCGAGCGTATTCGCATCATCGTGCATCGCAACCTCATAGTCAGGGCCGGATTAACCATTAAGCAGAGTAGGCAACTGCCTAGGGGCCCCGCACCGACTAGTGGCCCCGCGCGCGCTCTAAAGTATTTAATTGAAAATGTTTTATAAAAAATAAAAATGTCTTTATTGTGCCAAAAAATATACATAACATTGGTTGAAGCCCTAGACCTCACACTATGATTCCCTGTGTCGTGGGGTCTAGTCTCTTTCAGTCCAGAAGACATAGTTGACACGGTTCAGAACAATGATATTACATAAGTACAGATGAGTGACTAGCGCGAATATCTGAAGACTCGAAAACAAGCTAATTGTGACATCTTGCTATTAGTCCGCGTCAAGGCAAGGCGCCGAGCGTAACCGGTGACAATAAATTACAAAAATGCCGTCGTGAATGTACAGAACTCAGATGTGGTACAGAAAGTGTACTAATTATGACATGAAAGCAAACAAACAAAAAGGAATCACATACCACTTGTAAGTACAAAAAATTATTTGCATTGTAGGCGTATTTCTATTCAAAGAGAATATAACCACTACGTTTATTTCTATTTAAAAACAATAAATACTTTTTGTACCGAGAGCGATAAGACAAAACATAGATTATAAAGATGCAGATGCGACTCCAATACATCTATCTACCTTGAGGTTTTGATGCTTCCTTACTACCAAGACTCATCATCCTCCGAGCCTTTTCCCAATTATATTGGGGTCGGCTTCCAGTCTAGCCAGATGCGGTTTAACATCAGTATTGTACACGGAGCGACTGCCATCAGACCCCCGCAACCCAGTTACTGGGTAATACCGACTTTCGGAGGTTAGACCAGTTGTCAGACTTTCAGGCTTCTGACTACCCGTAACGACTGCCATAGATATTCGTATGACAACCGGGACCGACAGCTTAACGTGCTCTCCGAGGCACGGAGGGGTTTCGATGTGTAACGAAACGGTCACCCATCCACAGACTGACCGCGGCAAGTGCAGCTTAACCTTGCAGATCATACAATTCACACAGTCGTTGCTTCGCTACGAGCCCCTCTATTTATACTAACTACCAAGACTAAAATAAATAATTATATTTCAGCGAAAGATTCAATAGAAATGTTTCAAACATTAAAAAAATATTTTCAAATAATGTATCTAAAGCGAAATTTATTCTACTTTGTTAGTTCAAAGAGTACATTAGAATTTGTGTGTCTAATGCATTTTCCCCGAAGACCCTGAAACCTAGAAAACATTACTTTGAAATAAAATATTAACACACCAAAGCTATGCATTGTGATTTATAAATTTAATATTGTTTTTCCATTACAATACTCTCTGTACAAAAGGTTTCATTACTTACGTAGAAATAATATTTTATCATGAATCTGTAGTATATATACTGATCTACCAAGAATTGAAGTCAGTTCAATTCAGTTGGTAATATAATATCTACATACTTTATAAAAAATAGTCTAGTCCAACAACATATAAAATGAGTTCGTGTATACATGTTTACAAGTGTTTGCTTGTACATGTTGACTCCTTTAGCATGCTTATTATACAAACATTTTATGTGCTTAACCTAACCAAGTCTCTATGCCAAGCACAAAAAATTTAAAAATAATACTTTTTAACAAAAAATTGAACCGACGAAAACAGAAACTGAAAAGCGAAAAATAAAATGAAGCTTTCAGTCTTTTCCTAACTCAACTAATGTAAATAACTAATTATGAGTCGGCGCCAAACAAGCAATCAACGAAGATCATATTAAATTATTTTAAATAAATAATAAAAACAACATAACATCAAATACAACGTGAAATTTTCAACGATAAACAATAACATTCCAAAAATGCGTTCTCTGTTCGACCACCACAGATTACTATATTAGTAGCTAGCTACTCGACCACTTGCAACTTGCACGCACTTTGCTTGTTTGTTTGGCTCCGACTCATAATTAGTTATTTATATTAGTTTAGTTAGGAAAAGACAGCTAGCAGTTAGCTTCATTTTATTTTTGCTTTTCAGTTTCTGTTTTCGTCGGTTCAATTTTTTGTTAAAAAGTTTTATTATATACACACCGGCACAATTAGCGGAACAGAAAAAAAAGTGAGACAAAGACAAAGACATTTATTGCTCAAACTGTGTACATAAATGTAGGTGTTTATCAAAGTTTGGTATCAATACAAAATTGATTAGTAGTGTCAATTTAAAAACCATAATAATATATTTTTTCCTGAAAACCAAAGTTATAACCATTTAGGTCAAATAAATTTTCACTTCCTTGGTAACTTGATTAGTAATAATTTTATTTATTTATTTATTAAATTTATGCACACACAGAGAAATAATAATAAAGTACATAGAAACAAATTATAAATTAAATAAAAAATAAAAAACAATCAAAATTGTTACAATGAAACCATAAGTGAAAATTCCTTCGAGTTAAATGGTTTAATTTTGGTTAACAGGAATTTTCTTTTTATATTATTATTTAAAAATGTCCGAAAGATATTTATTATTGTTTAATATGCATTATTTGTTCGAGCATCACGCTAACACTACTAAACCGATTTTGTTGAAACTTTTTGTGCTTGAAAGCTGATGATTAGACTTAAAAACTGGTAAGGGTTTTAATAAAGAAAGAATGAAAAAAATAAAAAATAGATTTGTGGGGTGCGTCCGACAGATACGAAGCTTCTATGCATTTGCACGAGCGGATAGTAATGTACGATGGATGGATAGATGGGTGATGGATGAATGAAAGGACACCTTGTATATGCAAACACCTTATATATGCAAACCATCAGTTAAGAACATTGATTTACCTAAATTAATAACAATTTATAATCTTACTTTTCAGATGGGTATGCATTTACCCAGCATACTTGAATAGTAAGAAGACACTGGCGCAGGGCCGTAAACTATCCATTGTCTTATCCTAGGTGTACCTGTACACCATGCACTAAGCAACTTTTGACGAGACTTGCCATACGCCCGCTCGCTACAGGGCAAAGAAGTTATAGAAATACATATCCCGATATAGGAGCTATTTTGACATGTAGGGGGGTCCAAATTCACAGTTTTATTTTATTTTTACTTTAATTAAAACGGCTGCATGTCAATTACAAAAATTAAAGACAAAACTTAAATTAATTAACATTAAAGAAAAATTAAATAATTATATGAAATATTAATAAAAACATACTTTCATACACTCATCTCACATTTTGCAATTTCTTTTGATTTGACGTCATATGAGTGATTTTTTATATTTTTTAACAGATTTACGCATGAGAACCGAAATATAAAGATATAAATTGTGGAAAGAAAAAATAAGAAATCAATCAATCAAGATAAGTTTAGTATAATAGCATCTGAAACACAGTAAAAGTGAATTCATAGAAGTATCGCTATTTAGAATAGATTCCGATTATTTGTGGAAATAGTCTGATATCTGGTAACATTTTCGTTCAGTTATTTCGATTACACTTTGTATAATGTAACATTATTAGCTGAGCTCTTTTTGAGGGGTCATTATACTCATCAGTATGAACAACTTTTACTATGGGGACAACCCTGAAATCACGAAATAAAACAGCTTTGTAGAAAAATATTAATAATGCCAATAACCTATTTTGTTTTTTAGTAAACAATTGAAATTTTACTAATTGTATTTGTTACCTACAACTCATAGCTTCTATCCATCATCTTGCCCGAACCTGGGTCATTGGCTAGCAACACCCTTAATGTGATTACAATGTACCTACTCTGTGATGTGCACTCATGTTTCCTTTTGGCCTTGGATGTGCCCTTGTTCCATAAAACAACAGAGCAGTCAATATCTGAAATAAATTGGTTTATTATTGGTATTTCATAAGTTATTCGTGGTACCTATATATAATCCATATGGGTATTTAGAAGTAGACTAAGATAGGTTGACGTAGCAGGTTGTTAATATTATATATAGTGACATGTTGTTCCTAAGATTTTATAATTGTTACTGGTGTGTACACCTTTGTTGTAACAAATAGTAGGTATTATATTATTAACTAGGTAGATAGTTATATTATGGCATATCTCCCCTACTTGGGGGAGGCCTATGTCCAGCAGTGGACGTCTTTTGGCTGAAATGATTATGATGATGATTATTAGGTAGATAATCTGTTTTTTTCATCACTTAATCCTATTAGACAATGCAATACATACCTATTTAATATTATTACTTAGATAGTTACATCTTTTCGGTAGTTTTTCGTTTTGTTACATAGGTATATGTATTATGAAGGAGAAGTCTTAAAATATTTATGATTCTTACCTTTAAGAGGTCCCATAATGGTCTTAGTTCATTACACAGATCTAAGAAAAATAATTGTTTAGAAAGCTGGCTCCCATAATGAAGTCTTGTTCTTCCATTTGAACAATAAATCCGGCTGTTCCTTTATTTCCCATGTTTGATTGCAGCATGAAGTACCTACTTTCCTCATTATTATCACACTCCATAAACTCAAATAAAATAGAATTGTCAGACATCTAAAATAATAAAAAAGTATTTTTAGGAAAAGTCACTTTTATGTAATTATCACATTAATTAATATCATACTAGGTTTTTAAGTTTTATAATTTATTTTTAGGACTGGGTTCCAAACAGGTGGTAGCTGCCAACCATCTTCTCTATTAAAATTAGGATGTTTTTTAATTGCTCTAATTTTCTCCAGATCGTCAAAAAATCTGTATACAGAGCAATGAAAGGCAATCTCCAAAGACGTCACAGCATGCAGCGACTATTGATATATCCTGGTGAAACCGTGCCCGAAGATGTAATGCAAAATGTCACCAACCAGATCCGTCAATTACGCTTCGTACCTACTCGGCTTGATCATATACCTGAACAGGTGACAAAGACTTATCCCAAAGTAATGGATTATCCTGAAGACTATGTACTGAAATAAATTGTTTTAGATGTTATGTAAATATTATAAGTAGATAAGTTTAGATTATTAATAAATTAATGAAGATTAATGGATTGGTTTTCTTAATTAAAACTTTTTTGTGCCCATTTTAGATAGGCACTACCTACATATAAATACCTACTTACCTCAAAACTTGAACTAGTAATATCACTACCTAGTACACAAACATCAAGTTCTTATTCGAACTAGGGACTTGAAACCTTTTCCAGCAGCCTTTTTTTGCAGATAGCAGGTCTTTTCTTTTTTGCGATCAGTTAGAAACGTCAAGCTAGCCAGCTATCTTTCTATAAGACTCCCAAACGCTCAAAGACCACTTAAGATTGTCAACAAATTCATTACACGCGGTGAATGCGCACCCTAAGGTCACGTCCACGACCATTTTCGTCGCCGGAAGATGCGCTGGCTGCGTTCGAGCAGGCTGTAAACGAGGTGTCTGCGGCGGACTGGAAAAAGTGTTTTGAAAACTGGTTTAGGCGCATGAATCTTTGTATAGAGGCTGGTGGAAAGTACTTTGAAAAGATTTGATAAAAATATATGTACGTATAGAACAATTTTTTTTAGTTTCGCAAAACTTTCTGAGTGTCCCACGTATTCAGTAAGTACCTATTATATGTTTATTTCAGGATGGTATAATAGTGTATTTAAGTATTACTATTTTTATTAGAAACTAGCGACCCATCCCGGCTTAGCACGGGTGCATTTTTTTTTCAAAAACTTCTTTCATACAAACCTTGCTGTCACCTCCTTGTGAATCAGCTTGTGCTTCGAAAGCTGGTTTGAGTTCTTAAAGGTTTTTGAGCATATTGGACCTGTCGAGGGTTGTTTGATTTTACAAGAAAATTTATATGTGGCATACGCTAGCCAATACCAAACTTTAGTGCCCGATTTGTATTTTTATTTTATCACAGCCGATTTCTGACCAAAGGACAGAATTTGTGACAACATACTTCAGGGCTTAGACAGCGTGCCGGCGACGTCGCGCGATATTGGTCGCTGCAACTTTCAGCGACGAAACAGTGCAGCGCGCTAGCGATGAGCCGAAAGAAAGTATAAGCGAAAGTAAAATATAAGCGAAAGAAATAAATTACTCAGAAAATATGTGTATTTTCGATAAAATGGCTCAGTAAAATTATTTCAAACTAGTAAAACAATATTTAGGTAAAATATCATACCAAAATACCAATAAATGTAGTATATATTTAGGAAACTTTTTGAAAATAAACAGTTTCCGAGGTATGTTGGATTTTTTTATGATCGAGCCAAATAAGTGCATTAATGTTTTGGACTCAATAATATTGTCACGTCTATCCTCGAGTAACATGTATTTTAATTTCAGTACCATAGAGTGAGTAGTTTTTGAGCGGGATTCGCATTAGTTGGTTGACTTACGGGTTTCGGCCCCTTAACGGGTAAGAATTCAGTGGGTGAATAAGCACTCATCCCCTGTTTTTCTACCCTTAGGGGTGAATTTTGATTTTCAAATTAAATGGGACCAACTTCGAGATCAGGGTTGATAAAAACCATGTTTTTTTTGTTTATGACAGTTTTTTTTTAGTTTTTTTAGTTTTTATTTGACTTGGAAGGATTTAAACTTGATTTTTATTATTTACATACCCATAACTGATAATGTTCCAAATATTGTCTAAAAAATCTCAATGATTCCGAAGAAAAAACTAAATAATTTAAAAACAAACATTTTTTTTTTCTCCAAAACTAGTTATCATTTTTTAAATGGTTTTCATAAATTTTAATCTACTGACAACGTTTACTGACATAGTAACTTCCATATTTATGACAAAAATTATTATGTCAAGATGAAAACACAAAACTTGAAGACCTACCTCCTACAATACAATACAAATCCTCGTGGAAACCGGTAATCGAGAAGTGTTCGCGTCGTGGTATGTCTACATAGTTCAATATACTTAGATAGTATTTGTCGTTTAAATTAAGAAAAATCGTTACCTTCTCCTAGACTCCATCGTTGGCGTGGGTAACGTATCAGCTTTCTTCACATGACGTTTCTCTGAAGGCTGCATAATTTCCGTATATTCATCTTCAACCTCCTGCACAGGTGAAGGAGGAAGAGGAGGAAACTTGGGCGATTCTGGGGTTTGTGGTAGAGGGCCCATCTCGTGACCTAAAACAGGCGACGGGGGCAACGGCAGCGGCGGGTGCCTGTACGAATGCTCTACTATTTGAACGTTCAAGGGGAAGTCACCGCCGCTCGACACAGCAGAATCTGACGATGATGGTTGTCGCATCAAACTAACTGGCACATCTTTGGCACTCGTTGATTTATGCATACTATTTGACCTCTTTGAACGGTCACGACGATCTATTGACCGTTGATTCTGTATTTCATTATGGCTCGACGATTTCTGAATATCATGTCTCTTTTGTCTCTCTCTAGAACTATAACGAAAATTGTTTTCTAATATATCTTTAGATACGTCATCACAGTATTCATCCTTATGTATATTCCAGTCTTTAGGTATGTATGGGGTAAAATGTTTTTGGTCCCGACCTTGACTTAATATAGCGCTAATATTGTTTTCAATTTGACATATTTTGTATGGAGCTTATGTCAAAATCCTATCTCTAGTAGGGCAAATCGTGGACAGATTGGATATTAATTTTGGCCGTATAACCACCATGGTGGTCATCCTACCTTTGGCATCATCCCCATCTTTAAATATTTCCAACTGAGCATGGTTTTTCAGATATTGCTAAAAAGTACAGTAAGGGGGCTTGTTGCTCACTTGAATTGCAAGAGCTGCGAGGTTAAGCTTCACTAGCCGTGGTCAGTCCTTGGATGGGTGATCACTTTGTTTCACATTGAACCTACTCTGTGCCTTTGAAAGCACAATAAGCTGTCAATCCATAAGAATATCTATGGCAATAGTTATGGGTAGTCAAAAGCCCGAAAGTCTGACAACTGGACCTTAGGATGTCAGTTTTACCCAGTAACTGGGTTGCGGGGGTCTGATGGCAGTCGCTCCATGTAAAATACTGATGTTCAGCCGCATCTGGTTAGACTGGAAGCCGACTCAAACCTTATTAGGTTGGGGCAAAGAAGTTCTTAATTTGTTTGTATTTAGTTTGGAATACATACTTTATTGTTTGCACATCATAAAAATAAAGTTATAACACACATGAGCACAGTACTAACAATTAGCGGTCTATTAGCTTAAAGCAATGTCTTACAGACAACCATTGGATGGACTTGAAATGTACAAGAAAATATAACAGGTAGATGGCGGTGTACCTACTATAGAGTAAACATGTTCTTATTAAAATAACAATTAAAAATGAAAGTAACTCTAATTAACCCTTTCAGACCCGAGCGAAAACCACGCGTAAAACTGAAAGCGTATTTGGGGTAAAATTGGGGCGTAGATTAAGATTCTGGGGTCAGTTTTCCATTTTCCGGCCGCCATCTTGGAAAATTTGGTTACGCACAGTTGTACAGTCTAACAAAGCAATTAGTATACAGGGTCGCCAGATATAGATGAAGATTTCTCAGGAAGTTATTATAGAATGTTTTGATTAGGATTTTGTATCAATACAGTTTAAGGCGGCGATATACGATTTTAGATCTAAACATAAATGAACACAAAGTATTTTTCCGGGAGCTACTTTCCTTATGCGAAGCTGAAGACACGATGTTAGGAAAGCTGCCTTGCTATAAGGGTGTCAACTTAGTTCCTTTACGCGCCTCTGCCTTGAAGTATAAATATAGATAATATTTATACGTTTTTTTATATTATAAAGCTGAAGCCGGATTCGTGCCCGGTTAATGGCAATATGCTCGCCCCCTATTACATGGGACTTATAACATAATTGGCGGAATGTGGGTGTACCTACCATACACCTCTGCGTACCCCTTCGGGGAAATACAGGCGTGATATTATGTTAAAGCTGAAGAGTTTGTTTGTTTGGTTGAACGCGCTAATCTCAGGAACTACTAGTTGGAATTGAAAAATTATTTTGACTGACGACCAGGCTCTTGGTCATGAATAAATTGATTTAAAAAAAAACTGACGACCATGAAGTTATCTAACTTCATGCTGGCCATAGACTTAGGTTTCTTAGGCCCGTATTCCAGAAGGATACTCAAGCGTTGATCTCTGTTTAAAACTAGTTTTAAGTTGAGCTTTGATTTTAGAACGTCCCTCAAGCAGAGATTTGTTGATCACAGTTCAGCTGAGTTTAGTTTCGTTTTATATTGTCACCTGTTTCGGTATTTGGGCAGATATTTGATCTGTAATCACTCAAGCGTGGTCCAGACTACGCTTGAGTAGAGATTTCTATTATATTTCAGGTCAAATTCGTGTGTTTTGTTGTTGAATTAAAGTTTATAATTACCGTTCTGGAATAAGACCGATACTCAAGTAACGATTCTATCCTTAAGTAGTGATCAGGTGATTGGAGTTTAAACTGTACTTGAGCAAGCTTCTGTAATACGAGCCTTAATTCAATGATGCTGGCGCATTGAAACCTTTGAAAATGGAATCTATGGAAGCGACATTATTGTCTATGCAATTTTACAGATAAGATATTTATAGTCTTCTCTCTTTAACATACGTACAACCACATGTGAAGGAAAGATACGACACTAATAACTTACTTGTTGCCGAATGTACTTTCGACAAAGTGTTGCATCGGGGAATGATACGTTTGACGAATAGTTGTCGGTAAAACGTGTTTCGGTGGATCGTATTTCGGGGAAACGTAGTGCTCCCCAATTACTGAGGTGCTCTCAGTATACCTTTTATTTCACGTATCTACTCATTTCAGCCGAAAGACGTCCACTGCTGGACATAGGCCTCCCTCAAGCATCGTCACAACGACCGTATCTACTATTTTAACTGAATTATTTTCGCCTAAATTATTGCTATTCAAAAGTTTAAAATAACGAAAGATGTTTTAACCCTAGGAACAGGGCAGTGAGTGTTGGGGTGCTGGCCAGAAAACCTCCACGTGTTCCTGATGGCTGCTTGTCCTTCTGGACACGTCTGGAGGGAACGCCAGTTGTTTGACCGGTGCATCCTGGGCACGGGCAATAAAATCCTTTCGAGGGATTAACCTTCGGGGGATTTTATTGCCTGTGGCGAATATTCTGGCGCGGAAGGGGCCCGTTCTGGGCCAGTGGGGAGTTGCTCCACGTGTCCCTGGGGCGGACCCGGGTGCACTCACCCTGCCACTGGGCATATAATTTAGACGTAGCTTTCCATAAAAATTGGTGAAATCAGGTTTTATAAGTTGTGTGTGTGTACTGCGGAGTGTCATGCTAGGCTTTGTGTTATATTTTCGTAATTTTTCGTCAAAGAAATTTTCTGTTAGTAATGTGTGTTTTACTTTTTCGTGTATAGGAATAAGTTTACAATAGCCAATATTGTGTGAAACAACGCTTTACCTGGTTTGACGATTGTTAGCGCCATTTTTAACGTTTACGCTTGCGTAAAGTGGAGGTGAAACAACCCGCCCTTAGAGTATTCTTTGCACTCACTGTCAAAAGCCTTCTGTCCCGACTTTTTAGGAGTCATTGATGGCTGTAGAGCTTCACATTCGCTCTCTTCGTTTGATGTAGTAGCTTCCGTGGTAGATAGTTGTGGCCTGGAAGATAAGATAAGATAAGATATGATAATATACGCTATGGTTCGATGAGATACGATAAGATATGACAAGACACGATAAGGTACAAATGCTTGTTCCAAAAATACAGTTACTGATATTTTTTCGATCTTTTAGATACATAAACTAAACAAACAATGGATTCTTAAGATTAGTGGAAAATATACTGTGCCTTCTGCACTAGTTTTCTTATCGTGGCGACATGAGCTACACAATGATAACAGCCCATGCCGTGGGGAAAATATTAGCCAGTCAGCAGGTTGGTAGCGTGGTAGACTGCCCAGGGTGCGCACTGTGCACTAGTTAAAAACTGTAAAAAGAGGACCAACTTAGGACTGTCCAACAGTGGACTGCGATAGGTTGAGTTGAGTTGTATGTCGTGGAGCGGACCATGAGGAGGAAAGTGGCAGACAAATTTTGCCAAAAAACCCCCTGTTCGTAGCATAGCGTCATAGCGTAGCTGGTGGCACGCCATCATTAAAGGCCCGTACCATAGCGTAATAAATTCCAAATTTATTACACATGCAGACCAAAAGCAGTAGCAGTGCAGGTTGAAGGCAGGCCCGCGCAAGTTTTGAGTTTTATTAGAAGGAACTTTTTTTATAATATTATCGAAGTGCATTCCAAAATAATACTTATTGTATTTCCTACACGACTAAATAACGAAAAAGCATAATTACGAATAAGTAGATCATCTTTCAACATTGAACGCTTATCAACTACGGCTACGATAAAATGCACCTATGCAAGGTGCTTATAAGGTATGTATCGTTAATCAGTAACATTACATGCAGTAGGTACTACTAGGATAGGAAAACATTGAGGCAACTGTTGTAATACCAAAGTTACAAAATGAAATAGGCGTAAGTGATAGGTATTAAAAATAAATTTTAATTATGAAATCAGCACTGTAAGACAACTCTGATTTAGTAAGTATAAGACTATGATTATGTTCCCCTTTGCAACGATAAATGAATGTAAATTAGTATGCTAATAGACGTTGTAAATGAGAATAATTAGAAGAATTATTGATTATATTTTAAAATAATTTAATGTTTACATTATGATTAAGATTAGTGATATGTAATGATTGATTATTATTTATGTTATTTGTAGTATGTGATTTAAATAATTCAGGTAGTATTATGTTTGTACCTGTGTACCATTGAAGGCCAAAGAAACGGGTCAAAGTTTGACCTATGAGGTCAGCGCTCAGACCACGGGAGACGATGTCAGTGGGGTGGTCCTTGGAGGGCACATAGCGCCAGGTGTAATCACCAAAACCTTCCCGTGTCTCCGACACTCGATGCCTGACAAATGGCTTAAGAGTGGCAGGTGAAGCCGACAGCTAATCTAGGACGATAATCGAATCGCACCAGAATATGCATTTGTCAGGTTTAAGTGTTAAGGACTTGTTTATGTAATTTATGTTATCTGATTGTAATATGTATATTGTCAAATAATTGTATTCCAAGTTGTTCGCCGAAAATAAACGTTGGCAATTCATCGCAGCATACTTATTTACCTCTGGAACCTCACCACTCCCCAACAAAGTGGTCATTCGAGTCGGATTGAAGAGGATTACCGGTTCATGTTCAACACACCACCGCGCGGCCGAAGCAAAATGGTTGGCACGCGGAGCACTACTAGGAAAGAACGTGAACAAAAGGAGCTCGATGAGCGCCAACGTGCAGATGAAGGCGGCGAACGAAGCGCCCAGAAGCCTGCGGAAACCCATCCACCACCTTCGATCGTCAAATCAGAGTCCAAAAGGAGTCATTGTTCGAATTCTGTAACGTCGTCGGTGAAATCAAGGAAGTTGCAACTCGTGATGGATGCCGAAAAACGTAAGGCGCATATTAAAATGGATCTTATTGACAAACAGCTAGCTGCGGATCTAGCTGACCTAGAGGAAGTCCGCCAGATTTTGCCACTCGTGATGTGGAACAATGGCTTGAACGGAGCCACCACGAAGTCTGTAGCAAGCCGCATGTGTCGCCTGAACGAGCCGCGGGAGCGCCCAGTACGCTCGCGGCACCGCCACAGCAAGACGCGTCGGCCACGCCAACCGCGATGCCCCTTACGGCGCCGCTACAGATGCCACCGCAGCCCCATGCAACGCCGCACGCGCCGCCAGCGGGCACCGCCGCCGGCAACGATGTGACCATCCAGATGCTCGCTAGTGCGTTGCAAGAGTTGGCCACCAACACGAGTGCACCGAAGGCCCATGTACTTAGTCGCCTTGGCACGACAAAGAACTTACCCGAGTTTGCTGGAGACCCATTGGAATGGCTGCAGTTCAAGCAGGCATATGAAGCCTCCACAGAGTTGTGTGACTTCACCCCTAAGCACACAAACAGGACAAAGAGCTTTATGCACACAGATAAAGAAAACCATTACATGTTTAAGCACTTGGTAAACATTGTTTGTGATTGTTTTTGTTAGCTTAAGGGTGTGTTCACACTTGGTGAAGACATTACAAAGACATTGTTTCATATTTTGGGTTTTTTTCAGCATGTTACATTCATCATTTATTTGTATATCAAAAAGTATTTACAAGTTTGATTAGTCCGAAAAACATGCATTTTTTTCAACGTTTTTGTTCCTGTTCTATCTTCA
Source organism: Asteroscopus sphinx (assembly GCA_949699075.1). Lineage (NCBI taxonomy): Eukaryota > Metazoa > Arthropoda > Insecta > Lepidoptera > Noctuidae > Asteroscopus > Asteroscopus sphinx. Next base: position 22,593,297 of record OX453024.1, read on the forward strand.
AAACGGTAACACATACTAGCGTCAAACTTGATCTGATTATAGTGCATACTATGTAGTTTTGCAACAAATACTAAAAGCAGGACAAACATAGACATATATGGCAGTACATACGGAAGAAAGAGATGCAAAAATTCACATTTCGCGTACGTTCGTTGATGTCTTTTGATAAACACTCTTAAATTAAATCAGTTTCAATGGGGTATTAGGTCGATGGGTTGTACGGAACCCTTACTGCGGGAGTCTGACTCACACTTGGCCGGTTTTTTGTGTCACACGCGACACACGGGAGGGAATTTGATTGCTTACAAATAGGTATTTAAACAAAAAAATATTTTTTTGGTATTGATTTTTTTATTGATTCGTGTTCAGTATCAGTGGTATATATGGCACGAATACAGATCAACACGTTGTATGTTAAAGAGTAGTGTAATGGATTCTACTCTCGATTCTGAACTAACTAGTTTCGTTTTTAGCTAAGGTAAATGCTACAGGGTAGCCCGCGAAATTCAATTTTTTTGGCGTGTTAGGCTCTGCTAATATACATGCTGAAATTTGAATCGCTTATTTCCCGAAGAGGGGTCATTGTACTAATCATTATGAACAACTTTTATTATGGGACCAACCCTGAAATTGCGAAAAAAATATCAGGTGGTCCCTACATTTTATTGATTTAAGTGAACACAAATGAAGGGACCACCTGATTTTTTTGATGAGTACAATGACCCTTTTTCGGGAATTAAGCGACTCAAATTTCAGCATGTATATATGAAAGCATTAATTATTATCTATACTAATATTATAAAGAGGAACGATTTGTATTTTTGTATGTATCTTTGTAATAAATAAACTCAAAAACTACTGTGCCGATTTCAAAAAAAAAATCACCATTAGTAAGCTACATTCACCCTGAGTAACATAGGCTATATTTTCATGTCCACCCGTGCGAAGCCGGGACGGGCCGCTAGTTGACAATAAAATAAAATAAGAAAGGCTTTAAACAATTAGGTATAAAAAAAAACTATAGTGAATGATGCTTGTAAGAATTATGATTATGAGTAGGTAATTGTGTGGATTTAAATAGTGGAGGGTACGTGTGTGTATAGTATAGTATGAAATAATAAATCCGCACATGAATTCGAAAAGTCAGAGGTGCGGGCCGGGATCGAACTCAGACCCTCCTGCATGGAAGGCAAGCGGTCAAGGCAAGGCACAAGGCTTTCACTGCTACATTATTACATTAAAATTAAAAATCTGTTTTCAGAAAAAAAAAACTGTATAGGCTATGCTTAGAATACAAAAGAACTGTTTAGGTTTACACAGTTCAATCAAATTAATCAACCTGTGTTCTAAGTTAGAACACATCAATTTAATTACGTTGTGAACAACAAACCTATTCTTCATGTTTATCCTATTCTTGATCTTTTTGTATTTTATGCAGTAACTAATAGGTAGCTACGCTTCTGTCTATCCCGAGGCACGCATATATTCACACCCTTAACACAGTCTAGCCACTCAAAAAATTCGTCCAACGCGAGAGTTAAGTGTCCCAAGCTGCCTTGTAAACTGTCAATCGATTTTCTGTGTGTCAATCAATGTCCCGAGCTGCCTTTAAAAACTGTCAATGTCAATTTTCGTTGAACCACTGTATGGAACAGATAATTACACTATGCCCGTAGTAAGTCTAACAGTCACGATTACGCAACAAATCTCGTGTGACGGAAGTTTTTTTTTTTTTTGTTTTTTTTTTTTTTTATTTTATTTTTTATTTAATCACATGTACAATTTCTTTAGTTTTACTTAACTAGAAAACTCGCCAAACTATCAAGTTTAACGGCGAGATGCGCTCATACATATGTATACTATCTTACTCTTACGTAAACATGCAACACTTAATTAGCAACAAAATAAGTTGTATGATTATAAAATAGTTTACTGTGGATTAACTTCTCGATAACAGAAGAGATTGGCTTTCAAATTTGTTTTTTTTTTTTTTTTACACTGCCTGGTGACGTCTCCTCGTCATCAAGAAGCAAATCCCTCAGTTTTTATTTTAACAGGCTTTTACTTATTTTAGGCTTTTGCCTAAGTAAGTAAGTTGTCGTAGTGTGTCACAAATAAAATAGTAATATCTAATGTGTTAAAATACTGTCGAATTATAATGGGCTTAAGAAAAAGTAAGTGTTTCAATATTTTCATAGCGAGATTCCGTCCACCTTTTTTTGTTCGTTCGTGGCTTTATCATGCATACTGCTAAGGTGAGGAATTAATAATAATCCTCTTTATTCTGGAATTCCTTGACGTCCGTTTCCTGATAAGCATGTATAATCTGGTGGTCTTCAGGGCTCGAGTAAATAGGTTTTAGCAGGGCAAGCGTGTACCGTCAGCCTTTTCTCTACATGATCCAAAGTGCGCATTATGCATAAAATTATATCAAAGTGAGATAGAACTGTTGTATTTTTGTAATATACTTACGTCAGTGATACTAATTTCACACGTATCGCGGGGATTTGTGTAAGTAATTTTATAATTAGGTTTTAAATAAACATTTTGTGTTTAAATACATAGTAAATTATTTAAATGGATAGGATGGCGTTCCGCTCAACGTGTCAAAGCCAGGTTTCAATATTCAATTAGTAGAGATCATTACATATTACACCGCGCAATAGATACTTTTAACCGTATGTTATAATTTTAATCAAGATTCCAGATTAAATGTACCATAAACATTATTTAACTAGTTAATATTAATTAAACTTTTTTAATTGGCTGGAATTGGGTTATCAAGCCATAAGTATAATGTACGATTCAAACCTAGCGGAGCGCGTCAGCGCGCATCGGAACGTATTTTACAGGGCCACATGCCTTAAATGAAATAAAAATGTCTTCTTGTTTAACATTAATGTTCATATTTGCATGAATAATGTTTATACAGTGTCTTCATAAAGTGCACATATGAAAATGGGTGAAACGAGACATAATTTTATCGACTATATTATTATTATCCCGTCTGTAAAATTATTATTGTCTACCCCCTCCATGCGGCCGTAACGTTTTTTCGTGACTAAAAATTCCTAATACCCCCCGTCTATACAGAAGTTTCACTTCAAAAAACGTATCCAAGGTTCCTTGTTTTTATTTCTCACTTAGATACCTTAGAATCACCATCGCCCACTTCATTCAAGACCTTGTTATGTATTTTTGTTTTATAAAATCATGGTTATGAATGTTGTCCAGCTAGCAAATCATTAGTGTCCTACACATTTCATTCGCGATTAAAGAATTTCATTTGTGTAAAAACTTATTCATTCGTGTTTCTATTTTTTTGGTTTTCTTCTATTTTTAACAAGATGCGCCCTGTATTTTTACATAGTATGTGTATAACTTCATTATAGCAAACGTTAAATACCATCAGATAACAATAAAACGGGGGTTTACAAAAATCGTCAAAAATGTGTCATTTTAATTCGAAACATGAAATCGACCCTATTACTGACTACTCACCGATAGATGGCCTGATGGCCTATTTTTCTTATTTTAAATTGCTCTTATTTCATGTAATTATGTAATTTATCTATGAAATAACTAACATTTTAGAATTTAAAATGAATTAAAACAATGTGTTTATTATTTTCGTCATGATTCTGACATACATCTGAAAAAATAAATACTTTAGTATTCTATAAACTATTCTATTCTTTATTGTACACCAGAAAAATAGAAAAATGCAGTACCTATTAAATTATAAATAGAAATTAGGTACATGTATGTACGAGCGGGCGAGCTTAACTCAAAAATTAGTTTTCTACCAGCAAACCTTTGAGTGATAGAGATAGATTTTAAACTATCTTGTAACACTCATTTTACATCAATATGGGATGATTTCTTTAATGGTATTTATATTTAAAAACAAAATAATATGAATAATAATATTATAAGTTGGCCTCAACAAAGTAAGCTGTGTGTGAATGTCACAATCAACTGAGAAATGTTTGAGCATGATGTTAGGCAGGGTAAAGTTCTAAAGATATTTCTATTAAAAAATGGTTCATCATTATCAGCCCGTTACTGTTCCACTTCTGGGCACGGGCCTCTTCTCAGAAGGATTCAGGCCTGAGTCCACCATGCTGGCCTACTGCGGGTTGGTGGACTAAACACCATCAAGAACTGTATGAAGCACTTTCAAGTGGGTAGGTTTCCTCACTATGTTTTCGTTCGCCGTTAAAGTAAAAAGTGACAATAAAATTCTGATTTGCACTTGAATTCGAAAAGCCAGAGGTGTGCGCCGGGTACGAAATCAGACCCCCCTGCAAGGACTCGATGTGGCGATGCTTGGGGGAGGCCTATGTCTGGCAGTGGACGTCTTTCAGCTGAAATGATGATGATGATAGTCACGGAAACTACCGTAAGCTCAGTCGTGCACCATAAATGGGTCCATGAGTTATGTCAAACGTAACCCTAATTAATTAAAATTAGCGTAATATAAATATTCACAATTTTCTTTAGAACTAGAATACAGAGCACATGTGTTAGAACCATAAGTGTATAATGTGACAACCGCCATTTTCGACAGTGATGATGGCGGCTAAAAAACATTAAAATTGTGGATTCTGAAAAATATTTACAAAATTGGTTGGTAAATGTCTTGTCATTTAATAATTCGTGGAAATCTTACGTAGTGTTGGCAAAACTGGTAGTGATAATAAAGTTTTTCAAAGACAAAGACATTTATTGCTCAAACTGTGTATATAAATGTAGGTGTACATATGTGTGTGTGTGTGTTTCATATCTAAAGTACATCGTATCTATAAAATGTGGCTGCCGAGAGCGCGCTTGCTTTTGTTTATTTATCACTAACATCTTATAGAGTTAAGTAACTGATTAGTACAAGATATTACGTAAGAATAGCCAGGATTTGAATGGGGGAGGGGGGAAATCTAATGTAAAATCGTGTAAATTCACGGTTTAGTAAAAAAAAAATAATTGACGAAATTCATAATAATTTTTATAAATAACTCAAAAGATTTTTTCTTAGGGTAGGACGAAGACAAGCGACACAACGTAACGTAACGTAACGTAACGTAACGTAACGTAACAACGTGTAACGTAGTAGTAAGACTTAATATTATTAAAAGCTTGTGTTGTTTAGCTGCTGGGTAAAAGATTCTTTTGGCCTATTGTTGCTCCGACGTACGCCAGGTTTGGTACAATTATACTTTTTTTTATATAAAAGAAAGGCTTAAGGCCCACTTGATGTTAAGCCACCTTTGCCCATAAAAACTTCAATACCACCTAGGCTGTTGCCTAAATGGTACCACAAGTCGGTTCCCCAAACTGAGACATGAAGATGGAAAGTAACGCGTAATTGTAATGTCACCGCACCCGTACCCTTCACACTGCAACACAGCAATGCAAGCGTCACTGTTTAGCGGAGAAGTAGGTACGGTGGTAGTACTTCCCTGGACGAGCTCTTTCACAAAGGAGCTCTACTACTACTAAAACTTTCCACGTCACAACTTTTTTGTCCTAAATGGTATTGCGTTCGACCGCTATCTCACCGATCGTTAAGAGATCGTGCAGCCGATGAAGGTGCACGCCTGTCCAGCAAACCAATCTACCATTAGCGACTTATTCACTAGTGTCTTTAAAATTACCAGATCATCATCATCATTGCGGCCTACCCATTTTTGGATCCAGGCCTCCTCCAAATTTCTCCACTTCTGGTGGTCTAGAGCTCTTTTTATTCATCCAGGCCTGTGGGTCGTCGTATGTTGTTCACGCAACGTTTGGGTGGCCATCCCCGCGGTGTTGTTTTGGTCCTCACTCCACCAGTCTCCAAATCCATAATTCCTTGTCCCTCCGCGCATAGCTGTATGTCACCGCGCCATTTTTATCATTTTTCACAAATTCAATATTTGTCTAAAATGTGTAATTTATGTTTTTTTCCTCGCAAGTGTGTTGAAAAACGTCGTATGACACGCGTGAGCATTGACTATTATACTCTCGGCTCCATTACGCCCTCGCCTTCGGCTCGGGCTGCAATCCAGCCTCGAGTATAATAGTCAACTTAGCTCACTTGTATCATAATGTACTTTGTATCCTATTACATGGGACTATAACATAACTGGCGAAATGTGGGTGTACTATTACACCTCTGCCTACCCCTTCGGGGAAATACAGGCGTGATGTTATGTTATGTTATGTTTGTTGTATGCGATTCAGAGGGCCCCCATTCAATCAATGGCCCATTTGCTTACTTCTGTCTTGTGTCCTGTCCCCTGTACAAGAGCAGACTTCAGCGAAGCTACGAGCAACGCCATAGAAGCGCATGGCCAAACATTACATGAATACAGTGTGAACCATAGAAATCCAAATAGATAGATAGATAGAATATTCTTTATTGTACACCATTAACATTATTTAAACTTAGGACTAACATAATAATAAGGTAATAGAAATATTATCTACTGTCTTTTACTATCCCTTATCTCTTCTCATGGGTGTCGTAAAAGGCGACTAAGGGATTCATAGAGGATGGGCAGCAGCGTTCTCTGAGTATTTAACCAAGTCGGCCGAGACGGGTGATAGCCGCGTGACGGATGACGGGTAGCCGCGGGGTCGTGGACCGGGATGCATTCATCACCCAAGGATTTGCCCACCTTCAAACTTGGCTACTACGTTTAACTGGCTGAAATAGGTCAGCTACTAACCTTTTAATTTGTAAAATCGGAATAAAACAATGCTTTTGTAGAAACCATCGACCATACACCATATAGACGCCTCATAACAGGCGACCGATGTCTGACAACACATCTATGAAATTTCACTAATATAGGTCGCCACTATTCGCCATTCGAAAACTTCAAATCAGTTTCGACCACTTATGTGAGCCGTCAAAACTGCCGCGTTAATGTTTAGCCAATAGCCGCTTTGGTAGGGCTAATCGTATTGCAGTGCCTCAGCTAGTTGACAGAATTAATTGTACGCATTATATTCAACATTAGGCGTCTATTGGGCTGTATGGTCGATGGTCGAAACTTACTTTTGTTAAAGAATACCACTTCATTTATGTTAAATAACTGATTAACAGATTTTACTTTGCCATGTAAGTCACAGTTTGTATGAACAAAACATAAATACTTCCTCTGATAATATATCCTTCATTAAAGCTATTGAAAATCGTTTACGAAAGTCCACACTGAGTCGACAAAAAGTTCCCACTTCCCAGTTCTCCGTCGCGAACTTTTAGCAACTCAATACGAACGAACAATCTTTGAGGGTGACAAATTTTTCCTTAATTTTTCAATGTACAGTTCGAGTTCGTTCTCCGCTATTTAATTACTCTCGAGTCAATGTGCCGGAAAGTATTACAGTTTGGAAATGTTCCTTTTTAGGGTTCCGTACCAAAAATAGTGAAAGCTTGATTGTGAAAGTGACGTCAACATACTCTTTATGTATTTCCGATGTGTTGTGAAACCATTTAATCGTCATATTTAATTATTTTCCGGGAGATGCCGGGCGTAGTGTGCCCATCTGCTGTGCGCATTTTTAGATGCATCAAATTGTCCGCGCGGATTTGGTATCTTCTGTGTTATTAATGTAAGTTTTTAGCACTCTAGTATGTTTCCGACCAACATCTTAGCATTATCCTTTGGCCGTTTTTAAAACATCCACGGGATTGGGGTAACCCGTTCATTGACGAACCACTTGGACGTAGGTACTTGCCCCTTATTGGAAGGACAATAAATTATAAATTAAACAATGAATTATGTATTAATAAATTATTTCTTATCATCAACTTGATTTTGTAAACTTTATTCAGTTTCCAAAATCAAGCTGATGACACTAAAAGTAAACCGATCTTTTTTTGCTTTGTGGCTCAAAAAACTAGAGGCCATAGCCCATACATGTGTATAGTAGTATAGTATAGTATAACGGGCTGGTTTCCGCAACTCCACGATCAAGCGTGTATTTTGCGTACGGGTGGGAACTCACTCGATCCACCCCAACTCCTCGAAAAAGGCCAGCAACGCCTTGGTGTTGCTGGTACTTTATTGAAAGATACATTGACAACATGGTCACAGGCTTCCGTAGGTGTGAAAGATACCATGAAGCGTGCATTTCCCTGAAAAAATATAAGAATTATCAAGTTATCCATTTGTATTTGTTGCTTTGGAAGCAATTAAACCCAGCAAGAGATAACATTTCTGGGTATGTGTATCAAGCAAATATTCTATAAAGGCCCGTACAAACCAAAGCAGGTCATGAGCGGCATGAGCAGCGTAGCAGACGTCATACTAAAAGGTAGACAGTTTTAAAGCGTTTTGACCACGGGCCCGCCATAGAACTGCTTTCTGGCAGTGACATGTTGTGTCGGTTGCCAAACTGCCTCGTAACTGCTTTGACGTCACACTGACGCACCGCCCTGTCCTGCTCCGGTATAGCCAGTTACTATGGCGGCCATAGTGATACAACGCAACCGCGCAGCTTCTGCCCGCTCGCCGCGCTGCCTGGTTTATCGCCGGCGGGTGCAGAGAAGGGCAGGAGCGGCGCGGTTCACCAGCGGGCCCGCGGTAATATTTTGTGTGTCGTGTTTCATACCGTTCCTTATATTACAACTTGCGTGGCCCCGCCTTCAACCTGCGCTGCTACTGACCTGCTTTTGGTTTGTACGGGTCTTAAGTATACTCAAAAGAGTATTGATAAAGTTAAAATGTGATAGTACTTACTTGTGGGTGTACTTGTGTTGGAATATTTAGTCCGCGGGCAGCAACTGTAATTTCAAGATTGCCTTCATTTTATTGCCTATGGCGAATATTCAGGCGCGGGAGGGGCCCATGTGGGCCAGTGGGGAGTTGCTCCACGTGTCCCTCTGTTGCCAACAGAGGGCACAGTGGAGGAGCAGGGGCGGGCCCGGTGTGCACTCACCCTGCCACTGGGCAGGCAGCGGGGGGACTGTCTTTCCCTGCCCCCGTCGATCTCGTAAACCCAGGAGTGCCCGCTGAGTAGTGTTCTCGCACCTCTTGGGACCGAGGGTCTTGGCCGGACCGCGAGGAAGAAAACCTGTATAAAAAATAACGGGATTGGCCATAAAAATCAATTGCTGTTCGTTAATCTCGCTAAAACTCGAGAACGGCTGGACCGATTTGGCTAATTTTGGCCTTGAATTATTTTTGGAAGTCCAGGGAAGGTTTAAAAGGTGAGAAAATGTGGAAAATTTGCGAGGAAAATAGTAAAAACAACAATTTTATTTTCCTATACAAACTGTTCCTACCTGTCAAAAAGAACGTATTAAATAAGATTTGGATGAAATTTTGTGTGTATGTTTCAATGGGTTCCTGGATGGTTTAAAAACACAATTGGACCCAGTAGGTGGCGTTGCAGTCGTTGTGTCACCAAATTTGATTTGCTGAACAATTAATAACATGGGATGGGACGGGACATACATGACATGGGGGACGGGACATGGGACGGTGCGGGACGGGACATGTGACATGGGGGCTGGGACATGGGACGCGACGGGACATGGGAAGGGACATGGGCCGGGACGGGACTTGGGACATGAGTGGGGACATTGGACATGGGACGGCATGGGACATGGGACGCGACGGGACATTGGACGGGACGGGACATGGTACGCGACGGGTCATAGGACGGGACTGGACATGGGACGAGATTGTGAGATAGTGGGATAGTGAGATAGTGTGATAAATGCTTCGTGTTTAATAATAACTTGTATTAAGAAGAAATTAATAAAAAAAAAATTGGGATCGCAAAGGTGTACAAATTGAACACTACTAAACTCTCCGTACAATCAAATGTGATAAATTATTGTATGATAAATTAAATCATTTCACTGAAGAATAAAAAGCAAAACGGGAATAATAACATTCCGAAAATTATTATGTAGAATCACTCTTGTTATAATTTTATAACATTACCGGCATTACTTAAACGCTTTTACTTTTGTAAACAAAAACAACATTGTTTCACTTTCACACAATTTTCAAACACATAAATAATCCTTCGCATCCCTGTAAATTCAACAAACACAAAATCCTGTACCTTTTCAGGTGAGTGCTAAATGAGGTTCCAGGTAGAAGAAACAGCACCGTTGAAGAGACTGTAGTACCGCCCAAGTCTCGATCTAATCGAAGGCTTTCTCGTAGTCCACAAACGCTAAACAAAGAGGCAAGTTATACTCTTCGGTCTTCTGTATAACCTGACGCAGCGTATGTATGTGGTCTACGGTGCTAAAGCCTTTTCGGAACCCGGCTTGTTCGGGAGGCTGGAGCATGGTAGTCTCACAGAAGGAAGGCACTTGTGTAGCTAAACTTGGATATTTTGAAGTGTTGTTCATTTTGAGAAGGGTTTACTAGCTTTTAAGTAAAGTATTAAAAATAAAATGTTATTAAGCAAGTGTTTAATTATGATTTCAGCTATGAGACTGGCAATGGTATTTCGGCAGAGGAGCAAGGTTACGTGAAGAACCAGGGCATCCCGGAGCAGGAGGCGCAGGTCGCACAGGGTCAATACCAGTACACTGCGCCTGACGGACAGGTACTTATCATAAATATACATCATCATTCACAGCTTTTATTTATCCACTGATGGGCTAAAACCCTGTTTTGTGTCTTTCTCGTCCACTTTTTCGACTAAGTTTACATACGTCGTGGGTTTTTTTCAAAATGTTTAATTTTGCTTTTTATATTAATTTTGAATGCAGGACTATCCGTCATAGTTCGTTAGGTCAAAGATCTGTGCGAATTCATATGATTTTAAACTCTCTTTTAGCGATGGGACGAATCGTATTTTTTTCAACGCGAATCATTCGAGTTGAAATGTTCGTTGATTTGAATCACAATTCGAGTTGATTCGTCTCGGTTGGCAGTACCAAACGCGTGGTGCGAATGCGACGCGTATGTTCTAATCTATCGAGCCGACTCGAGCCACCGATTTGGGCACGGTTACAAACAGCGAGCCACCGAGTCAGCGGGACATTCGGTCAACGAGCGGCGTCGAATCAGGCGAGTCATGTGATTCGTAAGGATCGATCGAGTTGGTTCGTGTACACGAATCGTGACGATTTCGCACCGCCTGATATTTTTTCTCACTTTAACTCGTAGTTCGCAGCTATTCGCTGCCTCACTCGCTCGCTTACCGCCACTTGCCCGGGAGAGCGAATCACCGAGCCAAGCGCCGCGAATAGCTACGTAAAACGAATCAACTCGGTTTTGAAGGAATACAATTCGAATCAACGAGTCGAAAGGATAACTCGAGTTATTCGAGTTATATGATTTGAATCGCCCATCACTACTCTCTTTCTCAATTATTACAAATAATTACAAATGGTGTTACTTGTTATTTCGATATTTTAATATTTATTTTGTTCAAATATTTGGTTTTTTAATTTTCGATAAACAACTTATTTATATTTATTTATTTATTTAATTCTTTATGCACAACAGGGTACAAAGGCGGTCTTAACGCCATAGGCGTTCTCTACCAGACAACCTTAGGGTAATGCAGAGACAAAGAATAAGGTAGATGCACCAGTAAAGTAGTAAAATATGTTTCGTACTACGGACTTATAATTACATATAATAAAAATAGATAAATACCTATGTACATTATACATATAATAAAATATACACATTATACATACCTACATATATAGCTATACATATATATATGTTTAAAATGCTTCTATAGACTAGTAATAACAGTGTTTTCATTTATTTTCGTATTGTCATCTTCACGTTGTATACTTCCTCTAAGTCTCAGCCGTATCGCGGACGAAATTTTTTACTATGTCTGTGGGTGTATTTGATTTAATTTTTAATTGTGGGATTTATAACTTGTAAGTAACATAATTTTAAAGCTTTAGTTTTTGATTTGAAACATTTATTGGCGCGCCTTGGGGGTAAGACCAACACGTATGCCGTGACGGAAAACGACATGACGTTCTCTTGTGCCGTCATGCCCCCTTTGCCCCCGCTCCCTTTTGTGTACGTGGCCCATATTATAACCATAAACGATGTGTCACATCTGCCGGGTGTCCCAATAAATAATTCCCTTCTTCTTCCAATATGTTTACGTCATTTTCCTAAACATATTTACCTGGTGATAAAGTTCAGCGTCATTTAGGCAATAGGCCTAGGTGATACTGCAGTTGTTATAGGCAAAGGTAACCGCTTTTAGAAAGGTAAAACTTTTTTTTTTAATAATTTCTGTTCATATAAATGATGACTTTAAAATACCTGTTTTCTAACCACAAAATAGGTTTTTTAAACCTTAATACAAGATCAACTTAAGTAACTTAAGCACTAGCTCTTAAATCTTTTTATATTTGCAATTTTCAAGTTTCTCATGTTAAGTGAACTCTGTCCACCTTATTACAAAATCGGGTTTAGCAGTTGTTTAGGCCTAAATCAAGCTTAACATTTTTTTATGTATGAAGTTTGACATTAGACTTGGTTTTAAAACGTGGTCTAAAGTTTTGTAATAAGACCCTGTAAGTTCTTTGTGAGAATAAATATCTTAAACCTCATTCCCTATTTTCAAGGTAAATGTTAAAAGGACATCATAACAGCAGCTAAGTAAATAAATAAATAAATAAGTAGAAAACCATAGACGCTGCCTACCCAAATAGAAAACAGGAGTGTGGCATAGTATGTATACATATCATAATCAGCCAATTTTTACTTTATATAAATGACCTTCCTGATGTTACACACACTTGTACAAATACACATTTTATACGGCCCACCGATGTACCTGCGCAGATGACAATTTAAATACGCGGGAAATTGGTTAACCGTTAACTAATCAGAAAACACCATCGCTGCGCGCCGTCTCAGCCGCTGCCGCTAGTGTACGGAAGCGTATGAGCGAAATAGAAATATACGTCACGGCAATCAATTTTAACACCATTGCATTGCATAAGGTTTATTATATTTTTTTATGATTCGGATGTTTTCGTCGATGGTCTTTTCGTGTCTGCGCGAACGAAGATTGACGACGCGCTTTCACTTTTGTGTCGTCCGGTACCTTGTTTGCGGACGACATTTCAATAATAGTGTCCTCAAACGATGACATCAATAATACTCTTGACATTCATAATGTATTAATTATATCTTGACATAATGCATTAATTATACTCTTGACATTAATAATTATTCTCTTGCTTGATATTAATATTATACTCTTGCTTGAAATTAATAGTATACTCTTGCTTGACATTAATATTATACTCTTGCTTGACATTAATATTATACCCTTGCTTGACGTTAATTTAGCTGCATAAAATCATCACTATGCACAACATCACTGTCCCAACAGTATTGCACAAATATATAAAAAAAACGTGTATCCACCTATATAATAAAAATCGAAGAATGATATTATTTACGCTGTTCGAGTTTCCCAAGTAGGGTTGCGTAGGCGAGAGAGTAGAGACAAGGGAGACGGCCGCAGCCGAGTAATGAAACCTTAAATCCCTGGTACGTACTCGTAATCCCATGACGAGAAGTTAGTGCAGGGGTGCCCCGCGCCAGTTGGCCGCACCTAATGCGGTTTAGTGTTTCATTTCCAGCGCAAATTGTGTTTTTATACAATCATCGGGTTGTTTTTTATCTAAATCCCTTTTGCAACTGTTATGGGACTTGCACATGAACGGTTAAAAATGAGGATGGATGTAAGAAATCGGAAAGTGATGCCTGATCCACTATGCTATTAAGCTTTTATAATGAAGATTTCCGCGTCGACAATCTCAAGAGTTAAGATGTGAATAGTGACACGCAGATGGTTGCACCATTATGTACCTCAGTGATAGATGCTGACCATGTAGCCAGTCTATCGCCTGTTTATTTTATTTTTTATATATATGGGATACTATACTATCATATTCGTATAATATTATTGATTTTACCAATGTATTTATATATATTTAGCCTTGTTTTGAAATACGCTGGTGAATTCATTTGTATGGTTCTGTTATATATGAAGTCAGCTTCCACTGTCAGAAAATGTAAACAAAAATGACGCAATTCTACAAATACATGAGTAGGTAGGTACTTATTTTATTACCTACATCATATAATTTAAAAAAATCATTAAATCTCCATAGTTCAACTTCATCTGTGGCAGACAACCTTGTCGAGCACTATCGACCTCGAAGTATAATTTTCCTGTTGTTAATCTTTGTACATTCAATATTTACGTTATATTTTAATGTTTGAACAGCATTGTATGCTTGTTTCCTTGGCCCGACTTTACGGCAAGCTCGGTGATACAATCGGTATGATCTTTACTTTTACTAAGGTGAGTATCGAGATTGCACAATCGCTGGTGTCGCAACCCTGGCGCGATCGGGCTCGGATCGCGACTCGGTCTGCCTTCGGCGACGCACGTGCGCACCGCTTAATGAGACCCTGCCAGCCATCTTCCGAAGCAGGCAGGGCGCGTGTGCCAACACTCTGCACCATCGCGCAGGGCATTTCAAAGCCTTTCTCAGTACGCCTTATGACTTGCTTCTGTAAATACTGTAACAAAAACCCGCAAAAATGCCTTATTGTGCTGTTTCTAACTGCAGAAACAAAAGCTGTAAAGTACATTCGATTAAAGTTAATTTTTTTAAATTAATGTCGTCAATATGTAAGGCGTAGTTTGTTCGAAAGTTGCCACGCATGAATCGCAAGTAAAATTGTGATTACAACCATTATATCTCTTCAATTTCGGTGATTGTAGGTATAGGTCTGGAAAAAAATAGGACACTTATTTCCTGTGAGTATTTTATTTATTTATTATATTCTTTATTGTACATACACCAAACGAAAACAAAGACAGTAGTTTACAGGAACATAATGTATGTACAATGGGCGGTCTTAAGGAAATCTCTTCCAGACAACCTTTGGATGGACAAGAAGAATGGGAACGGAGCGTGGGTGGTTATGGTGTACAAGTAGGTACGTTTCGTACAATATAATAATATAAAGTACATAGAATTTACTTAAATAAGTATATATCATACTAATATTAAAATAACAGTGTAGTAGATGAGAAATTTCAAACACCATGAGTAGGACCATAAGATCTAATCAAAAAGAGTCGATTTTTTTGTTGAGTAATCGCGGCTGTTAGGCTTACTATGGGTGAATGTGTGCGTGCCAGCATATTATATGACATACGGACGTCGAGCAGACCAGATACATGAGAAAAATTAAGAATGATTGCTTTTCGTTAGTGTGTTATTTTTAATGTGAGTATAATATGTAATATAATAGGTAACTATCATCTCTGTAAATTATAGTTCGCTGTAGTTGTAGATAGAAAAAGTGCGAAAAACGGTCACTTTAAGCACTTTTTCTATCTACAACTACAGCGAACTATATTTTACCGAGTTAATAGTTTTTAATTATACTACAGTACCTGTACTTCAATCGTTCAATTACAGGCTAAAGTAATAGTAGGTTTAATATGGTTTACCTACTATTACTCTAGCCTGTAATATCCCACTGCTGGGCAAAGACCTCTCCCCTTGATTTTTGATCTGTGTGGCGATGGCCGTCGGTAGTGTATCCGGCTCCGGCTTCCATGAAACATGAATCGGAATCAACATTATATGTACCTATACCTACCTAACTGCGAAAAAGCATTATATGCGGACGGTTTCTTCCCCATACAAACGCTCTCGACCGTTTTCTTTCTGGTTTATAATCCCAGAGCAATGAGTTTTTAGAGTAAAATAAATATCAGCTTTCTATATGCCCATGTTTTTTGGAACCGTGCAACTAGATTCATAATTAAAGTTTTGAAAGTGCATGTAAATACTTATTCGAAATAAAAACCTTTGACTTTTGACTTTGACTGTATGGCATTCAATTTCAATTTCAATTCAATTCAATTCAATTTATTCAATTTATATTGTGGTACACAGGTAAAATAATTATAGGTATTAAATAGGTACATTATGTTGTGCTGCTATGACCCGCCGTAATTGGCATACAATAAATTTAAAACAAACACAAATTATTACAGTAAATACATTAGTCATTCAGTTTAAAGAAATCGATTGTATGGTTACTAAACACTTCTACGATTAAATTCTTATCTTATTTTAGATGTCACACAGTGAAGGTTAAGACCGTATCAAGAAAAGGTCAGTCCAGTCTTGAGGCACCCCGAATATTTCTAAAACGGCCAGAGGACAACAATAAGTATTTGCTGCCTCTCAAACGTTTTGTTGAGAACAAACCGATACTTTTCTAAGCCGCAATTTGGCGTTGGAAAAGGAATAATTTGTATTGATATGCATAAAAGATATCCAGACCAAAACTTGAAGCCTTTACAAATAACAGAAAAACGCCGAAGGCATTGCCAATTGTCAAAGTCGATTTTATTTCGGTGAAGTTGACTTTATCGTTGGAACCTTATCACTAAGTGTTAAGGTCTGTATTAGAATGAGTTAAACGTGGTAAAGTGGTAAATTTGCGGTATGGGAATCATGAACCGTAAATACAAACTCTTCGCAATCTGAGATTGCTTCGACTTGGAGTTAAAGAGTATTGCTATGAGATTGGTATATAATATTATGAATTCTTATAAAGTCATAACGTTTTATAAGTAGTTCAATCTTCCTACTCCTGTTAGTTTGTTTTTTGATTGATAGAACATTAACCCTTTGTCTGCCTAAACTTGGATTCACGTGAGACAATTAAACATTGATTGTGTCTGGAATTGCATTATACACGAGGTTAAAACAAATAAGTGGTTATATTACATAGTTTTTCCACTAAAGCGTACCTATATTGTAATCAAATAAAAATCGAGGACTATACAATAAACAGTGTGTCGTCATTGGAATCAGAATGAGCATGTCGTGTAAGTGTTATTCGATTCGAAACTTAATTTCTATACACACACAAGGAACATTTGCACTAAAACATTTTACAATTAATGTAAGCATCAAATCAAAATGACCTTGTAAATGAATGTTAAATACGAGTGTTGACAAACTCCCTCGACTGGTTTTTTTTCATTCTGGTTTATAATCCCAGAACAATCATTTTTTTAAAATAAATAATGAATGTTTGAAGCATGTTTGGTCCCAGTAAAGGTCCTATAAGAGGGAAAGTTTTATATTAAACCAAACCAAATCATTTTTAGAATCACTTAAAACAAACCTTTCTTCTAAACAACATGGAACGGTATCTACGACTATCGAATGAAATGAAATTGTTCGAAATTGGATGTTCGAGTCACTTTTACGAGTCGGTTATATTTTTAAACAAGATGGCGTTGGCATTTTCTATATGACTTCCTCTGAGACTACATACCAAAACAAACCCAGGGATCATATTCCCTTTTATAGTAAGCATCTAGCTAGTTTACAATAAGCATAAAAGTCTCGGCAAGATCAAATTCCGGTTGGATATATCAAGTTCCTTGTGCTGTATTTATCAATTCTTGCACTAAGCACCAACAACGTAATTGGAGATTAAATCAACGAAATGTCTTGTGCTTGTAATCTCTATTCCATAGCACAAGCTCTGCTTAGTTTGGGACTAGACCAGATGGTGCCGTGTAAAAATGTCCCAAAAATATTTATTATTTTATTATTATTGACTATAAGTAATCCAAACCATGTTTTTAATATCATAATACATAGTCAAATACAATATTTTATTTACAAGATCAATACTAAATCATCAAATCAACGCAAGACAACCATTGCTGGACATAGACATAGGCCTAGTAAATATTTTCCTACAATTACAAGGCTTTCATGTAGCAATCAAAAAGGTAATTTTAAAACTTATAATAATCCATGGCTTGAATAAAGCATGCATTGTGCTTGCACAACAGTGAAATATCTTTTTCGAAAATATGATTATTTATAAGTAAAAATAAGTAAGTTCCAATTTCAAAATTTCCCTCCACATTTTTTGCGAGTTAATTCAAAGTATTGTGTCTCACTGAAATATGGATCTGCGCCGGGAACATTTTAGAGCTATGATTTTATACGATTTCAAGTGTCGCCTGAAACCGGATGAATCGTACGATAAACTTCAAGTGCAATAATATAATGAAAAAAGCACGCGTGCGTTATAAGCCACATTATGAACCTAAAAGCGATGCAATAAGCGGGACGCGGGGAACGACGCGCGCGCGACGACCGGCCACGCGACTCAGCGCCGGCAGAGCAGACGCGCGCCGCGCCGCCATTCCTTTGTTCTCATTAAAATGGTATTGAGGGAGATATAAGTTAGTGAAGTTTTACTTCGTGTGCACAAGCACACTCGTTATTTTTTATAGTATAGGATGGCGAAACGAGCTAAAGGCCCCCCTGATGTTAAGCGGTTACATTTGCCGATAACAACTGCAATACCACCTAGGCTATTGCCTAAATGGTACCGCAAGTCAGTTCGCCAAACTGAGACATGAAGATGGAATGTCTCATGTGATTGTAATTTCACCGGCACCCACACCCTTCAGACCGAAACACAGCAATGCAAGCATCACTATTTGGCGGAGAAACAGGTACGGTGGTAGTTCTTCCCCAGACGAGCTCTTTCACAAAGGAGCTGTAGTACTACTAAAACACTACTACTACTACTCTGCCCGCGACCACACCACGGATACTCAATACAATGTTAATGCTAGCACCTTTGCATTCATCCCATACAATAAGAGAGCAGTCTCGTAGAACAGCGGGCTTGTCACTGTTTCGTGAAACGTCTCATTGCTCTCTAAGTCTATGGGAATCTTAAACATTGTGTGCGCAGTTTTGACACCAGGGAGCAGTGTTGCGGCGATTCCGGAAGACGCTACTGCGAGGGCTAGTTTTCCTCGCCTTCTGACCTCTGCAAGGATGCCTGAAGTAAGAAAGGTTTTGCCTGTTCCTCCAGGAGCATCCAAAAAGAACATTTTCCCTTGGCAAAATTCAACGCTCTGCAGGATAATTTTGAATAGCTGTCTTTGCTCTGAGATGAATGATGAACAATGACAGACATTGCGCCCGTACTGTAGTCAGTTTCGGCGGCTTATTCACGATTAACGCGTGGTTTGGTCATGTTATTGTGTAATAGTTAACTTAGGATAAGCAACATTATTTACTATACAGGATGGAATCAATCACTGGGGGGAAAGTACCTTAAATATTGAGGATGGCGAAACATTTCTTTCCAAAAAATTCTAAGGTTATCGCGATCACTACACAACAACAACATAACATAACATCACGCCTGTATTTCCCCGAAGGGGCAGGCAGAGGTGTAGTAGTACACCCACATTTCGCCAGTTATGTTATAGTCCCATGTAATAGGGGGCGAGCCTATTGTCATTAACCGGGCACAAATCCAAACTCCGGGCTGCTACTGAGAATTTCCTAATGAAAAAAACCCAATAACACTTTGCGCGACCCGGGAATCGAACCCAGGACCCCACGCTCAGCAGTCGCGCTTGCAACCACTAGACCAACGAGGCAGTCACTACACATTATAATAAAACAAGTTTAACCGGGTTAAAGAGCGAAATATGTAGTGAAAATTAATTGCGTGTTATATAATGAGCACACACTACCTACGTATCAGTCACATAATATTAATGAAATTAATATAATTTACATGATTTATATCATGTGTATTCTGTTATCGTCACGCTCTTGGCCGTGATGTGTTGAGATGTCAAGTTTCTATGAAGGTTTTGAACAATGACGTCATACTTTGATAGTGCTGTCTCTGTCTAGTGAACAAATTTAAATCGTTCTAACTTGGACATTTTATTATATATTTTATGGAATTTTTCACTGTTGCTTATTATTCTTGAAAAATTTCGAGAATTCTAATAAAAGTAATTTAAAAAAAACACCTTCCCTATTAATACTACTGCAATCAATCTATTCAGAATCAAATAAGTAGGTACATTATTCGAGTTGGTCTGGGTTATGGTGGCGTCCCATAGCGCGTAATATTACAAGTCACGAGGCGGGCGGGAGTATCCTTAGCATGGTTGATTCTCTGCTGTCACACGTTGCATGTGCAACTAGAGTCGACCTTATGTGCCTGAAATTAGGTTTATGAGTATTTAAAATAAATTATATTAGAATTTTCTTAAATAGTTAAGTTGAGTTAGTGAACCCCGAATTATCTAGATACTTTATTACTTACTTATTAAGGCGTTACGTAGCATGAAATACAATAAGAGCCCCGACGATGATGGTATAACAACAGAAGCCTTAAAAATAGGAGAACCCGTCCTTCTTCTACACATAACTAACCTTTTCAATAGTATTCTAAAAACAGGAATTCTACCAAAATCATTTTGTCACTCACTTATTATTCTTCTCCATAAAAAGGGTGACAAAACAGACATTAGTAATTACCGTCCTATCAGTCTTGTCTCGCACCTTTATAAAGCTTTTATTAAAATGATCGAGAACCGCATATCCGGGTCTCTCGATAAACATCAACCTCCCGAACAGGCCGGTTTCCGCCGTGGCCATTCTACCACCGACCACCTTCATTCCATCAATAAAGTTATAGAGAAACATTTGGAATTTCAGCTGCCACTTTATTTAGCATTCGTGGACTATTCAAAAGCCTTCGACAGTATCAGCCATAGTGCAATATTCAATGCTTTACAAAATCAAGAAATAGACAGCACATACATTCACCTTTTACAAAATATATACATTAACAGCACCGCAGCCATAAAAAATCAGTTCCATGACGGGTCCGTCTTTTCCCATTAATAAAGGAGTTAAGCAAGGAGACCCACTTCTCCATGGAAATTATAACATAGTCGGTAAGTTTGGTTTATTCAATAGAACACTAGAAGTGTGATGTGGACATTACTAATATTTTGTACACCTAAAAGTCAGTGCAGACCTAGCGGAACGCAGAGCAGAGGATTTTCTGCTAACACATGAAAAAACTTACTCTATTACTAAATTCATAGAGTGTAAAATTGTGTGAGCGATATAGGTTACACGCGCATCTTTGTGCCCCGGGCTCTTGGTCAATTATGCACTTTATGTGTTTCGTAACAGAATTAGTTTTCCTAGGTCTGCGCTGACTCTAAGAATAAGCTAAATATGCTTGTGGTAAAAGTGGGTTAAATGCACTGTAGGATTCGAACTCATGACCTTTCGATTTCCTAACCAACGCCTTAGCCTCTCGGCTATTGTTGCTTTTGTAGAATTCACGATTGAAAATTTTTAAACAAATTTATGTGTTATTGGTTCACATGCGATATTTGGCTTTTTGCCTAGGTTCAGATGATCACGCGATGGTATACAAATGCCTGATGAAGCTATAATTATTTTGACTTTAAATTTACAAATGGCGCATCAGGCTGTGTAGTTACAAATGGCAAAAAATATTGATATACAGGCAAATCATAACACCAGCATTATTTAACGAAGTTGTATATGTATGTGCTGCGGGCAACTCTTTGCCATCGCTGGTCTTAACGGCTTATAAAAGTTATTGTGCGCGCAATAACGAGGGAGGAGTACAGATGTAAGTAAGTTGCCTGGATCCTTTGCCCTTTTGCAGTGTGTATTACCACAGGCAAGGTAAGTGTACACGCTAATCGCGGTATTTCACGCGATTATCTGAACGTAGCTTAATGCTTAAGAGTGCTTGATCTAAGTAATATCCAATAACTTGTATCACGCACAACCCACAGAAAAGGCCACCGTAGTATATCTACAGTATCATCTTGAAATAGACCCGGCTTAGCTTAAAGTCAGAGTAAAAAAATTTAAAGAGCCTCCAAGAGTGACGATATTTAATTGATCGTCCGGCGCACCCTGGGCTGTCAGCCTCGCTACCAACCTGCTGACTGGCTAATCTTTTCCCCACGACATGAGCTATTATCATTATGTAGCTTATGTCGACACGAAGAAGAAGAAGAAGAAGTATGTATTTACAAACAAAATTTACATAAGTATTATATCCATTGTCTAGTACCCATACCACAAGCTAGTTTGGGACGAGATGGTGATGTGTAAAATGACCCAAAAACTATGCCTTATTGCAACCACATTATTAAAATTCACTTTAAAACAAAATAAAAATCTACTTTGTGTGGGAGATTTTGTAGCGTGCCTACACCATACAAAGGCAAATTTTCATTTTATTTGAAAGTGAATTTTAATAATGTTGTTGCGATAAGGAACAGAAATAATCTTTATTTTCTCTATAGTTGTAACATATCTAGATAGTATTAAGTAGGTACTATTGGTGTAACAGAAAAGGTTTATAGGTACCAACTTTAGGTTGTGAAAGCTCCCTAAGGTGCAATGATGAATACATTTTAATAATACTAACATTTAACTTTGAATTAGTAGAAAAATAATCATAATCACGCCTGTATTTCCCCGAAGGGGTAGGCAGACGTGTATAGTACACCCAAATTTCGCCCATTATGTTGTAAGTCCCATGTAATAGGGGGCGAGCCTATTGCCATTAACCGGGCACAAATCCAGACTCCGGGCTGCTACTGAGAATTTCCTAATGAAAAAACCCAATAACACTTTGCCCGACCCGGGAATCGAACCCAGGACCTCATGCTCAGCAGTCGCGCTTGCAACCACCAGACCAACGAGGCAGTCGACAATTAATAATGATTTAATATTTAATTTTGTTATCTTTATTGAAGAGTTTTTACAAATGAGTTGTGTCCTTACACATGAATATTGATTCTGATAACGTAGCTCACAGGAACAACAGGGTTTTTGTTACATACTGTATAGAGATTCTTTATTATTGTGTACAGTTGACATTTAAAAATTATTGCTTCTTTCTTATCGACGCGCAACGTAAATTTCGCATAATTAGTGTCAAACACATTAATCATTTATCGAAGTAAAATTCGCGTATTCAACAAAAACTTTGTCCACATCCGCCATTTAGCGCACCATGCATATACAAAAAAACGCTTGCAAATAATTGTTTTGTAATAACATTGTAAAAAATAACGTACCAGCAACGTTGCTTCTGCTTTCTGAAGCCCAATTAGAGCACACGCTAGGTTTTTGCGAAGCGATCAGCCGGTACCATTGTGCAGCCAACATTTTATATTGTTTAGCATGACGAGCACTTATTGATGCATACATCTTCCCTTAGCGTTTAATTATTGCTCGTCGGCAAGTGTTATACTTTAATTCGTCGATATGTGGATGGCTCGTCTCGGCGTGTTTACGACATCGTTACAGGTGATGAGTCCTGGATTTATCAATACGACCCAGAAACCAAGCGCCAGTCGACTGTTTGGGTGTTTCAAAATGAGCCAACGCCTACCAAAGTGAAGCGATCTAGAAGCGGGGGTAAGATTTTGATCGCTAGCTTTTTTAATTTGACTGGCCACTTGGTATCAATTCCCTTACGGGATCAAAGAAGCATTAATGCCGAATGGTATACTACCAAATGTTTGCCAGAAGTTTTCTCTGTTATAAGCAACAAGCGACCAAACACAGGGCTCCGCGGGCTACTGCTCCACCACGACAATGCACCTGCGCACACCGCACTCAAAACGAGGGACTTCCTGGACAGCACGCCAGTCAAACTCCTGGGTCACCCTCCTTACAGCCCTGATCTAGCACCGTGTGCACGAAAGACGTAGGTAAGTGTAAGTTAAATTCGACACACAAATTATCAGTCACGATAGCATATCGTTGACAGTGTTAGACTTGTGAAATTAGTCACGGGTTCAAATCCCACTAGATCGTCTGGACTTTTTGTGTTTATTTAAGTGGCCGTAACGCTTTTTCTTGACAAAAAAATCCTAATACCCCCCGTCTATATAGAAGTTTCACTTCAAAAAAAAGGTTTACTCGTTCTTCTAGCATTACCCGTAACATATTATCCATTTCTTAGATAGTGAAGTTAAATTGCTTACCGTAGCCGCCTCCACCACCGCCTCCGGTAGTGATGATCTTGATGATTTTCACCTCTGTTTACACAAGAAATGTTTTATTAAAAACTGAACTAATTAGGTAACTTACTATCAGAATAATGGTTAGATTAACAGGTTCAGCTTTAAAGGTCTAGTCTGAGAAAAGTTGAACTGCCTGATGAGTTGTGTGTCGAATGTAAAGAGTAGGTATGATTAATTATATTTGCCGGTGAACTAGTAGGTACATACCATAACATAACATAACATCACGCCTGTATTTCCCCGATGGGGTAGGCAGAGGTGTAATAGTACACCCACATTTCGCCAGTTATATTATAGTCCCATGTAATAGGGGGCGAGCCTATTGCCATTGACCGGGCACAAATCCAGACTCCGGGCTGCTACTGAGAATTTCCTAATGAAAAAACCCAATAACACTTTGCCCGACCCGGGAATCGAACCCAGGACCCCACGCTCAGCAGGCAGTGACAGTTAGTTAACCAATTTCTTTTAATATGAATAATATTCTTCTGGAATTGAAAGAGTTAGTATAGGTTACTGAAAAAAAAAATGTTCACTTCTTTTTATAGTTTACCTATAAAAAGAAGTGAACAAATTTTTTATGGGGAACGACAGTTAATTAAAACATAATTCGAGCTTTATCAAAAACTTAACTTTTTATCCAATTATTAATCTATAACATTTAATAACAAAGCTCAAAATTGCATAGACCTCTAACCTGAATTAACGCAACTTGTGTCAGTTGATTCTGTGATATTAGACCGATATTGATTTAAAAACAGAAAGCTTTGAAAACGGTGCGGTGTTACTACATCTGGATCTGAATCTTTTGCATCTCGCCTTTAACAAAATGGAGAGTTTTGGTATAAATGAATCACATTCAGCATAATCGGGAAATCAAAATAATCTACTAAAAATGTAATGTTTACTTAAATTGTAAGCCTGTGCTAAAATCCTTCTATGTAATCTAGTCCAAGTTTAACAAATAAATAACTAACTAACTAACTAACTAATGTGGGTTATCGGAAACGTTATAACCCTCGAACACAAAAAAGGGCAAATATTACTATAATCGCGGCACGCTATGATGGCGTTTCTGACGTTTGCCTGCTCATGAAGTTCCGTAAATATTGACAGCTACGCATGAAGGAATAATTGCCGTACTTTATTGTTAATTGTGATGCACTGCTACATCATTATAATTATTATTTGAATATATGATTCAAATTCATTTTTTTTTCTACTGTTTTTACTGTTTTTCGACGGAAAGTGAATAAAGTAATATGCATGAATCTGAATAAGAAATATTAAATATTTCATGTGTTTGCTTAAAACATTTTTTGTAGAAACTACTACCTACCTGCTCACAAAGACTTACTTAGACGACTTATATATATATATCTCACTTGACTATATTTTTAGATAATAATTTGAAGTGTGTCACAAGCTCAGCACTATTGGAAATTGTCAAAAACGCCATAATAGCAGCCGCGAGTATATATCTATGCTATTACTAAGTATAATATAAAAATATTCCTGATTTATTTCAGAATAAAATACAAGTTGCAAACAAAAAAAACCGGTTTCGAAAGAAATAGAATGGAACTGATTTGTGTTCTAAATTAATTTTGACGCGTATTGCCATATAAAAAGAAAATAATACAATTAATTCTATTTTAAAATTATAATAGCATGTGAAAACATAACATTAGCATTTTGATGAGGTTTAACAATGTTGTTTGCTAGCTCATCTGGTACCTAATTAATTAATTAAAATGTAGGAAATTTGAAGCATAGGTGGATAGTTTTAATTTACTTCTTAAGCTCGCTAGAGGATGACGTGTCGCCGGTTCGCCGCTACTAACACAAATACGCAATTGCGCCCACCCCTCGCCCTCCATGTTTCAGCATTCAATGCAAAATAAATTAAGCCTAAAAACATTCCGCTGTTAGATATGCCGCTAAATTCAATTTTAGTGACTCAGCGTCCAAAACAGCACTGATGATCAAGTAAACGGCCCTAATTCACGTAATTTCATGACGCGCCGATCAAGTTGCAGTGACGCTGCAGTTCATTTCTGTAATGTTAGAAGAATTCCAACTGTTTTAAAAATGTAAATCTTTCATTATACATAAATAATTGTTGTTAACGGTTTAGTTTTTATTTTATAAAAATATAATATTATTTTTGCTTTAAGTTAGTATTTTCATTTATAAATATATAGTATTGTACCTATAAGCGAAATACAGTGTTAAACAATTATTTTATAAGATTTATTTCAGTAAGTAAAAAGATTTAAATGATTAAAGCAGCTACAGTTATTATTAATTTATGTGTTTTATTGAATAAAAATAAAAGTATCTGAGTATATTTAACCTTTCGTATATCTTACGATCAATGATAAATAAATAAGAAACAACAGTTTTCGTTAAATAAGAGCAAACGTTATGTTAACAATGAATAATAATATGATATTATGGTGTTATCAATGAAAACGTGTTAAAACTGATTTTTGATCTTGCAAATGAAAGGATCCTTTAAATTTGGTTCTGGATCCCACATTAGGATACCCTGTGTTGTGTTGCAGGATCCAGTCTACTGTTTAAGTAATTGATTATAAATAATACAATAATTAATAAGGGTAGGCATATCTATACGACTTTGAATTAACTGCAAAGTTAGTCGATTCGGTTAAAAAACTGTTTCTTAATAAGATATCGCTGACGTCACCCAAAGACGTACCATAGTGGAGGATAATTTCGGTACCACGAGCAGTGTTCACGGTAGCTTAGTGGATAAAGCACTGGCGTACTGAGCCAGGAGTCGCAGGTTCGAATCCTGCTCATGAGCGATTTTTTCTTTCCACAATTTAAATCGTTAGATTTCGCTTCGCATGCGAAAAAAAAAAATATTAAAAAAATATTGATTATATTTGTGAAATTTGTTATGGTAATCACTATGATTTTATATAAATAAAAGAACTGGTATGATTGTACATTATGATTTTATTTTTTATTGTAAGTGCCTTATTTAAATATAGTCCATAGTTTCTCTTCAGTGTGTCAAAGCTAAACAAATACTTCATAATATTGACGCTGTCGATTTAGTTAATTGGTAGTTCAACTGTGTAACAATAAATATTCAAGAAAAGGAGGAACTACAACTGCTATCAGAATAGTGAAAATAGAGAATAATGTATTTGTTTGATTATGATTTTTAGTTTTGTTCAAGAATATGATTATATAAAATGAGTAAAAACTTAAGTATAAAACTGCAAAAATGCGAATGCGAATGCGAATATGCAAAAATATGCGAATATTAAAATACAACGTGTTATTAAAATAACAGAAAACCTCTTAAGGGGTCACTGTACTCATCAATATGAACAACTTTTACTATGGAACCAAGCGTTCCCTACATTTTTTCAATTTATGTGAACACGAATGTAGGGAACACATGTTTTTTTTTTTTCGGATTTATCGGAGATCCGATGTAGTGCGCAACCACTTCTACAAAAAGTACTACGATTACTTCAGACAGTGTTGTCTCGGATTTCGATCGGACGCAGTGCGTAACCAACCTGAAAATAGCTAGCTAAAAATGCAATTTTCGGGACCTCGTTTTGAGATAGACAAATAGAGATTCGTAATGAGATTTGGCTTTTCAGCGTTTCTTGCTTAACAAATATGACATTAGCGCGAGCACAGCGACTAGCGAGCGCGGAATATTTTCTGTTTTCTTACGAAAACTTTTTGGCACACGTATTCCACTTAGCGCCTAGAGTGGCCGCCTCTCTCGCTCTACCCTAGGGCCAGCCCTGCTCGCAATTAAGTCGAGTATAAAAGGATTGGGAATTACGTCACTATAGCATTAATAGTCAGGGGTGGGGAGCAATAGCAAAGGGTTGAGAAGGTACAAAAAGTAAAGCCGGCTTTTCACTACGGGATATAATATACAACATGTTATTGAAATAACACAAAACCTCTGAAGGGATCATTGTTCTCTTCAGTATGAACAATTTTTACTATGGAACCTACCCAGAAATTGCGAAAAAAATATCTGATGTTCCTTACATATGTGTTCACATTAATCGACAAAATGTAAGGAACACCTGTTTTATTTTTGCGATTTCAGGGTTGGTCCCATAGTAAAAGTTATTCATACTGATGTTGTTCGTACAATGACCCCTTATGAGCCTTTGAGTTATTTCAATAACATGGTGTATATTATATCCTGAGAAATTTAAAATTGCTCACTGTACTTTCAAACGGAAACCTTACGGCAACCAAACAAACGTTGTAAGGTGGGGAGGTGAGTTTTATGTACCATACAGGTTGGAATGTGGCGTAAGACAGGGAGGCTTAACCTCCCCAAATTTGTTTAACCTGTATCTGAATGCAGTGATCGAGGAACTCAGCAGTGCACGTGTGGGCTGCTACGTTGATGGGTTGTGTTTCAACAACATAAGTTATGCCGATGACATGGTGCTGCTGTCTCCCTCGGTCAGTGCGCTCAGAAAACTAGTTAAAATTTGTGAAAACTACGCTGCTAGCCATGGATTACAATATAATGTAAAAAAGTCTGAATTAATGGTCTTTAAGGCTGTCGGCAAAAAGTGTCCAGAAAGTGTCCCACCAATCACAATTTGTGATGTCCCGATTCGTCGGGTATACCAATTTAAATATCTGGGGCACTTTGTTGCTGACGACCTTAAAGACGATGCTGATGTTGAACGGGAACGCAGGGCCTTGGCGGTGCGGGCGAACATGTTGGCCCGTAGGTTTGCTCGATGTACAGATGCGGTCAAAATTACACTTTTTAAAGCATACTGCACATCGCTGTACTCGAGTCCCCTATGGATTAGCTGTACCAAACGTGCCGCCGATGCGTTGCGGGTCCAATATAACAATGCTTTCAGGGCGCTGTTGCGGCTGCCACGTTACTGTAGTGCATCAAATATGTTTGCGCAGGCCAGAACAGATAGTTTCTCAGCGGTCGTGCGCAAAAAGAATGCGTCTTTGCTCACTAGACTGCGGGGCAGCGGCAACAAAAGTTATTGCCGACAGGCATGATGAGAGCCCTTTAGTGCGGCATCTTATAAAAACCACCTTGTCCGTAGTAGAATATAAGTACTAACATAGTTTATAAGGCTCATTGTTACTAACATCGTGTTTGTATTATCACAAAATTATTGATTTTTGGGAAAAGAGATTTCTGTTTTAATATATTTTTTGGGTTATTGATGTAAATTATAGTTAATTATTAAACAAAGAACCATTATTAGTTGATTTTGGATTTGTTCTTAATTAATCAATAAAATAAAGGGGGTTGCCGTTAGGGCATCAAATTCATAATAAAATCAAAGTCGCATAGGGAGCCGGCCTTAGGGAATCTGCTTTTTTGACCAAATCCTAGGGTTGCCCATTCATACTTTTAATAATTATTTTTAAAATATGGTCAATCACATATCAAAAGTAAAACAAAATTAAAATTCACTACCGACATGTAACATGAAAATGTTACTTTGTTTTATATTTAATTCTTTAAACTTGAGATCACACATACAAGCTCCATTAAAATAAGTATGTAGACTTTAGGAAAAAATAATTAGCAAGGTTAGGGCTAGACCTGCCGGCTTTAGGAAAATTTGGTATCTAGCAATTTAAACCCACATAACATAAAAACTAACTTAAGTTTAGCTTATGTTTGATCAAAACTATATAAAATTTGAACCCCTTCACAGGAAGAAATAGCCATGGAGGCAACCACTCAATACATTGTACAGGACCAAAAAGTTGGGTTGCCAGTCTAATGAGCACTACATACGTTCAAGTCTACCTTCCAACCTACATGATAGATGAGACTGGATCAAGTAAATCGAGCCGTGTGTTGTACAGTCTAACAAAAATATAAGTATCCAGGTTCACCAGATATAAACGAAGTTTTCTCAGGAGATTATGGATGTTTTCGAGTGGAAACTGCTGGGACACTACTACTATTATACTACACTACATTACACTATATTACACTACTACTATTAGCACTTACGATCATTATAAACAAATTACCGAAGAAAATTTCCTAAAAATTAAAAACCTTAACAAATTAAAAACACTCTGAAAACCCCTTTATAGTTAAAAAAATGTTAAGAATCGAAAAGAGGCGTACGTCTGGGTCCATTATAAGTCAAACTAGTCAATAATTGTGTTATTACTTTAAGTCAATAATAAGACTTTCAGTAGTAGTAGAGCTCCTTTGTGAAAGAACTCTTCCGGGGAAGTACTACCACCGTACCTAATTCTCCGCCAAACAGTGATGCTTGCATTGCTGTGTTTCGGTCTGAAGGATACGGGTGCCGGTGAAATTACAATCACATGAGACTTTCCATCTTCATGTCTCACTTTGGCGAACCGACTTGCGATACCATTTAGGCAACAGTCTAGGTGGTATTGAAGTTGTTATGGGCATAGGTAACCGCTTAACATCAGGTAGGCCTTGACTCGTTTCGCCATCCTATACTAGAAAAAAAAAGACTACATATTATAGTCTGAAGCCTGGGAGTGAATAATATTTATTAATTAATAGCGCACGTAGCATCGGTGAGGTTGTGCGGCACCCAGCGTGATACTATCCTCCTCACGCGAAGATGGCTGTGTAGAATCTCGTGAACGCTTCCCGATCCAATCTTCAATATGTGTTGAATCTCCTGATATGTAATTCGCCTATTGTCTTGGATTAAATTTTTCACTGCTAGCACGTTTTCTTCGGTAACAGCCGTCAAAGGGCGACCGCTTCTTTCGTCATCCCCCAAAGTTGGTCGACCGCGCTTGAATTCGTTATACCAACGATACACGGTTGCCTTGGAAGGGCCTTCATCCATGAATGCCATTTGAAGTCTATCGTACGATTCATCCGGTTTCAGGCGACACTTGAAATCGTATAAAATCATAGCTCTAAAATGTTCCCGGCGCAGATCCATATTTCAGTGAGACACAATACTTTGAATTAACTCGCAAAAAATGTGGAGGGAAATTTTGAAAATCTCATGCCTCATTTATGTAAGTATTATGAAATTAAAATTAATTAATTATTGCGTCAACTGATAAAAAGTCATATACGAATTTATTTTTTAATTATTTATTTATTTTACAACTACTTACTATAATTACATTTTCCTGAAATATATAGCATTTTAATTAACATTTAGGTAGGTACTATTACAAAAATCAGTTTTAAAATAATCTTAAGGCATAAAAGTGAATTGTTCACAATCGTACCAGTAACCAAACATAAATCACACATTTCATAGAAATACCACCTAGCCCTATTTAGAAATTGAGCACGATATTTCAGGTTGTCATGTGACAACCCTGTAATTGCGGCGTGGGCGCTCGTTCATACGGGGCGTGCGCCGGCGCATATCGCAATGCTTGCGAAACTGTCTCAATAATGCCTGTATGGTCAGCGGCTGTACGGTACGACCCACCATGATTTTTGCGACATCCTTGTGAGTCGTAGGTACCAAGTTAAAAGTAGAAGAATTATTACGTGTGAATTCGAAATATGTAAGCATTGAAATGTTAACCATGTCAGCACCCGGTACATTTAAAAAATGGTCACAAATTCCGTCCGGGTCGTTAAAATGTGAGGGTAGTTCAATACTTTTAGATGGGAGAAGGGTAGATTTTAAATTTTTCCAGGACACCACTAACGATGCTACTTTACAAACACAATTGTTCGAATTTCGACCACAAGCGATACTAGCTAGTAGGTATTAATTTCTAAGGTTTTCGCGATCACTACACATTATAATAAAAACTGGCCAAGAGCATGTCGGGCCATGCTCAGTATTATAGGGTTCCTAATTACAAACGAATCAAATGGAATATTTATTAATCATTGCTATTTTAGTTTTTGCAAACAGCGCCACCTAGCGCTGAATTTAAGAAGCTAAATTTAAGAAATATGTTATATCAATAAAAAAATAAAAAAAACAAAAAAAAATCATTTATTGCAGGCATACACCCATATAACTTACACATACAATTTTAATTTAACGAACACAAATAGTAATTAAAAGATTAAGTAAATAATTTAATTCAATTAAATAATCAAAACAATTTAATAATTTATACTAATTATTAAAAAAAATATAAATACAAAATCTCTTTAAAAACAACACAAAGTTACTTTTTGTGATTTTTTGAAATAGGTAGTAACTAAAGGAGCATTATTTGCTAAGATCATTTTTCTCTAAGGTCAATGACCTATGAACTAGGACGTCTTAAGTAATTTGCAGTTTTCTCACTATAACTCAAAATAATTTTAAAAGAGAGTTTTTATAAAGGTCTATCAATGTGGAAGATTATAAGTTTCTACGTTGCATAGCTTAGAAATGGCAGGGGGGAGGGACACATTGCAAGCCACTTTGGCGGGCTGTATTTCGCAGATGGTATACCTGATAAAAAAGTTGTGTATGAAACATTACCTTCATTTTAGTAGACCTATTCAATGATACCCCACACGAAGAGGTGCAGCAAAAAAAATTTTTTCATCCCCATTTCACATGTATGGGCGCCACCCCTAAAATACGTTATCAAGATTTTTTTATTCTTTTAAAATTGAGATCTATATCTAAACCATTTTTCAATAAAATTTCATTTACTTATGTTTCTAACTGTAGAAGTTATTAAGCTGTAAAGGATTAGGACAGACGGACGGACATGACGAAACTATAAGGGTTCCTTGTAGGACTACGGCACCCTAAAAACGAACTTTTAACAAGCAAAGTGCGTGTGAGTTGCAAGTGGCCGAGCGGAGAACGCATTTTTGTCATCCCGATGATGATGATTGGACCTGTTGGATGATTGGGCCTGGATAAATTATTGGAGAAGTACAAACAGCATAAGATGCTATGTGGTGGTGTGATGTTTTGATGATTCGCAATTTACCAGCAGTGACAGAAAAAGATTACTTAAGTAAGTTTGCTATTCCTACCGGAGCTCAAAATATATTAGGCCGATTTTGAGATGAATAGTGTAATCCATCTAGAGAAGAACAACAATCGGAAGTGAGTAGTATTTTATTGACTTGCTTTATGCTGATTTTTGGTAAAACCAAGAAACTAGCTTGGCGAGTGCTACGTTGGGTAATCTGTTTAAGTTTGAATTTTTAGTATTTTGCAAACCAATTCAATTAGTTATTTTCGAATGTCCGTCAGACAAGATAGACAGCTCCCAAAAACCCGCGCCATTCATTGCTTTCTAGTGTCTAAGATATAAAATATTTAAATCAGAACACTTTCCTATTATACGTTGTCCTATGAAATAAAGCTACAATTTGCAAAAAACGCCAAAAAATTTGAATTTCGCGGGCTACCCTGTAGCATTCACCTTAACTGTTTCACACAAATTATTTGATTATTTTTGAAGTCCATTTTTACTTTTAAATTTTTGCTTTATTATTTCTAATCTAAGTAGCATCGACACAATTGTCGTTCGTTGAAGAGTTCATCAGTTCTTCCTCAAATTTTAATGGGGCAATCCCGAAAAACATCTCTTTAAAGAAAGAATAATTGAAATCGGTGCATACATGTCGCAGTTATGCCTGTACATACTTTAAAAAAATACAGATGAATTGAGAACCTCCTTCTTGTAAAGTTGGTTAAAAAAAGTAACAACCACACTACAACTATCGGTTCGTGTAGTGGCATTGCAATATTTCCTCAATACCAAATCATAATAAAGTGACCATTTACAGTTTTTTTTAATGGCATAGGATGACGAAATAAGCTAAAGGCCAACCTGATGTTAATCTTTTGCTCAGAACAACTGCAACACTTCCTGGGTTATTGCTTAAATGGTATTGCAAATCGCGACCTAAAGACCTAAAGATGGTAAGTCTCATTGTATTTACAAATTTTCAAGCAATGTTCTACCCGTAGCTCCATCTGTTAGAAGATTTACAATATTATTATACACCGCCCTCTACAGAAATATGTTTGAACTGCAAAGGGTATGAAACGGGTGGAAAGCATTTTCCTGAACATCCAAGAGTTTCCAGACAGTTATAGTAGATGGCGTTATTCAAAATTCAAATAGACAACGTCAATGGACTAGAAAGAAGTGTGTATAGCTAGAGATGTGATTAAAAGTTAAAAAAGTTTAATTGTTAAATATTAAAAGTTATAAGAACATAACTTGTTAAATTAAAAGTTAAAATTATAACTTTTAAGGTGGGTAGTTCAAAGAGTAAAGTGCAGACTATATTACTTTTGAAGCAGTGAATGAAATATTATTGTTATGACTGGGAATGACACCGGTGCTGGATATTATGATGGGGATGGTCTTGACCGTGTGAGCTCTCCATTGAGTTTTTAATTCAATTGTGTTCGATTCCCACAGGACACAAATATTTGTGTGATGAACATAAGTGTTTGTGTTGGTCTGGGTGTTTCTTATGTGTTATAAGTATGTATTTACAAAAAAAAAAAAGTATGTAAGTATTATATCCATTGTCTAGTACCCACAGTACAAGCTCTGCTTAGTTTGGGACTAGATGGTGTTGTGTAAAAATGTCCCAAAAAAGTATTTATTTATTTAGTTATTGTCAAGTCTGCGTACTTTGAGAGTTTGTTAGTGTGTGTGGATGTTAGATTGTGTGTGTTGGGAACTGCTACATCTATCAGATATACAATTTTATTTTGTTTATCGTGCAAGTTGATGTCAGGTCGGTTATGGTGCATAGTCTTGTCAGTAAGAATAGTTCTGTCCCAGCACATTTTGAAGTTAGGTGAGTCTAGTATGATTTGAGATGTGTATTTATAATAAGCTGTTTTTTCTGTAATTAGTTTGTGGTAAGATGTTCGACTTGTTATGGGACAGCTGGTGCTATGTTAATAACTTAAATATTGCTAATGTTCATTACACATAATTATTTAACAAAATAAGTACATAGGTACTTATGGCTCCGCATGCGTTAAAAAAATATAAATAATTACGTAGGTAGTCGACAGCATGACAGTGGTAACACATCAATTCGAAAACCACACTTACTGCTTACGAAATAAGGATGCTGTCAATGTCAAAGTGTTACCACCGACGTGCGGTTGACCGTACTTACCTAGACGTTAGGAAAAATAATTGAAATCACGACCTTATTATTGACATTTTGTAAAACCTACCTACCTGCTTGGTAGGTACGGTCGATCGCACGTCAGTGGTAACAACTTGACATTGACAGCGTTTTTACGTACGGTCGACCGCACGTAAGTGGTAACAACTTGACATTGACAGCGTTTTTATTTCGTAAGCAGTAAGGCCACATTTTTTGCGAGTTAATTCAAAGTATTGTGTCTCACTGAAATATGGATCTGCGCCGGGAACATTTTAGAGCTATGATTTTATACGATTTCAAGTGTCGCCTGAAACCGGATGAATCGTACGATAGACTTCAAATGGCATTCATGGATGAAGGCCCTTCCAAGGCAACCGTGTATCGTTGGTATAACGAATTCAAGCGCGGTCGACCAACTTTGGGGGATGACGAAAGAAGCGGTCGCCCTTTGACGGCTGTTACCGAAGAAAACGTGCTAGCAGTGAAAAATTTAATCCAAGACAATAGGCGAATTACATATCAGGAGATTCAACACATATTGAAGATTGGATCGGGAAGCGTTCACGAGATTCGAAACCACCTTTACGACTGATTGCAAATGAGATCTGCAAAAAAAATTCTTCAAGAATG
Organism: Asteroscopus sphinx; assembly: GCA_949699075.1. Lineage (NCBI taxonomy): Eukaryota > Metazoa > Arthropoda > Insecta > Lepidoptera > Noctuidae > Asteroscopus > Asteroscopus sphinx. Next base: position 22,628,962 of record OX453024.1, read on the forward strand.
GAGTATTGTGATGAAGGCGCGACTCTCGTAGCGACATACCTGCGCGTCGTCGTCCAGCGCGTACTGCGCATGCGCGAGGCGCGGCAGCGGCCACGTGCAGTGCGTGCGCGCCGCGTGCCACTCCGCGCCCCCCGCGCCCCCCACGCTGCCCACACTCTCCGAGCCCTCCGCCTCCAGCTCGGCGCTCACCAACGTGTCTTCTTTAGTAGACGAGTCCTCTTCTACCACAGTGGCTTCGGGTGCCAAACTGACCTGCGAGTGAGACAGATTCAATTCAAATATTGTTCCTACCATCGACCATACACTCCATAGACGCCTCATATCAAGCAACAGATGTCTGTCAACACATCTATGAAATTTCACTACTATAGGTCGCCACTATTCGCCACTTGAAAACTGATTCTCTTGTCCATGAACTAAACTTATTTTAAACTATCGCTCTCTTTTACTAATAGCAGATACAAGAAAAGGATGTCAAATTAGTCGGAATTTAGATTTCCATACAAGTTTAGTCATGATCTCGGAACGTGCCCACTAAAATACAAAGAAATGGAACACGTAAACCAATTTGACAGTTCTAAAATTGTCGCCATCCCTTTTTTGTATTTACTATTAGTAAAAGAGAGCGATAGTTTAAAAGAAGTTTAGTTCGTAAACAAGAGAATCGACACCAATATCTATACACACCGGCACAATTAGCGGAACACAAAAAAAGCAGGATTTTAAAATCTTTTACTTGAGGAACTGGCCAGTTATGATATTTTTTTAATTTATTGTCAAATTTGAAAGTAGAAAATTAGCTGACATACACTTTTTTCATTCATTTGTTCTTTTTTCCCGAACAATACGTTTTGTCAACTTGTTCGAGTAATAACTACGTAATTGTAATTTTTTTGAAAAATTGCACTTAATGGTTTTTTATAAATTTGTTATTCTATAGGCAATTTTGTTTATTAAAAGCTCTTTATTATGCCTGACTTAACATCACTGGAAATCATTAGGGCTGATGAAATGAGAAGAAATGGCCATCGAACAGTTTTGCGTAAACAAGTATCAGATTGAGTTAAAATGTTTATTAACAACCAATACCTATTAGCAAATTAAAGGTTTTATGCCCTAGTATTATTAAAATGGTTTAAATGTATCATTTAATCTTGAAGAAGTGATAAATTTCAGTAATTCATGTAGGTAATTGAACTAGATTTACTTTAATGTTTTGCTTTTATAGGTGAGCGAATTTAAAGTAGAGGAGTACTTAAAAAGTAAGTACACGATTGGTTTAAGTTAAACCAATGTTTAACCAGGGCTCGGATACCGGTTAAATTTTGAAACAGTTATTATGTACTTGACGCAAAACCTTTAAATTTTCGTGTTTTTTGTAGACGTGCGACTAGTTCTTGTTTGACGTAGCTTGCCAGATCATGGATTCGCCGTGAAACAGTATCGTTTGTTAGCGGTACAGTAGAAAGATGCTTTGCAGATTTTTCATCGAGCATACATTTTGTTATGTCTAACACACATGGCTTTATTAAATTCTCAGCGATAGTGTGCGCTTCACCTGCTTGTGCAATGCGATAGCTAACTAAATATGATGCCTCCGTGGCCTTTTCATTGATAGTTTGTGTTACATGCATCATATTTTTTTGACTTTCCAATAACTGTTCTTTTTTACGAACAAAAAATTCTTTATTCTTGTCTTTAGACTCGGGGTGTACAGTTTCTAAATGTCTGCGTAATTTGGCAGGTGCCATGGAACTATTAGGAAGCAGTTTACTACATAACATGCAGAGAGGTGAGCCGTTGGAATCAACAAATCCGAAACTGATATATGATTCATCATACTTAGCTGATGATATTGTCAGTCTGCTCTCGTACATGTACCAAGGAGAGGTATTCATTGAAGAGAGCAAGTTGTCATCGTTCTTACACACAGCGGCACTTTTACAAGTCAAAGGGTTAACTGGTGTGACACAACAGGTGAATATATTTTGTTAAATGTGAAAACTTGTAATTAGCCTAATTTATGTTGTATATTGGCCCCTCATATTAATATTTGACGCATTTCTATGTGAGACATAATATATTTTTGATTATGGTTATAACTTGAGAGGTTAACTATAATATTTGTCTAGCTGTAAGTTTTCCGAAAAATAAAAAAAATAAAAAATATCTTTCTGTAACAATTTCTTAGGTTTTCGCGATCACTACACATTATAATAAAACAAAGTTTAACATAACATAACATCACGCCTGTATTTCCCCGAGGCAGAGGTGTATAGTAACACCCACATTTCGCCAGTGATGTTATAGTCCCATGTAATAGGGGGCGAGCTTATTGCCATTGACTGGGCACAAATCCAGACTCTGGGCTGCTACTGAGAATTTCCTAATGAAAAAACCCAATAACACTTTGCCTGACCCGGGAATCGAACCCAGGACCCCACGCTCAGCAGTCGCGCTTGCAACCACTACACCAAGGAGGCAGTCAAAACAAAGTTTAACCGGATTAAATCGCGTATATTATTTAAATTGGTTTTCCTGACGTTTCAAAAGCTTTGCAGCATTTCGTGGTCGCAGGTAGACTAACTTTGTTTTATTATAATCTCTTTCTGGATAACTTCTGATGGCCAACATTAATATTCTATAGAATCTATCCGCAGTTTACCCTACTAGAGACAAAATTTGAGATAATTTGTATGGAGCTTATGTCACATTTCTATCTAGTAGGCAAATTGTGGATAGATAGGATATTAATTTTGGCTGTAAGTAAATTATGTTGAAATTACCATTTATTCTATGAATTTAAAATGGTTTGTAACCATTGATGATCATACTTGCTGGAATTAAAAGCATACTGAATGTATATCAAATTGTGTAACATTTACAAGAAAGATGATGATTTTCTCATTAGATTTCTAAAGAAAATATAATGTTTTGTATTAAAATTAATATCAATTCATGTAAAATCTCTTAAGATATAAATAGTGCTGTGGCGTGGGCGTGTACCTTTATGTTTTTGACGATACGTTTTGACGATACGTTTTTTGACGAAACGTTTTGACGACTGGCAGGGGATAGCCCCACCGTACACCCACGCCTTTGGACAATAGTCCACTTGATGGCAGAACGTTCCTCGTTAAGATCAGGGCGGCCCGTGTCTCGTGCCTCGTGGCAGTCGACCCTAGGCACCGTCCCAATGTTCGCCGGTCAACGTTCTACCACGCGCACCCTGGTGTGCGAGTTACCCAATCACGACAATACCTTACCTCCACAGGAACAACTCTTCGGGAAGGAAGGCTCCAGTAATAACACAATCTCGAGGTTCACTCTTGACGGGTTCTCACCACTGAAGCACTATGTTTTACTATTCATAATTCTCTTCTGTGGTATATTGCGACTGAATACCGGGCTTTCGTGTCACTTTCTTTTATAACCTCGTACTACGCAGTACCAAAGTAATGATCACGTGATCACGAGCCGCGCAATTAGATTCCAAAATGTTTTCTAAATCTACTAATTTTCTCTATGTGAGAACCCTACATGAGCCTTTATTATGCTTATAACCCTATCACACATTTACATGTTATATGCCAAAAGACGCGCCACGGCGTCACCTATCTACTGTGTCTAATAGCTAAATCCTAACTTTAATAGCAAAAAGATTTCTAGAACAAAAACTGTTTAAAATTTACAAATTTCGATCGACCTAAAACTTCACATATTCCTAGCTTGCTTATTTATTGTCCGATTCATATGCAAATTGGACTGTTAACCCTTTCTCTATATGCACTATGCATATTAAAAGCCAATTAGCCCCAATTCTCTAAGACAAAAAATCCCTTTATTAAAAACAGCTAAACAAATTGCGTTCGAGCAGGCTGTAAACGAGGTGTCTGCGGCGGACTGGAAAAAGTGTTTTGAAAACTGGTTTAGGCGCATGAATCTTTGTATAGAGGCTGGTGGAAAGTACTTTGAAAAGATTTGATAAAAATATATGTACGTATAGAACAATTTTTTTTAGTTTCGCAAATCTTTCTGAGTGTCCTACGTATATAAACGAAGGAAACACTGTTTTTTTTATTTCACTTAATTATGCGGTGAAACCGGTTACAAAGATCTAAAACTATTTATTTCGGTGTCACTTCGCTATCAGAAGTATGTTCGAAACGTGAGTTCGTTACTCGTAAAACCATCAAAGTAGTATTTATTTTATGCATATATTATTTACATATCATCACGCTTTTGTTTTTCAAAGAGAATGGGTTGTGATGACCATTCGTCATTTTAGCTATATTGTCGCTATCCCATAAAAAAAAATCTACACCATTTTCCTCGCCTATGTAATTCCGTTCGAAGCGTTTAAAGGCTTTGAAGGGTTTTAATGAAGGCTTCGAAGGGTTTGAAGGTTTCTTGGCTTTGAAAGGTTTGAAGGTTTTCGTCGACAGTTATTGTAAATACTTGATTCACAGCAGAGAATAATATATATTACAAAATAACCATCACTCCTCTGAATTGGTTAATATTTTCCAATGTGGTAATTCCGATTGTAAAGACTTTTGGTCTGGGTCTGCTTTGGGTATAACATTTTCCAGTTTCCTAAACGAGAAAGACTGCATTAAGACAAATTAAAAGACACTGTTAGACACTCAGAGTCGTCACTTCCACTCTAAATCCGACCATTACACTAGTGTCTAAATTTAGTGCACTGAATTTGGCCATGTATCAAGCCGCTTACAGGACTACTACAAAACCACGTGCTCAGTATCACGCATAGCAGATTTATCTCATCTCGGCCTTTGACCTTTCGACGTAAAATGATGATTACGTCAACGCCATCAAAATATGACCGACTGACGTCTTAGGCATAATATCTTACAAAAATTAAAAAAAGTCTTTCTCAAAATTGGAGGCCTTTTAAAATATACGGTTAATTGTAAAATGCTCGTTTTTAGGACCTCTATCCAAATATGTTTAACTTAACAGGGTTAGAATTTTAGATTATTAAAAAACCGTTTCTAGACATCTCCTTTACGCAATTTATTAAAATTTTATTGCTTTACGTTTACTAAAATTCAATAAAACTAGGTTTGCTAGGTTCAATAAAAACAACTAGATATTCGAATTGGATTGGCATAGAATGTAATCTAAGTTTTTTTAGTACATCTTTAACAGATACACCTTTTGTAGTGTCAGAAACAAAAATATCTTAGGTATTCTTCACCGTCACCAAAAATTAATCTAAAGTATCCCAGCATATATCAGCCAATGACACCCAATTATCATTCCACATCAAAAGAAGCAAAACGTTTAAGTAAATTGCTAACCATAAACCAACATTGCCAAAGTTGGCGAACTAAAAAAACTTGGATCAGAGCAATTTTCCAAACTACGACGATTTGTTGCCGCATCAAATGATGATGATATTATCCTCAAGAAAAGCGGTAGAATGTGTGTAATAGGGGTGTAATGTAGCCATCTTATAAACCGGTCTTTCGCGAGCAATTGTAATATACTCAACGCCAACGCTTGTGGCAGTTGCGATCAAAGAAGGGTTCAGGCTTCGTCTCGTATTACATAACAAACTTGTTGACTGTCTAAAAATATTGAAAAGGAGATATGGATTCGAAGTGGCTATAAATGACAAAACTATGTAAGCCACGATGACGCTCACCGGTAATTCGAACCATTTGGATTTAAGATATGTATGCTTCTTATACACGGGCATAAGCTAGTAGTTTATAAAGAGTTCGAAATCACATATTTATTTATTTAACAGCTGCCTACTGTACTTACAGTTGCCCAACACGTACAGTAGGCCAAGTTATAATTTAGGTACACACGGCTACACATCAAGCTGTACATTTCCAGTATAAGCTGACCTCGCATTGTATAGGTTTTCCTTACAACGCGAGGTCAGCCTTTACTGGTTTTGTACAGCTTGATCATGAGAACGCAGTCGTAAAATGTTGGCGGGGACCGGGGGGCAAACGGTGCGTTATGATTGGCGGGCTCAAATGTTCGGTGGTATGATTCCGTTTGATTGGTGCCGCTCGCTGACGGGCTAACGTCCTGATTGGCGATGGGGCGTATTATATGCAGTGGTACTGCATATGCGTTGTGACCGGGGGTGCCCGGCTAAGCGGCGTCTAGATGTTTACTGGTCTGTGATTTGATGTGACCACAAATAAAGGAAGCATCTAAAATAATTCCTAATTAAATAGGTACTTAAAGATGACCAAGAATCCTGCTCTTGAGCGACTTTTTCTTTCCACAATTTAAATCGTTTACATTCTAAAGTCTTTGTGGGCAACAAACTCTCTTATTTCAATGTTAAAATTCTTGTTCACTTTTGTTCCTATTCACCCCCGCATTCCTATTCACCCCACCCCGTTTTACTATGTTGCTTTTTCTGTATCGTACTACTTTTTTTATCATTATCAAAAAAAAAAAAGACGTGTGGTACTCGGAGACTGCCGCGGTAAAGCTATTGCATAGCATTTTTATCAATACAAAGAGGAGGTGCCCTAACACCGAAACTCTAAGCAGGCATGAGTCACCAGATTGCGGGGTGAAGAGGGGGATTACGCATGCGCAGTAACGCCGATACAACCAATGCCACCTAGAGGCGATTTGCAGAACTAAAGAGACAAGCGTGATATTTCAAAAAGTCATTAAAAGTTCTGCTATTCATCGATAGATGGCAAAACTAAAAAGTATCACCGCTGTGCCGGTCGGAGTGGGGGGTGTTAGGTTATTTTCGTTACGGAATTTCTGGATTCGGTCTCCACGCTCAAGGCCCGCGATAGAAGCTATGCAATAGCTTAAAAACGTTGCCCCCACACTAAGATTTCTGCGGTATAATGGATTGATTCCCGTGAATATAAACGCTGGAACCACTTACATACACAAGATTACGTCTTATACGGCCAAAATTAATATCCAATCTATCCACGATTTACCCTACCAGAGATACAAATTTGACATATTTTGTATGGAGCTTATGTCAAAATGTCTCCACTTAAGGACTCGTCTGCTCCAACGGCCATCGGTCCTTCGACAGTCATGGAATGTGCTTTGGCTTCGAATACAAAAAGGAAATATTACGAAATATTTTGAAAGTCAGTATACGCGTCGTGTTTCGTAATTGTTATTACCTACTCATGAATTATTTAGGTTTGCAGAATAGGTTGGATTAGGTATTGTCTGTTTGTTCCGATTTGGTAAACAATCTTGGCATGACTCTTTATTCAAATAACTACTAAATAATATAACTACTAGTTCTGCACACGTTTACGTTTAAAAAATTTATTTGTGTGTAAAATTGTTAACATACTGTCTTTTAATATTTTTTATTGTGAATTGCGTCATCACATACAATTGTACTAGTATACAAAAATACTTTGCGACGGTAACAGCTTTTATTATTAATATCACTTCCAAACTTTCCTTGACAAAATTAGAATACTTCTTGAAATGTAACTTGCTTGCTTTGTTGGTGTCTAAAAGGGTATTGGTAAGATCCTCAACAGGTATAAGCAGATATAATTAAAATTTAATAAGCGAGACTTTCAAAAACATAAATAAGCATTAAGCAGGCTTTATTCTACAACTGTTTACGTCAAACTTGAATGTTACGGAAACTTCTGAAAGGACGTAAATTCTTTAATAATTATTCAACATCAAGGGAGACGTTATTTAATCCCCGTCCTAACAAGTTCGTACATAATTTATAAACTGAAACATAAAGTCAGTTTCACAGCAATCCATCCACCCTAATGGTTATATCAATTATAACTAAATACCTGTTGTCGTTTCCAGAGCCCCCGCTTTTCGCGCTGCAGATACTTTTTGTTTCAACGTTGCCGTCTAAGTCGAAAGTAGTTTCATAATTGTCTTTGTACTGCTGCACAGAGCTCGACGTGCGATTCACATTGGTGCTCTGATCTTGGTCGTTGTATACTGAGCTCGAGTGTTCGTCTTTTACGTAATCGTCTTTCGTGTCGTTAAGATGTTGCGACATTATGAGCGACTCGTTGTCGAGTTTCAAGTTGTATTTTTCAAACGATTTTCTTTGTGTTTTTCTTTTTAGTAGCTATTGACGAGCTTTAATGTTATCAATAAAAAAAAATTAAAGCAGTCTTTTTTTGTCATATTTCCATTATAAAAAATATGAAATACGGTCGACTTTTGACAATTCTACCTCTCGTTTATATTATTTGACCAGATTTATATCCCATTAATATTATAAATGCGAAAGTAACTCTGTCTGTTTTTACCTAATCATGACTAAACCATTGAACTGATGATGATGACTGATGATGGTTGTAATTAAATTTGGCAAAGACCTGAGACCTAGAAAAGGACTTAAGCTACTTTTTATCCTGAAAAACAAACGAATTCTGCGGAATATGGGATAAATGACATTGAGGCGAGCGTTGTCGCGGGCTACCTCTAGTTATGATAGATTATTTCACGGAATATAAAAATGATGTTCATGTTTTAACAGATCCCAAAGGTGACTGCCAAGTTTAACCAACATTTGACTACAACAAAACCTGTGGCCTATCTCCAGGCTACCTCTTTTCCAAATTTTATTACAATCTTGTCGTGAAGAGGTAACAAACAGAAACACGAGGTACTTTCGCATTTATAATATTAGTGTGATTTGGCTAAAATAATTATTTCTAATTTATGTAAACATCAAACATGAATCGTTGCTCAGCTTACCACAAAATGCCTTTATTGCGAGAAGAATAATTGTATTATTAACAACGACCGAATCCAAAATTGCAAATTTTCAGCAAAAATATAGGTGACATATTTAAGCTGCTATGAAACCAAACCTAACTATTTAGTTGTTTATTAAAACAAAGCTCAAATTTAAAAGAAATAGAGGTGTTTTTACCTGTAGATTGTTAAGCTTTCTGTTTAAGGTCGGTATTTTACTAAAACAAATTTTGCCAAAGTTTTGTATTCGGTTGTAGTTTTATTAAGACTGTAATATTATTATCAGTTCCAAGATTCCAAGATCAGAATACCTGCTAAATTTCCATACCGACTACCATAAATCATTTACACTTCCCAAATAGCCACATTTACGGCTCACTCAAACGACACCCTTGCTCCTTCATATCTTTCTAGCTCGGCTGGTTGTGCTGGCGCTGCCGCTGCATCTGCGGAGGCCCTCAAGCGGCGCAAATATAGTAACCAATCAGATAACTATGACTTTGTGCCGTTTGGGGTCGAAACTCTCGGGTCCTGGGGTCCGAGTGCGCGATCCCTTTTTAAGGAAATCTCTAAGAGGCTGGTCGACACTTCGCGTGACCAGAGGGCTGGCTTGTTCTTTGGTCAAAGAATAAGCGTTGCCATTCAACGTGGCAACGCTGCCAGTCTTCTGGGCACTTTGCCAGATGACAGCAGTGTGGAGGAATATTTTGACGCCTAGGCGCGCCTTTTTATATAATTTTATTTCGTACTTTGTAAATATTGTATCATTTTATTTTGTACTTTGTAAATATTGTATCATTTTATTTTGTAGTCTTAGTTAGATAGGGATAAATTATTCTCACGAATCGAATGCAGTGTTAAAGTATAATGACACATGCGAACCTTTCTAAGCTTTGAAGAGCACGTCAATCTGATGGTCTCAGTCGTCTTGGGTAGCCTTATAGCTGGCATAACACATTATTATCTTAAAATTCGAATTAAATTCCAATTTTTTGTATTAGGTATTTGATGTCAGATGTCTTCTTTCATTTACTTTTGTTTTTTTTCTTGTGCGCGTAAACACTTTTAAGATATACAGATGGGAGGGACCAGCTGAAAAACAGTGCTGTGCATACCTACATGCACAGCAAATACTGAGCTGGATCTCTTGCCAATTATTATGTTGTATGCATGTTGTGTTCTCATTAATTTGTCCTGTTACCTTTGCATGTAATTTGTATATTTTGTGTTCGTATTTACGGTGGTTTTTTTTATTGTATGAGCAATATAAAATAATTCATTTGAAAAAAAATAGAAAGATATAGGATTTTTATTTATTATTCAAACAGTACAAATGTAGCCAAGTGTGTTTGTTTGTTACCGTTTAGTTTTTCTATGGTTTAAAGAACCTCTAGATCTGGTTTGTATTACTTTGTATCATATAAATACCGAAAATTATCAAATTTCAAATTGCATTTTAGATGCAACCAACAAACATACTTACCTTTTATACCCTACTGTCACAATAATCAAATATAATTGTACTGATTTCGATGTTGACAATCCCTTCCCTTGCAAATATACCGGACTTACCCCACTTCATGATTTTACCGCCATAGATTGTGATTGCTACCTTATATCATGGTTCTTAAAGCATGTATTTGATTAACTTTTAATTTCGAATATTTACTGAATATGGGTGCTGCAAATATCTGTTAAAAACCAATCAATTTATGCTTATGACGGAGTTGCCCCAATTACTCGGGAAAGTTCGTCTACTTACTACCTTTTAAAAAAACGCGTTTATTTTCATGATGACAACAGTTACAATGATGTTTGTAACAGTAACTGATAAATAAGGAATCTTTAGTCATCATTAATATTCAAAACATACAATTAAGTTAAAAAATCAGCCATAGGGTGTTTATCAAATCAAGCTTGCAATAAACTATGACTTCGCCACCTTGACCTTACTATAGCATATTATGCCGCAAACGCAAGCGCGTTTCGCGCAGCCCCGCGGACGCGTCCCCATCCCCGGGCCGCGTCTCGTTGGCCGTCTAGAATATTCAAACTACAGAGTATTTTTATATTTTTGTATAAAAGCAAGTTTCAAATTATGTAAAGTCGTAGAACAAACGTTGTTCAGAGTCATAATACAAAGTTAGTGCTACGAGGTTTCGGGTATTTTTTTCAACTACCATGTATACTATTAATACGACATCTTTTCTTTATAACATGTTAGACTTTAGGTATTTTAGGCGAAAGGGTAGTTTTTTTTTAAAATAGACAATGTTTACTATGCTTTTTCCTAACCTCCTGCCTACATCTGTTCTACCAGTAGAACATAAAAATAAAATTTATTCATAGATTGTATTTTAAATACCATTTCAATACAATCTATAAATAAATTAGATTTTTATGTTTTACGGGAAGAACACAGAAAGCCAGGAGGCTAATGCTGAAAATGTAAAAAATCTTTACATAGGTATTAAGCTCAAGTGGGTAGTAATTTGAAACCGATACAGTATTGGCAACATGTGTACGTTTGTAAACACGTTGCTTTCTTATTTCTCTCGGAGTCTCGGTGCCCAACGAACCGCATAAATTACCGCTTTCCTGCGACTGTTGAATGTTGCTTTTTTGTGTTAAGTCCGCACGCTTAATTTATAGCGTCCCATAAAACGTAGAAATATCTAACTAACTATCTTTTCTTTTATGGTGAATATTTTCAAGATGTTGTTTGTATTCCTTGCGTACAAACAAGGAAATAATTTAAAAGGAAAAAGCATAAGGAAAGGTAAATAGAGTGTTTTCACTTTGTAATCTCGTGTAAAGGTACCGGCTGCCTCAGGTAAGTACTTACCTAATTGCTAGCAGTTTTTCGGAGCGTAGGGCCTTTCTTTTAGTAGGGATATTATAATGTAATACAATGTTCACGCCCATCCATATAATCTACAAAGTGGAAGGCAAATGTGTACTGTCGTACACTTGGTCTTAATGCGACATAGAAATAATTTAATAACCACCTATCATCATAATCATCATTTCAACCGAAAGACGTCCAATTCTCGACATAGGCCTCCCTCAAGCATCGCCACAATGACCGGTCCTGTGCTTTCCGCATCCAGCGGATTCCCGCGACTTCCCCAGGTCATCGGTCCACCTTGTGGGGGGCCTACCCATTATTTTTCGTGAATTCAGGGTTGGTCCCATAGTAAAAGTTGTCATTTGTCCGGAGTGTTCAAACCATTACATTCATAAAGTGGTCAATTACATAATGTACGTGTGAAAATCTGTCGTTTTAACTTGTTACATCGAGCAGACGTAAACTCATCGAGCCCCCAGCATGAGTTTTTGCTATCAACTCAGCCTATTGCAGTCTACTGCTGGACATAGGCCTCTCCCAAGTTGCGCCACAACACTCGGTCCTCTGTCTACCGCATCCAGTCCCCCCCAGCCACGTTCTTCAGGTCGTCGGTCCAACTGGCGCCCTACGCTGCGTTTGCCGATTCACGGTCGTCTGCTCCAAGGACTCTTCTGCTCCAGCGGCCATCGGTCCTTCGACAGACATGGCCAGCCCACTGCCATTTCATCTTACTGATCCTACAAGCTAAGTCGGTCACTCCGGTTAAGTTTTTGCTATATCATGTAGTTATCGTCAATTTTTGTATGCGAATTTTACAAGCGCCACCGTGTGCGTATTTGGAACTAAACAATACCATACAAAATTTGTCGATAACTACACAATACCGCAAAAATTCGTGCTAGGGTCTCTGCTTTATTTTAAATCAATTTCGCCAATTTTCGCCAAGATATAATGCGCTCTTATTGACTCGGTCAACACCACGGCCGTGGCATTGCGCGAGCCAATAGAAGCGTGCCCAAGCTCGCTCCTATTGGCAAGCACGCTTGTAAACTACTAGATAAACTGCCTGGAATTACTCTTCTAACTTTGCATATTTTTTATTCCCTTTATTTTTATTTAAACATAATACCTTGGTGTTAGCAGTAACTACTCATCATCCGGCCAATAATTTGCCACGCCCATGAAAGGCAAATATTCATTCCCCATCGATGATTCTCGGTTGTCCTCGATGACTGATGTTTTTTTACTGTCTTGATCAGAGCCCCTAGCATGAGTTTTTGCTATATCGTGTAGTTAACGTTATCGTATAGTTATTGACAAACATCAGGGAATTTTAAAGTGAACCGAGGTACCGAAAGTCGGAGCAGACTGGCAAGGGCACGCCATCTAGCGCAATAGCAACAAAACCGGAAAGACCGCCGAAATCGCAGAACATGTATTCCGTTTTAGTTCAGCTGATTTTCAAGCCAACGTTCTCCAGATTTTGTTGCCATTTTGCCAATCTACTCTGGACCTCAAGTCCATCTTCACCAACAAGGACAATGTCGTCAGCAAACAGCATGCACCAGGGTGCCTCTTCCTGGATTTCTGATGTCAAAGCATCCATTATCAGCAAGAACAGGTAAGGACTTAGAGCCGACCCGATGGTAGTATTAACGCCAGCCACCACCCGGACTGGACCGATGCTGCGGATTGATGGTGGACCTGGAAGAGAGTGAAAACATATTTACAGTACCTGAGTGATATACGGGGGAAATGATGGCCATTTTTCTAATTACTAATCGCATTGTTAAAGATGACTTGGAATACAGAGACGAATGGAATGCAACACCCGCTGTGGGTAGGTAACATCATTTCGAATCAAATCAAAAACTTGATTGGAAAATTAAAGCTTGTTCAGAATAAAGATTATTTTGGAAGCTGCAGATCCTCACACCCAGGATTAAAAAGAAGATACTCACCGTAAACATTAAGCCGGGTAGAATGTTCAACAGCTCCCCTAGAGTTGTGCGCCCTGCAGCTATACCGGCCGCCGTCTTCAGGACGAACTGATGTCAGGTTCAGGTAGCTCACCACATCGCCATTGGAGTTCATGAACTGGGTTATACTTCTGCCGATAGATTGAAAATAAAAGGAATTGTTTAATTGAAGTTTTGCAAAATCGTTACAATGCTGTGTCATGTGACCAGCTCCGGTGGGATTATGTCAAAATCTATTAAAATCTTAAGTTATAATATGTAATATCAAATTATGTGAAATGTTTTTTGTTACCAAACACTGGAAATAATTCAAATAATATTCCGCAAGGTATGTATCATACATTACTTTCAAGCAGTTAAGTTGAAATCCCTCGGGACTCCCGCTGCCGCTGCGAAAATTGGAACGTCACAATATACGAGTACGATGCCATTTTCAAATTCTTCCTCCATTTATTTATTTATTTATTTATTCATAAACAATTCACATTGTGTTTGAATGTCACTTAATATAAATATATGTAATGAATATCACATAACATAATATAATATAAATAGTTAATTGAATTCTAAATTATGTTGATCATAAATTATTACTTGTAGGTATCATATTACTATTTAGTATCATTTGACATAAAATCGGACACTGAATACAAACATTTTTCTAACAGGAATGCTTTTAGTTTTGCTTTGAATAAGTTTTTGTTATAAATCAATGTTTTAAGGTTAGTAGGTAATCTATTAAACAGTTCTACTGCTTGGTACTCTGAGCAATGCTTAAAATTTGTTCATACTGATGAGTATAATGACCCCTTAAAAGGCTTTCACTTATTTCAATAACACGTATAAAAACAAAAATTATTCGTTTTTGGACATAGGAACCATACATAGATAAATTTCGTAATAAAAAAACCTTGTGACATATACGTACATCCGTCATTCACTTCACCCGGTCATTCTTCGAAATGTCCAAAAAAACATTATTTCATAACATCGCCATGCAAAATAATTACAGTCTTTTTTACCTTGATATTTCTTCTCTTCTTTATCCGGTTATTCTCCAAAATGTTGCGACAGTAGATAATAATTATAAATATAAGGGGTTTGCGGATCGGTTATGTCAATGACATTTATAAAGGTAAAATTCACTAAGTGACATTATCAGCAAAAAAACTTTTTTATTTTTCAGATATTAATTTTCATTTATTAATGCCGATAATGAAAAAAAAGAAACACACAATAAGAAACATTTAGTGTCACTTTTAGCAAGAATCCCTTTTTTATTTTCGGCATTAATAAATGAAAATTATTATCTGAAAACTAAAAAAAAAATTTTTGCTGATAATGTCACTTAGTGAATTTTACCTCTAAGAGTTGGGTTACGACCGAAAATTGACGATTAGTATCGTCTGTTACTTCGTATAACCGTTAGTTAAATCTTCATGACTTACGGCCAAAATAATTATTTAAATTAAAATTAAATTAATATCCAGACTATCCACGATTTTCCCTACTAGATATAGGAATTTGACATAAGCTCCATAAAAAATATGTCAAATTTCTATTTCTAGTAGGGTAAATCCTGGATAGATTGGATATTAATTTAGCTATGATTTGCGGTCAACACTACGTTGCTAATGTTTTAGCTATGAGTCACTACAGTTTTATATTCGCTGTCTTCTGTAGTCCTGTACTCGGAATACACGTAATTTTAACGCTTAACAGTTTTTTTATTTAAATACACCTGAAGAATCTCCTACATCTTTACAAATTAATGATAATAAAAAAACAAAACACATGATACAAATGTTTACCCTTCAGCTAAGGTCTAAATGCCTTTTTCTAAGAAACAAGGAACAGTTTAAATCCCCAAATAAAGTTTTGTCAAGGTAGGTTTTTTTTTTTTTTTTTACTGTTTTGTTATGTTTTTCCTTATAAATTCATTCAATTTAATTCATTTATTTCACATATATTAGGTATATTAGTGTATATTATTTATTTTTGTTTTCATCATCTTCTATCAGAGGCAACCTTAACTTTAAGAATTCATCATCATCATCATCATTTCAGCCGAAAGACGTCCACTGCTGGACATAGGCCTCTCCCAAGCATCGCCACAACGACCGGTCCTGTGCCTTCCGCATCCAGCGGATTCCCGCGACCTTCACCAGGTCGTCGGTCCACCTTGTGGGGGGTCTACCCACGCTGCGCCTTCCAGTACGCGGTCGCCACTCCAGAACTTTACTGCCCCATCGGCCATCCGTTCTGCGAGCAATGTGCCCCGCCCACTGCCACTTAAGTTTGGCAATTCTTCGGGCTATGTCGGTTACTTTCGTTCTCCTGCGAATCTCCTCATTTCTGATTCGATCACGCAGGGACACTCCGAGCATAGCCCTCTCCATTGCCCTTTGAGTGACTTTGAGCCTTCTTATCAGGCCCATTGTGAGCGACCACGTTTCAGTACCGTAAGTAATTACTGGCAACACACACTGGTCAAAGACTTTCGTCTTGAGACACTGCGGTATTTTGGACGAGAAGATATTGCGTAGCTTCCCGAACGCTGCCCAACCGAGTCGGATTCGACGATTGACCTCTTTCTCGAAGTTGGACTTACCTAGCTGGACAGTTTGTCCTAGGTATACATAATCGTCAACAACTTCGAGTGTAGATTCTCCGATGCTTACGGGAATGGGTGCTATATGGGAATTCGACATAACCTTTGTCTTGTCCATATTCATTTTAAGACCCACTCTATCGGAAGCTCTACTGAGGTCATCGAGCATTGTACCGAGGTCCTCCATGGTCTCAGCCATGACTACTATGTCGTCGGCAAAGAAGAATTAATCAAATCAAATTATTCAGAACTGTTCTCAATCAACGGTAGTCCAAGTCGTTACGGGTAGTAGAAAGCCCGAAATTCTGACAAGTTTTGTTTTTGTTTGGAAATCCTCATTACGCACTCCACATAGCTATATCTGGAGTCAGTTACTACACACTTTACAGTTACAGTTGGAGACTCTTACCGACTAAAACTACCACGGTGTCCCTCTAATGACCCTTAGGAGCCCGTACCCGGGGCGTGGGAAGCTCTGTATTCAACCAACCATCCCCGACATGTCCCACCTACGTGGCGAGCCCCTTCTTCCCGTACAGGCTCAACATTTGCGGGTGGTAAGAGAGGTCGTCACCTCTCGAACTCTTCCACCTCCTCCTTCGCAAGCATCATCTCCTCGCAGAAGGAGACGAGGCCCTCCCAAGCGTTCTCGCTCCTGACCATAGACAGAACCATGACCAGAAGCGAGACCCATGCTGAGACTTCCTCCCGGTGTGTGCTGCGCTGTGTCTTCAAAGCAGCTCCCGCTGTGATGACAATAGAGCGTCGGCTCCTGGCCTTTGCGACACATACTTCCCGAAACAACCGTGCCCCGAGAGTACTACCCATCTGCGCGGGACATATTGTAGTGCACAAGTGTGTGCGCAGACAGAGGTGCACTCTCTATTCCCTCAGTCTCATAATCCGATGGGACTGCAAATTCTACACAGCCAGAGAGAGATCAGGCGCAGGACCGACGGCTTTACGTGCTCTCTGAGGCCCGAAGGGGTCTTGAAGGGGTTAATGTACTCATCATAAAGAACAACTTTTACCAATCAATTGTATTATTTTTGAAGTAGAATCATAAAATAATTCAAAAATATAACAATTGGACCTGAAAATCAAATAACTAATCTTATGAAACCAGATAGTTTTGCTCCTTCAAGTATTATTAGATTTCAAGAAGATTCTTGTGAGCCAAAAAATTCTATGATTTATAACTATCATTAATCTCGAATACAAATTAGGTTGCGACCTTGTCAGTTTTACAGACGGTTGTCGATTTTGACCTTATCTCAAAAAGATGAATTAACGTATTTTAATTCATCTCTTTTGATAGGTTGAGATCAAACCCCATTAGAGTGGTTAGCTCAGCTAATTAGATCCTTTTCTTCGCCTAATTGTCATTGAATTATGTGTTGCTAATCACTCGACGTCGCAAGTCCGTGTTCGTATTCAATTTGCGACGTCGCACGATTTTATTTTCGTATACATTTTTTTAAACCGATAACATAATCATTTCTTGAAATAGTACCTGATACTACTGATACTTAAAAGTTAATAAGTAATAAAACTTTTTAACAAAAAATTGAACCGACGAAAACAGAAACTGAAAAGCGAAAAATAAAATGAAGCTTTTTAGTCGTAATACTATTCTCCTAACTTCTTCTTCTTCTCCGTGTCAATGGTTCTTATTTACTTCACACTGTATTCAGACATTTACTAAATCTCATCGTAAAATATCTAAAATAATCGATGTGAAATATACAGAACTTTTTAGTTGAATAAACAAAATGAAATGTGTAAATTTACTAAACGTATGGGTTACATAATCAACCAGTTCTATTTGGTAAAATCAACAATTTCGTGTGTAGGACCTATTTTACGGTACTTTAATAATAGTGCTATCAGAAGAATGTGGTTATCCAACAGTTCTTTTACCAAAATCAGTGCCAACAAACGCATTGGTTTTCAGTATTGTTATGTATGGGAGCGTTTAGAGACACAGGCAGGCACAAACCTGCAATCTGAAGATCATAAAAAACCATGCAGGAATTGAACCCACGCCCTGCACCGCAGGAAACGCATATCCCCGTCAGTTACAGGCACAGCTAAATAATGCAGGAAAAAAATAAGCAAGTGTAATATTATAAAAATTTATTATCTAATCAAGTTCACATTTCTCCATCGTCCGAGTCCTCAATATCAGCAAGGGCTTGCTTGGCCAAGTTCTCAGCTTCGCTGGCTACTTCCTTGGGCACCAGCTGATGGAAGCCTTTCGTGTCCTTGGATACCCAGGAGAGCTCTAACTCGAACTGCTTGTCTTTTAACTCGTCGTGTACGATGTAGATACTGAAATGTAAGACAAAATAATGGTATTGAATATTATAATAATTGGACATTGACTGGAAGCAGAAGCCGACCCCAATATAGGTACCTAATCGGGAAAAGGCGCAGAGGATTATTAAAATCATTGGGCATAATAATTCGAGATCAGTCGACGTCAATCAATGTCGTCAATGTTCTTACTACATTAACAGACAATTTTTTCATCTTATCTGATCTATCCAAGATTTGCCCTACTAGAGATAGAATTTTAGAATTTCTTATAGCGAAAACAAGAAAGAGAAAGCAAGAATTTTAGAATTGTCAAATTGTTCATGTGTTAATTTCTTTGTATATTTAATCTGCACATTCTGAGATCACTACTAAACTTTCACAGAAATTTTAATTCAGAATAATTTGACAGCACTGACATTGTTGCCATCCCTTTCTTGTCTTTACTATTAGTAAAAGAGGGCGATAGTTTAAAATAAGTTTAGTTTGTGAACAAGAGAATCAACACAAATGTCTGCTTATTATAGCTGTGAGCTATGAATGGGAAAATGAGATTCAAATAATACTAAAAATGTTTACTTCGTTTTTGTTAACTGATGTAAAATAAACATAACATAACATCACGCCTGTACACCCACATTTCGCCAGTTATGTTATAGTCCCATGTTATTATTATTCATGGGGGCGAGCCTATTGCCACTAACCGGGCACAAATCCATACTCCGGGCTGCTACTGAGAATTGTAAAATAAAGATTATAATAAATATTTAAAAAAATGGTTTCAATAATAAAGTTTCTTACATCCTGGCAGCCTCCTTCACAAGTTCCTTGACAGTCAGGTCAGCAAGCTTCAGTTTTTCAATTTCAGTCTTGGCAGCCTGTTTTGCTTTGCCTACTGCACATCCAAAGTATGACTGAAATGTAACATTTATCAAATTATAAACTTACCAATCTTTAAATTTCTGCTGCCCTTTCGTATACTTCACAGTTTTGTAAGTTTTTTTTTCTATACTATTAAAAAACTATCTGAGCCATATCTTGTTAAAGATATATTTGAAAAACTGATAAGATGTAACATAAGCTGGGGCCTGGGGACCTTTGAAGGGGTGAATGTACTTATCATAAAGAACAACTTTTTCTATGGTTTGTGCTAGGGCTACTGTTTCCTACAACAGTCATCAATGTTGCTCGACAACATGTCAAAACAGCAGAT
Source organism: Asteroscopus sphinx (assembly GCA_949699075.1). Lineage (NCBI taxonomy): Eukaryota > Metazoa > Arthropoda > Insecta > Lepidoptera > Noctuidae > Asteroscopus > Asteroscopus sphinx. The sequence continues at coordinate 22,648,656 of OX453024.1, forward strand.
TTTTTGTTTTCACTTTATTTTTTTCATAAATCTATTATTACATGACAGACCCTGTTTTTTTTTTCAGATGGTAAAAAGTCATACAGCTAGTCATATATATAAATAAAAAACTTGATACATAAATCCCTCGTCTGGCAGAACTTTAAATTGTCATTTATTTTAAATTAATAAGTGTATTAAGACATTAAAAATTTGTTCCGTTTCTAGACAGACTTCATTGCCATATTATACCATACTATCTCCAATGAACTACTTTGTTCCTACCATCTTTATGCAGATGACTTACAAATTTACTCACGAGCACCTCTTGGTAATCTGTCTGAAGCTGTTCACACTGTTAATAAAGACCTAGCTGTTATATGTGACTGGAGCAAGCGGTACGGACTCACAGTCAATCCTACGAAGACGCAGGCTATTGTGGTTGGCAGCTCCAGGATGATTTCTCGAATTGATTGGACAACTCTTCCTCAACTCTTCCTTTGACAACATTTTGCTCCCATACAGCGAAAAAGTCAAAAACTTGGAGATTTTCGTCGACCGGAACTTTTCCTGGTTGTCAAAGGAAGGTCTTTGCATCTGCTGGGTCTTTAAAAAGACTCCGAAATTTCTTACCGACTACCACCAAGACTGCGCTTGCACAATCTCTCCTTCTTCCCATCCATGATTATGCTGATGTCGGATCGGTAATTGCTGTATTCTCCGCGCGTACTGCTTTTGAACATTCAGCGTCATTAGAAGATGTCGTTGCAACACGTTTAACACCTTTAAGCCAACGTTCCATTCTTCTTTATTAATAATGTTACACGTCAGGATGGTAGGGTCAAAATAATGCACAATCGTTACTGCGTTTATGAGACAAAGTTTAGTCCAAAGAAGAAATGTACAAAACTGATACAATCAGAATACAGCGGGCAGTAGAACTTACAAGAAGGCAGCAGGCTAGCCAGCTTGTAAGTAGGTAGGTACGAACTTATCGCTCCGAACGCTAATCGTCAACTGACTGACGAGGCGCGACTTTTTTTATATAATAGCGCTTTTATACTTAGTCCTAGACTCGAACTCGAACATTCTCAAAAATACTCGAGTCGGCGCCTTTGATAAACAAAAAGCGGAAATAAAAATATAAATACAAAAAAATCACGCCTGTATTTCCCCGAAGGGGTAGGCAGAGGTGTATCGTACACCCACATTTCGTCAGTTATGTTATAGTCCCATGTAATAGGGGGCGAGCCTATTGCCATTAACCGGGCACAAATCCATACTTCGGGCTGCTACTGAGAATTTCCTAATGCAAAAATCCAATATAACACTTTGCCCGACCCGGGAATCGAACCCAGGACCCCACGCTCAGCAGTCGCGCTTGCGACCACTAGACCAAACCGGAAGCCAAGTACCTGGGAGTAATCCTTGACCGTAGACTGACCTTCAGATCTCACATTCGCAGGGTACGTAATCGTGCCAAATTCGTCCTCGGACGTTTGCATTCCATGTTAAATGCGCGCAGCAAGCTATCCATTAACCTCAAAATACGAATTTACACTTCTTGTGTCCGACCCATTTTCTCCTATGCTAGTGTTGTGTTCGCACACGTCAAGCCAGGAAGAATTCATCCCCTTCAAGCCATCCAAAACCGATTTATGCGAAAGGCCGTGGGCGCCCCCTGGTATCTCCGTAACGCCCAACTCCATGTTGACCTAAAACTGCCGACCGTCAGGCAGTACTTCAAGCGTGCTTCCAAACGCTATTTCGACACCGCCCCTAATCATCCTAATCCTTTAGTTGCGGCGGCCACTGATTATAAACCACTCTCCATTAGCAGTGCTTCACTATTATTTTATGCGGGTAAGCTTTTAAATATTATGTTATTTTTCTCTTTGTTTTTAATATCAGATTTACATATTTTCTTAGTACATTAATTGAGTTGTTGTACATACATTAATTGAATTGAGTTGTTGACATTAACCTTGTTACTCGTGCATACACATTTTTCTTCTCTTCCATATGTTTTATTATATATATGTTCTTAATCTTGATTTAATTAAGAGTGCTATTAACCATGCCTGTGACACATGAAACAATAAAATTTGAATTAATTTATTGGCAGAACAAATTATTACCCGGAACTGGGAAGTTGGTTATTTTTCACTGAAGTTTTTTTGACTTAGAGCCTAACAATTTTACACTTGTCGAAAGTTTATCACATTTTTTTATTGAACACATTTTTATTTTCATTCATTGTTTCATATTATGTAAAAAAAATCTTAAGAGATGGTGCCTGTAGCTATTAAATAGAGGGATTTCGAAAACAACGATCATTTTAATTTCAGTCATAATAATAACATTAATTTATAAAATGATAAACTTTTGACTAATACTTAACACTTTATTTCATGATCTAAAAACCAGTGTATGAAAAAAAATTGATTGTTTATGAAAAATTTAACACTGGGAAACTAACTATATATTTCATATAATATATTATTAAAAGTACAAAAACGGCCTGAACTCATAAATTGAAATGTACCTAATAATAAATGTTAAATTATGTTTTTCTAAAATTATCAGTTTAATTTAAAACATCTGTTATATAAAATCTTCTAGAATATACGTTTTATTATATAAATACGCTCACTAAGTGAAATAGAAATCAGAATACATAAAACTTACGTCTTCTTCCGTTTACAGGTACTGACCATATTGCTGTGCCTCTAGTGAAAAGGGTATAAGTCCAATTTCCTCTAGTGGAAAATCCGTAGACAAAATATATTCACTCGATAATTCTACATCGCATCATGTGAATACTATAAAAGCAGCTATTAATTTATTTTCTATTTTAAATCTTATTTTTTATAAATATTGAATACCTATTGTGTGCCGATTAAACGTAAGGTTTACAAATAATGTAAACACTAAATATAAAACAACAGTTATATTGGCATCATCGACCATACAGCCCAATAGACGCCTAATTTTGAATATAATGCTTACAACAAATTCTGTCAACTAGCTGAGGCGGAGTATTGCAATCCGACGAGCACTACCAAGGTGGCTATTGGCTAATCACTAAAGCGGCAGTTTTGACGGCTCACATAAGTATTCGAAACTGATTTGAAGTTTTCAAGTGGCGAATAGTGACGACCTACATTAGTGAAATTTCATAGATTCCATTTATTTATTTACAATATTTACAACAAACATTTAAAAATTCTGAAGCTGTGATCGTTTTCCAAGGATTCACGAATAATGTTATCATTTAATGTATCTTCTGTATCTTTGGTGTTTGGAGAAACACATTTTTATGAAAAACTAGTGCCTTCACTTTTGTTGCTATTCGTAACCATTATGTGTGGTTAGCAACTTTTATCGTCATTTATTTTATTGCTATTTGTTTTAACTAGACACTTTAGCAATGACACAAGTGTTTGTCTTTAAAAAGTTAATTTTTTCACCAAAGATCATCCACAATGATGTTCAGCACTGATAAGACCCTTTATTATGACTACTACATTCGAGTCTAGTAGGTCAGGCTAGAGGAGAATAACTGAAATAAGAAACAGTGCAAGTGAAACATCAGGATAAAATATATTTAATAGTTATTAATAAGTAATTCTTAAGATTGTTAATCCTTCAATCCTCGCTAATAATCATTATAAATTAATAAAAAATATACAAGTATCAAAATGTTGTAATCTTTGCGTACCTACCGGGTTCTCTTATCCACATTTTCCATCTACTTATCTGGCTCTACTTTACGTTTTCTTGTGTATTTTCTAGTACAAGGAGAACCTGTATGGTACATAATATGATATTCTTTTAAAATCTTACAGCTTATTGGTAAAAAACAATAAAAATATGGCTAATACTCAAACACAACGAATGACAAGATCGCACACGCTGCCATACTAAAGTCACAACAATGGCGTCCACATGCAGTGTTGTGATTGGCTGTCGTGGATATTGCCAACTTTGAAATAAATGACACTGGAGATTGCCGTGTTTGGTTTAAACCCTTAACTTTGGGAGCTTTTTTATATGGGAAATAGCCAGCTTTGGAATAATTCTTATTATGATAATTATAACCAGCGTCTGTTTCTCTCGGAGTTTCTCAAGTACGTATTAAAATAACCTCTTACTTTGACATGCAACACATGTAATGGACGTAAGTTCTAAAAATACAGTTATTACAGAAAACAATCTAATAATATTCGACCGAGTGCATGTTTTAGCTCTATTAATCATTTGCTAGTTATGCATCGTTTTTACAAAATACCTTATATTCCAAAAGATCGAACGCTGCAAAGCTTTCGAAACGTCAGGAAAACCAATTTAAATAATATACGCGATATTAATCCGGTTAAACTTGTTTCATTATAATGTGTAGTGATTGCGAAAACCTAAAAAATGATTAACTTATATTCCCTTTTACCATACCCACGAGAAGATGCCCTTAGTTGATTTAATACCCCTAGCCTGATTTCTTCTTAATTTATTTTATAGCATGGTCCTCGGAACAATGTTCATGGGCGGTCATCTAATGTCCTCCGGTCAAATGTCAGCCGGTGACGTCATGGCTTTTCTAGTGAACGCACAGACTGTACAGCGGTCAGTCGCTCAGCTGTCTTTGTTGTTTGGATCTATCGTGAAGGGAATCAGCGCTGGAGGAAGAGTGTTTGAGGTAAGACCTTATTTCTGTATGAATAATACTTCGATTGGATTGAGGCATTATAAAACATTTGACTTTATAGTAAGGGTAGTTAATGAAAGTCGAAAAAGAACTTTGAAATTGAATCTTGCGTCAATAGTAAAGAAGGCTAATTTGGAATGACATAAGTCATTCAATTCGTTGAGTAGATTTCAGGCTTTATAGTCATCCGGAGCCCTAGTGATGGTCTTACAGACGGTTGAACTTCCGCCTTTAAATCTGTAATAATAAAGTTCAGGTTTTAAATGAAGTTTATAATATTTTCAGTACATCAACAAGAAGCCAGTAATGGACAACTCTGGCACTCAAGTCATCAAGTACCATGAGTTCCACGGCGACATAGAGTTCAAGGATGTCACCTTCGCATACCCAAGCAGACCTGAAGCAGTGAGTTAATATGCCTTATAAACATATACTGTTTTGTTCCGAGCAAGCATTAGGCCACTTTCTGCCTATCGATGTGTATTTTTTTAAAATTCTTAACGGGCTTGCGTTTGACCGCCACCTCACCTGATGTTAAGCGATGGTACTGTCGACGATGGTTCACGCTTGCCCAAAAACCTATTCACTCGAGCCTTGAAGACCACCAGATTATACTTCTCGGGAAACACTGACGCCGGCAAGGAATTCCACTCTTTGGCGGTACGCATGCTATTAGCAAACCGGTTCGTGCGTAAGGGTGGAATATCTACCATATAACGGTGGCGCATCGCCGTGCGTCTTCGTCCGATGATGGAAAGGGCTTGGGGGAATTAAATTGTGCAATTCCAACGCACACTCGCCGAAATGCATTCGATAAAAAACCGATAGGCTAGCAACTCTGCGCCTCTCAATCGACTCGAGAGCTGCCAGTTGATATTTAGCCGAACCATCACAGAGATGAGAGCAGTACTCTATACAGGACCGAACTTGTGCTTGGAACAAATTGAGCAGCTGTTCAGGTGTGAAGTACCATCTCACCTTAGAGAGGATGCCCAGCTTTAAAAAAACTAAACTAAACGGGTATGTCAAAAAACTAATGAAAAGAAAAAAATTAATGGCGTAGGGTGACGCGAGACAAAAGCGCAGCTTCTATATATTCACAGGGTTAGGGTGATTGAGTAATGCGAAGTTATTCTGAAGTGCTATTTTCTGTCAATTCTTGTAATTTTTGTTAATCTTGTTTTTTCAGACGGTGTTAAAGAACTTTAATCTGAAGATACCGGCTGGCAAAACAGTAGCTATTGTTGGTACGTCTGGCAATGGCAAGTCCACGATCGCAGCTCTTTTAGAACGGTACGTGTTTAGGCTCGAAATTAACTGCAGTTGCTGATTGAAATCTAAAAGTGAAACATCTGACTAAGAATTTAGAACTTTTCAATCGCCAGTTATTTTGACATTTAGTCAGTTTTTGTTTACAACGTGTTATTGAAATTACTGAAAACTTCTTAAGGGCTCATTGTACTCATCAGTATGAACAACTTTTACTATGGGACCAAGTGACCAACAATGAAATCGCAAAAAAAAACGAATGTCGATTTATTTGAACACACATGTAAGGAACAGCTGATTTTTGTTCGCGATTTCAGGGTTGGTCCCATAACAAAAGTTGTTCATACAGATGAGTACAATTACCCCTTAAGAGGTTTTCAGTTTTTTTAATAACATGTTGTAGAAAATCATCGTTGTGTCATTGTTCAGATTTTCTTCAACGTGTTCATGAACAACTCAACTCAACTTCAACAACTCAACTCAAATTTCAATAAATATTCACCAGATAAAAGTTAAATGGCGGTTGTGAAGTCGGCCATAAATAAAAAAACTATGTGTTTATCCCACTTATTTAAAAAAGTCACTGTTACTGTAATTCTGTTTCCCATGTGAAAGAATATGCGCAAATCTGGTTAAAAAGTACTACTTTGCTGGGAGCTTGTCCAGATGTTTGTTCCTTGTGGTGCCGGACATCAAGAATTGCACCACCCTATATCTTCTCATGGGTGTCGTAAAAGGCGACTAAGGGATTCACCAGAGGATGGGCAGCAGCGTTTTCTGAGTATTTAACTAACCTTCGCGATCGCCAACCCACCTGCCAAGCGTGGTGATTATGGAATATCCCCCCCTTAATTGGGGGAGGCCTATGTCCAGTAGTGGACGTCTTTCGGGTGAAATGATGATGTCCAGATGAGGCGTTTTACGCTCGAGTCAAGTCGTGCGTTTAATTCGTGTTGCGTCTAGATGACACGTTTTATACACGATAAGCACATAAAACGCGTCATCTAGATTCAACTACAGAAATCTCGCGCTTTAGGCATAGCCGCTAATAGTTAGCATTTCTTTTTCCTACGTAATTTCGCGCGCATTTGTTTATCTAAACAAGTAAATAATCAAAGGACGCCCATTAGATTGTCGCATTTTTAATAAATAAATAAATCATTCATTTATTTCTCCACCATGTAAAGAATTTTTACAGTGTAAATTAAAAAAAATACTATTGTTATTAATTTTTTGCGGGCAAAATATGTGGAAACTAATTGTGACTCTTTATCCATCTGTCTGGACCCGTATTTTTTGCGAAATAAATTATTATTATTCTGAAAAAAAAATGTAGTTGATTTGACTATAATTCCAATGTAGTATTTGTCATTTGTCGCTCTGAGATACGAGGTCGTTTACGTGCATAAGTCACTGTTTGAAATCCTTCATTATCATCGACATAGGTTCGTTTTTGGGCTTCACTATTATTATTAAAGGTTACATCCCGGTAGGTGGGCGCTGGTGAAGGTGTCGGAGTCGGGTGCAAGACATGCAAGAACCCCGACTCATTTCGTAGACTGTCAATGTCCATATTCGGGCTACCGTAGTCCCCAGTCCTAGGCCGCATAATTTGATCACGTTTCGCAGATAGTACTCGCCTTCGTTCAACCCCTTTATCTTGTGTATTATTCGAGTTTCTCAGAAAAGTTACTTCGTCACTTAATTTACTGATGCTTTCTTCAAATGTACTCTTTATAGATAACATTTCTGTTTTCATTGTTGCCATCGTTTTCAGTACACTAGAAACGTCTAAATGGTCAAATTACGTATAGTATATTATTAAAATTGGTTTTGTTGAGGTATCGAAAGCTTTGCAGCGTTCGATGATGATTACATTCTATGTAGGCATAGCTTATTTTTAAAACTCAAGTGTCTCAACATTCAGACAAACCTGTGTAAGGTTTTGAAGTAAAACTTCTTTACGCACGCTTGACTTGGGGAGTAAGGTGGATGCGTTACGAAACGTGTCATCGGGCGAGGCGAACGGAAGTTGAGAGGCAGATATAAGTTAGTGAAGATAGAAAAAGAGAGAGTTACGTTTCGTATATTACTAAAGAGGCAAGAGAGAGAGGTGCGAGCACACATTTATTTTCTCTCTTTTAAATGTAGTCTCTGCTCATCATTTTGCACAATTTTTATTAGGTGTTTGTACACGACGCTGGTAACATGCGTATGTTGAGGCACTTGTGTGGGTTATATGCATCGTGTAAACGACCGTGAAGACGCCGCTTATAAAAAGTTTTACATGAGAACACATGCGTAAAATGTTGGCGGGGACCGGGGTATTATGGTTGGCCGGCTCAAAAGTTTGATGGTATGATTCCGTATGATTGGTGCTGCTCGCTGACGGAGTGACGTCCCAATTGGCGGCGGGCGTATGATATGCAGTGGTACACAGTCATATGCTTAGAGACCGGTTTATTTAGAATGTTTTTTTTTACGGCAGAGGATTGCGAAACGAGCTAAAGGCCCATGCGATGTGAAGCGGTTATATTTGCCCGTAACAACTGCAATAACACCTAGGTTACCGAAAAGGTATTGCGAATCGCGTTTGCCGAAATTATACCTATAGATGGAAAGTCTCATGTGCTTGTAATTTTACCGGCACCCGTAGTATCCTGTACCTGTACCTTTTGCACTAGAACACGGCAATGCAAGCATCACTGTTTGACTTGACGGCAGAAATTGGTACGGTGGTAGTACTTTCCCATAAGTAGGTACGGTGCGCGGTGGTAGCACTTCCCTGGACGAGCTATTTCACAAGGAGCCGATATTACTCGTACTAAATGAATCACGAATTACGGCATTATTGCATGTGCGTGTGTATATTGTGTAGCCCAGACATTATCAGTCATTCGCTCAATAGTGCAGGGTCACGCTGATAAAACTATTTTTTTCCACTTTCAGTGACTACAAAAGTTCAAGACACGTATGTTTCTCAATGTTACTATTATTAGATAAGTATGTACAATATTATGTTTTAAAACCATAGCGATAATATCTTTCTTTCGACTACGGACTAAGAAAAGTTAGTTAAGTTTAATTAGTTAAGTTTCCGACTTTTACTGTTAACTGCACTGGTAACTACCCTGTGTTTCTTCCAAGACATTCCAGTCTATTCAATGGTTGTCTGGAAGAGATCGTCGTGGAGCGATAAGACCGCCTATAACTAGTATATAATTATCATGTTTTTTATGTTGTGTAATAAAGAGGATTTGTATTGTATTGTATTGCACGGACTTAAAACCGACAATAATATTTAACTGACCCAAGTCACGAGAGTAAATATAACGTGTCACAGAATGAACGCAATACATTAAAAAAAAAGAAATAAAAGAAAAGTGTTTTTATTCTCAGATCCCTATAACAATTTTACAAAAAAATATTACTTCTGCCAAACTATAAAGTAGTTTTTTCCCTTAGTTCCCTTATTTCTGACATTTTAAAATTCTTACACTTTCAGTTTTTTAAATCATTTTAGTCGTGGTCACTGTGTACTTTAGGATAGTGGGGCCCCTATCCTATACGCATGGCTGGCTTTACTAGCGTGTCTGGCGTGGCTAGCGTGTCTGGCGTGGCCGTGACAGCGGTGTGTCAACTGCGTCGTAGTGGGCCCGTGAGGTGGCGCGCAGTGCTCCATGTGCGCCGCCGGGGAGGGTGCGGCCGATTTTTGGGAGAAGATTTTTTTTTTTTGTGAGAAGAGGCTTGCCTGCTTGTGGCGGCCCGAGAGTACCGAGACCTGTTGGGAGTGGTTAGCGAATAACAGAGGTTTCCCAAGCCCTCGGCCAAAGGTGTTTAGAGGAACGCCGTGGTGGTTGTCGGTAAGAGTCCTACGGTACCATTTAGGCAACAGCCTAGGTGGTATTGCAGTTGTCATGGGCAAAGGTAACCGCTTAACATTAGGTGGGCCTTTAGCTCGTTTCGCCATCCTATACCATAAAAAAAAAAAATACTAGTTAACATATTTTCTCAATAGGTGTTAAAAAAATCAACATAGAGACCTACCAAGATTGTTTACTATACAAGGAGTTATTGAAATAACTGAAAATCTTTTAAGGGGTCATTGTACTCGTCAGTATAAACAACTTTTACTATGAGACCAACCCTGAAATCACGAAAAGAAAATCAGCCGATCCTTATATTTTGTCGATTCATGTGAACAAAAATGTAGGGGACAGCGATTTTTTTTGTGATTTCAGGGTTGGTCCCATAGTAAAAGTTGTTCATACTGATGAGTACTATGACCCCTTAAGAGGTTATTTCAATAACTGGAAACGGTAATCAGAGCAAGAGGGGGAAACACTCGTTATTAATTTTGTTTTAATTTTATTGTTAAATCATTTAATGCTTACTTTTTTTATTTTTTGTGATGGTTCATAATCATCTAAAAATTTCACTTATTTCAAATTTCTTTATTTTTCAATAAAAAATAACGAAGACTTTTCAAAGTCGTTGTTAAAAGATGTTAACCAATTTGTTATTTTGTGTCTAATTACATTTTCGTCAAATATATGCGTTATTATCTCATAGTCTCACTTTTTTTTCTGTTCCGCTAATTGTGCCGGTGTGTATATATAGTCGTATAATAGAGTTATGTATCTTTATATATATCCAGTTATGTTATATTTCGGTAAGCATGTACTATCTTAAATATACTTATAATTTTGATATATATATTAATAAGCTTTTGTTTTTATTTTAGTTATTTACATAGTATTTTCTCTATAGTACACCGCCAACTACCTGTTATATTTTCTTGTACATTTCAAGTCCATCCAATGGTTGTCTGGAAGAAATTGCTTTAAGCGATAAGACCGCCAATTGTTAGTACTGTGCTCATGTTTGTTATAACTTTAAAAAAAAAAACTAGTTCATTTTCTTTATTTTATTCCCAATGGGCTTGCGTTCGATCGCCACCTCAAAGCGATGGTGCGGTCGACGATGGTACACGCCCCATCAAAAAATATTCACTCGAACCTTGAAGACCACCAGATTATACTTCGAGAAACACAGACGTCGGCAAGGAATTCCACTCCACACCAGGTACGCATGATAAAGCTATTAGCAAATCGCTTCGGGCGTAAGGGTGCATTGTCTACCATCATACCATGTAAAGGAGGCGCATGGCCGTGCGTCTGGTCATCCGATGATGTATATATAGTATGCGAATATTTTAGATTATATTTTCATTACATGGTGTAATTAATTTGTAAAATGGCTAATGCGAATCGCACAAAAACTATCGAGCGTATTTTTTTGAATCCTTCATCATTTTAAAGACAATTTTATTAGTATCTTATAATATAAGATTTTTTTTTAGTCAAAGAATAATATTAAAAGTAAATAGTTTTACTATATTGTACGCGGGCGACGGGTGACAATACAGGATACACATACGGACGATATAATTATAGAGATAGAAGATGCTCAAGGTCATTGACGCTTAACTGCGCTTAACTGGCAACATTATTAAATGAGACTGTTTTTGTGTTATGGCAATATTTTCTCCCCCTCCATGGATAGGCAGCGTCTGCCTGACAGACGCCTTTAACATTATACTTAAACATGACACTGTTATCACCGTTCCACCTGTTATACTCTATGATCATGGCTTAAAACATCTGTCATTAAAAATTACGGCCTAATCCCGCGAATATCATTAGCTTTTAGCGAAATTAAACACCTTTTTTTATTTCGAAAAGGCGTATTTTTAAATGGTCTATAAAAGAATAATGACACATTAATATTGTAGATAAAAGCTTGTGTCACGTTTCGGGTCATAGTTGTAAAAATTGACTTAATATGTTTCGGGTCTCCGTAGGCTCGTAAAATATCATTCGCTAAATAACTTGGGATTTTTTTGTTACTTCACAATTTTTAACAGACTGTGGTTGTTGGAGTTAATAGCATTTTCGAGATAGCTGATTTTTAGGGTTCCGTACCCGAAGGGTGCCAAACGGGACCCTATTACTCTCGCTACGCTATCCATCCGTCCGTCCGTCTGTCTGTCACAGGGCTGTATCTTTTGAACGGTAATAGGTAATCGGTTGAAATTTTCTCAGAATATGTGTTGCTATGAGGTGTATCACGAAAAATACTAAAAACTAAAAAAAGTCTAAAACCAAAGGGGGTCCCCATACAAGAAACCTCGAAAAACATGCATTTGATAAAACATTCTGACATAAATAGTACCTGGCCAGCGTGGCTACCGTTTATATAAAAAGAAAGATGCCGATCTGATCGTTAAAATCTTTAGAAATGTTTGCGAAAAATTTGAAGATGGGAATCAATGATATCAGCTCAATTTGTGCGAAGAGAGAGAGAATAAGGAGATGATGGCAAACAGTTAAAAGACCAGATTTCCAAGAACTAAATTGAAATCATTTATTCAGCCAATTGGATGATAAAATCACTTACATGTCAGTTATTTTAAAAACCAGATGGCATCGGAAATTTCTATGTGACTACCTCTGAAAAGAAATACCGAAACAAACTCAGGGATCGTCACGGCGGCCAATCTCAATGGAGACTAGCCATTTGCGCGGGACATGTATAGTGCACAAACGTGTGCACAAACACAGGTGCACTCTCTATTCCCTCACTCTCATAATCCGATGGGACGGCAACCCGACACGACGGGAGAGAGATCAGGGGGTCTACTCCCGTTCGACGATATTCGATAAATCGTACGATTCATCGCACAATTTGCTACTCCGGTCAACGATCGTTCCCTTATCGCATGCGATGATCGTGTTTTGACGTTTGTTTTTCTCAGCTCCGGTAAATTGTATACGACTATGAACCGTAGTCTATCTTAATTGTGCCTTTTTTATGTGCCTATCTTTATTATGTAAGTATCAGTCGGAACGAAAGTTCGTACTTCGTTTGTCGTTCGTAAAACGCGAGTAGACCTACAGGCGCAGGACCGACGGCTTTACGTGCTCTCCGAGGCACGGAGGGGTCTCCATGTGTAACGAAACGGTCACCCATCCACAGACTGACCGCAGCTAGTGCAGCTTAACCTTGCAGATCGTACAATCCACACGCTTGCTACTTAGCCACGAGCCCCTATTAGTAATACTGCCTCGTTAGTCTAGTGGTCGCAAGCTCGACTGCTGAGCGATGCCTGAGCCCGCCCTGGGTTCGATTCCCGGGTCAGGCAGTGTTATTGGGTTTTTTCATTAGGAAATTTTTAGTTGCTTACCGGAGCCTGGATTTGTGCCCGGTTAATGGCAATAGGCTCGCACCCTATTACATGGGACTATAACATAACCAGAGCCATAGCCAGAGCTATTGAAGGAGGTCGAGAAGTTCTATGGACAGTTATACACGTCCACCCAGAAACCCACGGCTACACATCAAGCTGTACAAAGCCAGTATAGGCTGACCTCGCGTTGTAAGGAAAACCTATACAATGCGAGGTCAGCTTATACTGGAAATGTACAGCTTGATGTGTAGCCGTGTGTACGTTTTGGTTGTGTAATCAATGTTTCTCACACTTTTGTCATTTTCAAAACATTATTGTTTGGCAGCACAATATAAAATCAAATACGTATCATACTATAGATCCAGTCCTTGAGTGGAGACCGCGAATCGGCAAACGCAGCGTAGGGCGCCCCCCTGCCAGGTGGACCGACGACCTAAAGAACGTGGCTGGGGGGGACTGGATGCGGAAGGCAGAGGACCGAGCGTTGTGGCGCAACTTGGGAGAGGCCTATGTCCAGCAGTGGACTGCGATAGGCTGAGTTGATTGATTGATTGAACTTTCCGAACAAACTACGCCTTACATTTTGACGTCATCAAGCCTAAATTACTTTTAAAATGACCTTTATATAAAATGCTCTGCAGACTGCAGTTAATGAGTTCTTGCAGTAACCGACGATTTATTTGATTGCAATATGCTTGTAAAAGCGACGCGGTTGCATAGCGACAATATTTATTTATTTATAGGTAGTAAAATTTCGACTACATTGAACAAACTTTTTTTCCCAATGTAATCACAGAAATCTGAATAAAATTGTCTTATTATTGAGATTTCTGTGGGGTTAATCAACAATAAAACCTTATTATTCTAAGAATACAACATCTATTCCAAAAATAGCACTACCGCAACGACCGCAACAGACCCATTGTGGAACGAGTATATCAATTACTGTCACCGGCAAGCTCGTAAACACGGCCAAGACCAGCTACCAATAATATTGATTGATCACAAGCCTCATAAATTACAGCTCTATGGGACATTGTGCGATGAAAAGAAATTAATCTTAGCAGAGATTCTTCAATTAAAGGAATAGCACTATAAACTAATTCCTTCAACACGATGAGGTAACCCGTTATTTACAATACATTTCAGATTCTGCGAATGCAATGAAGTCACCATTTTTATGCTGGATTTGGAACAGAGAGAGACTAAACAGATATGCCATGTATTTACGTTGGACGGTGATTGATTCACGTCGTTTGGTAATGAAAGTGATTTGGTATTAGTTCTTGATAAAGAAAATCTTTCATTCTTATGTATGTATTGAAAGAAGATATCGGACAATAATTGACTGACTGAAGTTTCACATGTAATTAAAAATATATTTAACACTACACTTATACATGCTGAAAACTTAATCGTTTTAAAAACAGAGAGGGGTCATTGTACTCATCATTAGGATCAACTTTTACTATGGGATCGACCCGAAATCCCGAAAAAAAACAGCAGATCGCTACATTTAGTCGATTTATGTGAACACAATAGGGAACAGCTGTTTTTTTTCGCGATTTTAGGGTTGATCCCAGAGTAAAAGTTTTTCGCAATGATGAGTACAATGACCCCAGTTTATTTTCGACACGACTAATTTTTCAGCTTGTTTTTTTTTATATAATATAGGATGGCGAAACGAGCTAAAGGCCCACCTGATGTTAAGCGGTCACCATTGCCCATAACAACGGGCTGCGAAGATTGAGGGGCGGCCAGCCACCAGCTAGTCTGTACTATGCTGGATCTGATTTCTGGGCAAAACTTTAGCCTAGAGAGCGGCAAATCGGCACTCTGCACCCCCCTTTTACAAATGTAGATTCAAGGCTGCAAAACCACATAAAAAATGTTTTGTCCTGTTTAGCAGCTAGCTTGCTAACCAAATGCAGACCGTCTGCAAAGGCCCTATGAATCAGAGAAGGGTACCATTTTTTACAATTTGAAACGAGAATCGAGTACTGAACATCCTCCTTCAATAAGTCCCTCGTTCAACCAGTCATATTATTTATGTGTGATAAATAAATCATCATCATCAACTCAGCCTATCGCAGTCTACTGCTGGACATAAGCCTCTCCCAAGTTGCGCCACAACAATCGGTCCTCTGCCTTCCGCATCCAGACCCACTTTCCACTTAGCCACGTTCTTCAAGTCGTCGGTCCATCTGGCGGAGGGGCGCCCTACGCTGCTTCTGCCGATTCCCGGTCTCCACTCAAGGACTTGTCTGCTCTAGCGGTTGTCGGTCCTTCGACAGACATGGCCAGCCCACTGCCACTTCAGCTTACTGATCCTACAAGCTATGTCGGTCACTCCGGTTCTTCTCCGGATAATCTTGTTACGGATTTTAGCCTTCAAAGAAACTCCAAGCATAGTTCGCTGAGCGTCTTTGAATTTGTGGACTAGCCCAACTGTCATCTTTAACAATGCCTGTTTCTTTGACATGCTTAGTTGCAGAGGCGATGAGTTGGATGGTAGGCTGAATTTTAAAACACTTTTCCTTTATCTTGATAAATTCTAGAGTCCTTTTTTTGTTTTCGGGTGGAAATCCTCATGGATACCCACCGTCTGGGGACGGCGGAGTGGTATGTCGGACTCTTACCGACTAAAACCACACGGTGGCCATCCTCTGTACAAAATATAGGAGCTCCGGGAACTCCATTGGACCGCGCCGGTGCCCCGAAGTTCTAGAGTCCTACCAATCTAATTGGTGCGGCAAGCTCGCCACACATTCCCAACGACTGCAACTTCTTTTTTTTTTATTCTGATCGGTCTTGCGTTTGACCGCCACCTCACCTGATGTTAAGCGATGGTGTGGTCGACGTTGGTACACGCTTGCCCAGCAAAGGTGAGAGGATGGCAGTGAAATATTTCGACCCATCTTCTTAAGTGGCTACACCGGGCATCGTACCAGAACACGACTAGGTCGCTTGGCGGCACGTCTTTGCCCGGTGGGTGCCATGGTCGCCATTAATAGTGCCAAAACCGATATAAGCAGAGCTTTTCTTGTATGAAACTTACTTTCTAAGCCCATCGTGTTCTGATCGGGGTATAGTACCACCCGCCATAAATCTTAATTCCATCCTTAAATCAAGCAGCCCGAAGTAAACCGCTAACCATCAAGTTTGGCGGCCAACTGCTGTACGCTACACAAAGCATTTATGCCTCGTTCAGCAAACTTGTGGAACCAGCTTCCGTCTGCGGTTTTCCCGAACAAATTCGACATGGGAGCCTTCAAGAAAATAGCAAATTATGTTTTCTGGTAATAATTTATTAGTCATAAATTAAACTGACAATTGATCCATTAAAACTTCTCCCAAAACCTACCAGCAAGATGCCTTATTTATTTGGTTAGATTAATTCTAGATTCCAAAAACGAACCACCTACCTAAAATTCTTGACAGACCTGATAAGCTACGAAACCAAATACGCTTGCGCAACAATCCAAAAGGAGCTAAGCAGAGCGGTGACCTCGTGTTACATAGACAAAGTGGAGGCCTTATAAATGTTAAAGTCTTCATCATATACAAGTTTAATCACGATAAAGGCACTTTATTATCAAATTACGAAGTAAGTATAAGATTAGAAAAGAAATAGGAGTTCGTTAAGGTTTCCTTGGTTTGTTGATAAGAATAAGCAAAGATCAACTTTCTTTATGACCAGTTGTACTTTAATTTCATCATCATCATTTCAGTCGAAAGACGTCCACTGCTGGACATAGGCCTCCCCCAAAAGGGGGAATATGCCATAATTGCCACGCTTGGCAGGCGGTTTGGCGATCGCAGTTGGTTGGACTTTAATTTAACGTATGTTTATTTGTTTTTAGTGTATCCATGCAATTCTTTATACATATAACCACTACAGTACCCTTTTATCAGTCAACAACCAGCTACTCAAAGATTCTTAATTCCTGGTAACCTCAATGCAAAACTTAGAAAGAAAGAAAGAAAAATATTTATTTGCGTTTTTTTTTTAAATATTCATAAAACACGCATTTTAATTTAAAAAAGGAACACAGAATTTCTTACAAAACGTTTAAAAGCTACACATAAATTACTTATTTATGTTTTCAAAAACAACCTATTCGCTATAATATATAAAACGAGAGCCGGAGAGGATAAAACTAAGGGTCGTTTACACACGGGGCGCAAAATTTACGCGCCGTTTGTCGTCCGCTGCCTGTTCATAATAAAATATTAAAGTCGCCTCAGGTGATTTAGAGATGAAGCACCTATGTTACTGGGTTGCCCATACGTGAAATCGTTGACTCAATTAGTCAACGATTTCACGTATGGTAGTTTATAGGTAAAATTGTTTTTTTTTCCTGTGTCTACTTATGGTTTTTATCATTGTATTGGGAGCTTCTGTTTCACTGTGTGTAAGTTATCTACTAAGGATACTTCATCGCTGTTTCTGGATGGTAATGAAGCTCCCTTGCTGCCAAGAGACACCTCCATCGACCCTTGAGTATCCCAAATGTGCGTTCAATAGTGGAGCGTGTACGCTTGTGCACAGCATTAAAACGGCCTTCTGGACTGTCTTCTACAACACTTCCTATAGGTGTCAACAGATATTCCCTTAAGGGGTATCCAGAATCACCTGTAAAAGTAAAATATTATTGGTTTAATATTGTCAAAGTCAAAGTCAGAGTAAATAATATTGTGTATTATATAATTACTATTTTCTTTAAGAATTAACATCTAATTTATACTTGCCTAATAGATATGTTGTCTCGGTGAGACTCTCCAGATGGCCCTTGATCTCACATTGAGACCAAATAAATGCATCATGCGTTGCTCCACCGTAAGAAGCATCCACATTTAGGATAACACAGTCAGAGTCACATATCTGAAAAACAATCAGATCAGATTATACTTGTGAGTCTTTAAACACCATGTTTTTTTTTCAAAATCTCAGCCCTCCTCACACAGTAAGAGACACTAACTTGGTGCATTTTGTGGTGTGAGGTGGCTTCTATAGACCTCCTGATACGAACCAGAGGCATACATGCACTTGACACCTAAAACAAAAATAAAATATTGTATTACCTATAGTCACAGACATAGTAAAAAATATAGACGAAGTGCTGCGAAAAATCATAGTGAAGCCAAAAAAAACTATACTCCTTCATGTACAACCAGCGTTTACGCACACACGTGCACTTCAAACCGTGCTCACCCCTCTCAGTACACATGTCGCGGCATCATCCAGTAAGTATCGCGAAAAAAATATCCTGCAGGTGCAGTGTGTGCGTGAGCGCTGGTTGTACACGAAGGAGCATAGTTTTTCTGGCTTCATTATGATTGTTGACAGCACTTCGTCTATATTTTTTGTCTGTGCCTATAGTATAGTATTAACTAAATTTAACCGTTTGTTATTGAGAGTAGTTAAATCTTTATCAAATAGTAATGAACGATGGCTGGAACTTAGAGCCCTTTCATAGAGATTTGTTTGTTTACATCAACGGAGAACTGGGTCAACTTGTACTTAGGAACCTAACATAAATGAATCCACTATTATTATTCTTCACTCTTTTATTTAATCTATTTAGTCCAACAAACTCTGCATCACAAAGTTAGTTAGTTAGTTCCATTTACCGAAGAGCTAGACTTCGCCGGTTATATATAATTCTCTCCATAACACGCGCTTGCTAAAGGAAATTCTCGTAAAGGCCTAAATCTGCCATTATTAATTTATTTTTCAAAAAGATCGTCGATATGAACCGCAAGATGTTGCTCTTGAGTAACTTCTAAATAAACAGCAATTTGACACATAAGCAATTCCTATTTTGTGGACCATTTTACGAATTTCCATAGGAAACTGTCAAACAGATGTATTGCGGAATATGTCTCGTTCGCATTAAATATTATGAATTGTCCTTAAGTGGCCATTTTGTGGTTTTTAACATGAATCGTATTAGGATAATATTATGTTTTCACCAAAGTGGCCTTTTTAGCCCCCCTGTAACGATGTCGTAAACACGCCGAGACGAGCCTGCTTCAAATTTGTTAAGCATATCACGGCACCATTCCACCCGGGCCTGCTTCTGAGCATCGGTGAGGTTGTGCGGCACCCAGCGTGATACTATCCTCCTCACGCGAAGATGGCTGTGTAGAATCTCGTGAACGCTTCCCGATCCAATCTTCAATATGTGTTGAATCTCCTGATATGTAATTCGCCTATTGTCTTGGATTAAATTTTTCACTGCTAGCACGTTTTCTTCGGTAACAGCCGTCAAAGGGCGACCGCTTCTTTCGTCATCCCCCAAAGTTGGTCGACCGCGCTTGAATTCGTTATACCAACGATACACGGTTGCCTTGGAAGGGCCTTCATCCATGAATGCCATTACATTTCAAAGTCTATTGACATGTTTCACAATTAATTTCGATACACTTCAAAGTATCTGCTTTCGGCCATACATGTTTACCTACCTCATTGGAAAACACAAAAAATGAGATTTATACAAGTTGCGAGACATGATTAAGCATCAGTGCAAACGTCAGCCGTGACAAATCTATAGACAAACATGTCAATGTATAAGTTTTTAGTCAGTGCAAACACAGCCAACAACAAATCTTGAAATCTGTCAAAGAATTTACCCAGTTGTTTTCTGCAGTGCGAACGTAACAATTAACAAAACAAGTTGTGACATTAGTTTCATTTGACATGTTTCGAGACATTACATATTAAATGTTTTTTGGTGCAAACCCACAGTGAGAATGCAACCTTTTAGAGATGAGCCGTGCGTATGGCTTGAGTCACAGAATATCTTATAGTAATAACGTACTTCATCATCATCATCATCATTTCAGCCGAAAGACGTCCACTACTGGAC
Organism: Asteroscopus sphinx; assembly: GCA_949699075.1. Lineage (NCBI taxonomy): Eukaryota > Metazoa > Arthropoda > Insecta > Lepidoptera > Noctuidae > Asteroscopus > Asteroscopus sphinx. Next base: position 22,668,730 of record OX453024.1, read on the forward strand.
ATAGGCCTCCCCCAATTAAGGGGGGGGTATGCCATAATCGCCACGCTTGGCAGGCGGGTTGGCGATCGCAGTTGATTGGTTAAATACTCAGAGAACGCTGCTGCCCATCCTCTGGTGAATCCCTTAGTCGCCTTTTCCGACACCCATGAGAAGAGATAAGGGTGGTGCTATTCTTTAAGTCCGGCACCACACGGACTAGTCCGTACTACTAACTTACTACAACGTAACTTACGTACTAACGTACTTGAGTGAACTAAACCAACTGTCAAAATACAGTGCTATTTGACAGTTGGAAGGACTGGCAGCGACATCTCTAATCAATATATTACACTTGACGCACCGTCATACCTATTTCTCGATCGCTATTGGTTAAGGTAAATATTGTTCCCTGCACCCCCTCTCCTTGAATTTTGTACAAGAAGCAAAATGGCGATTACATGAGACTTTTCTTACCAAAGTAACGCATCTTTTATTTGCCATCCAACAAACTTGCTTTCGAATCAAAATCCTCACCGCTGCTGCTACATTTGGACCTTCGAACCGAACATTTGGACCTTCGAACAGAACAATATGTCAAATTTCTATCTCTAGTAGGGTAAATCGTGGATAGATTGGATATTAATTTTTGGCCGTTAGCCCTCCGGCAACTCATGGTTCGCCATTGGTGGGTGAGATTGAAGACTGATTTTATTATTATAATCTTCCCCTTCTTGAGTCAGTTAATTTGATGATTATAATCACCCTCTTACATCACGGAAAGATTCGATGTGACACATTCTATCGTACATAACATAATCAGCCCATTGCGATCCTTATGCTGGGTACGAACCTCTTCTGAGAATGATGAGAACTATTCATAAATCTCTTTGACCTACAACTACAGCGAACTATATTTTACGGTGTTCATAGTTTCTGATTAAACTACAGTACCTGTACTTCAACTGTTAAAAACGAACTTTCGATAAATGATGTATTCAGCGAGTAATAATTTTTTTACTGATGGGGGCGCCACTTGGCTGCTACATTCCCCTTAAGAGTGTCTAAAAGCACAAATTCATAGGACCTCTAATAAGAAAACCTAAAAAGTTAATCTATAGGCTAAGCCTCACAGTCGAATGTAAACAATGTATATGGGTTAAGTTTTATAGAACACTAGCGGACCCGGCAGACGTCGTCCTGCCCGGAAAAGCAGCGCCACATATAATTAAAATCGTCCCTGCCATTTAGGAGAAGATCAGTGACATACAGACAGAAGGGCCACCTACCGGATCCAATTGTGTTTTCACACCATCCAGGAAACCATTGAAATATTCACAAAAAAATTCATCCAAATCGGTTCAGCTGTTTAGGAGGAGTTAGGCGACAATCAGATGTACAAAAGAAATAAATATTCGCGGCTTCACTCGCGTTAAATTCTGCTAACCCACGTGACGGATCCTGTTAATTCAGTCCAGTCCAGTCCAGTTCCATCCATCCATCCATCCATCCTTTTATTCGGACCGTCCAGTCCAGTCCAGTCCAGTCACTATCCCACTATCCCACTATCTCACCCCATGTCCAGTCCCGTCCCATGTCCCGTCCCGTCCCATGTTAAATGTCCCATCCCGTCCCATGTCCAATGTCCCGTCTCATGTACCATGTCCCGTCCCGGCCCATGTCCCTTCTCAAGTCCCGTCTCGTCCCATGTCCCGTCCCGAAAAATATACTTAACAAGAATTTAATTGAACACCTTTCTTTGACTTATTCATTAAACTTAGGTAGAAAATCGTGTGCAGAAGGAAGGCAGAGGACCGAGAATTGTGGCGTAACTTGGGAGAGGCCTATGTCCAGCACTGAACTGCGACAGGCTGAGTTGAGAGAGAAAATCTTGTCGTACTTTTGTAAAAAAAAACTCGGGACAGTAACATTTCAGGTCTTCCCCGCATTTCCCGGCCATCTTGCAACCCTAGTTCGAGCGGTACGTTCAAAGGAATGCATGGCTATCGTACACAGCTATCGAGCATGTCTTTATGTATGCAAATTCGAGATGTGAGAGATCATTATTGAAACGCTGATGAACTTTAATGTAATATGAGAAACCATACTTAACTACCTATTTCGTGTTTGAATGATGCGCTTTGAAAGTTCAAGTGGCGGTTTGATTTATTCTAACGTAATTAAATGGTGTCGTACGTTTTCGAATATGAGGAAAATGTCACCTACCGCTTTACGACTGTATTATAGAACTATTTAATGTTAAAGTGGCGTAAATGATGCGCTTCTTAAGTGTCGTATGTTAATGCCACCAATTTACGAAATAGGATAAGTTGACGCAGTTTTGAGTAGAAGTTTTTAAACTTTCGCGAATCCTTTACAGCTTAATAACTTCTACAGTTATAAACATAAGTAAATGAAATTTTGTTAAAAAATAGTCTACATATAGATCTCAATTTTAAAAGAATAAAAAAATCGTTTTTACGTATTTTAGGGGTGGCGTCCATACATATGAAATGGGGGTGAATAATTTTTTTTCGCTGCACCCCCTCGTGTGGGGTATCATTGAATAGGTCTACTAAAATGAAGGTAATGTTTCATACACCACTTTTTTATCAGGTGTACCATCTGCGAAATATAGCCCGCCAAAGTGGCTTGCAATGTGTCCCCCCCCCTGCCATTTCTAAACTATGCAACGTAGAAACTTATAATTTTCCACATTGATAGACCTTTGTAAAAACTCTCTTTTAAAATTATTTCGAGTATAATGTGATTATAATTTTTTGAGTTATAGAAAACGCCTGAAAATGGGTTTTCAGGAAATGTCGGCATCGGATTTGTTGGCTCCTGAAACGGCCTGAAAACATGTTTCAGGCGCCTGAAAACAACGGCAACTTACTCAAAATTTCGATTCTTTGGTATGTGATAGAGCCTCCTCTGATACGGACTGAAAATGCATTTCAGCCTGCTGAAAACGTCTCTAAGTCCAGGAAAATCGAGGTTGAAGTATTTCAGTCCACTCTAATTAACCCTCCGTCGTAACACTACCCCCTCCTAAGACATGCTCGTCCCGAGCATCATTATCTCCGTAGTACCGGGCCAGTCGATCAATGTGTACAATCTTCGGTTGATTGCGTCCGTCCTTTCGGATTCGGTAGGTGACATCGTTGATCTTCGTGATGATTATATACGGCCCATCCCAATCAGGTTGTAATTTTGGAGATTTTCCCTTCCGGCGTACCGGATTGTGCAACCAAACTTTGGAACCTTCCTGGAATACTTCATGGTTCAGCTTTCTGTTTTTGTCCTAAAATAATAATAATAGTTTTGTCAGTGTCACGTATATTATGTTGTGTCGAAGCTTTTAGCAGTAAAAAAGTCTAGACATAAGCATCTCAGGAATTAATAAGCGGATATGTCAGTAAGAGAGTATGTACTTTGGAGAGTGTGCGCAAGAGCTCCATGAGCTTATTCCGCCATCTCCTTTCTTTTATCGGACTACACGCCGCACTGCAGGATATCATCCACATTTGGTGGAAATCCCTACTATCAGGACCAAGCGCTTTGAGAACTCTTTCATAATGCGCACAGCCAAGTTGTGGAATTCACTGCCGGCATCTGTATTTCCGGGCACTTATAACCCTAACGCCTTTAAAGCTGGAGTGAATCGGCACCTAATAGGTTTGCTCGCTCCATCGTCGACCACATCCTGACAAAGCTGTCTAGATTGTGGTCAAGAGCAGATCTATAAATCATAAAAAAAAAAAAAAAAAAAAAGAAAACAGAAAAGAAATAGAGTAAGAAAGAAAACAATAATATGACTCTTCGTGTGCAAAATGGTTGAAATGGCAAAATAAAATGTTTTTCTGCCAATGTATCGTATCGTCTGTTTGAAAGCCCGCAATCCTCAAAACAAATATAAACATAAGCCGACATGTCAGTCAAGTTTATAGCGTCGAGTCAGCGACTATTTTGGCAAGTAACTTTAAAAGATGGCGCGTTTAGTCTGGATTCCAAAATGGTATGCCACTTACTAATTGCTACTTCTTAATTGAGGAAAAAAAAAATTGTTAGTTTTAGGTAAGTTTGAAATAAAATTCAGTTGTTGGATTTCTTTAGTTATAATTTTTATTAAATCAGATTTACCGAGTTTATATTAAATGTTCGAACTGTTGGCCTTCAGCTGCACATTAATAAATACTAGATGATCGGGATAACGCTCAGAATTTGGGTATCTCTTACGAGATAGATAGTGACGCTACTTTTATCTAAGAGCGAGACGGATTGACACATAATTTCGTCTGTGTGAGTGAAACAGATAGAGACGCCACTCTGGCGAAACAGGGATGCGTTAGGTAAATTGTGCAATACTGCAGCACGTTACGCTCTTTCGTTTTCTAAGCATCCTTTTGTATTTGTAGTGACTTCATACTTACAACTGTGGCTTTGTTTATTGGACTTCATTCGCATTGTGATTTTGATTTATCTGCACTGTTTCTGACGACCCCGGACTTGTTTTAATCGTAATCCCGTATTTTGTGTAGTTTGTTATCATGCCATCTCGATACACCACACAGGAATACGCCAACATGCATCTCATTTATGGAGAATGCTTATGCAACGCCAATGCTGCAGCAAGAATGTATCGTAAGAGATATCCAAATGTGCAGCTGAAGGCAAACAGTTCGAACATTTAATATAAACTCGGTAAATCTGATTTAATAAAAATTATAACTAAAGAAATCCAACAACTGAATTTTATTTTAAACTTACCTAACATAACAAAAACATAATAACATAACATCACGCCTGTATTTCCCCGAAGGGGTAGGCAGAGGTGTATAGTACACCCACATTTCGCCAGTTATGTTATAGTCCCATGTAATAGGTGGCGAGCCTATTGCCATTGACCGGGCACAAATCCATACTCCGGGCTGCTACTGAGAATTTCCTAATGAAAAAACCCAATAACACTTTGCCCGACCCGGGAATCGAACCCAGGACCCCACGCTCAGCAGTCGCGCTTGCAACCACTAGACCAACGAGGCAGTCAAAAACTAACAATTTACTTACCTAAAACTAACAAAATTTTTTTCCTCAATTAAGAAGTAGCAATTAGTAAGTGGCATACCATTTTGGAATGTTTTTTTCTTCCATACATCTCTATCAGCCGTCATCTCCGTGTTCACTTTCTTTCTATTCATATCATCTTTCACACAATCCATCCATATTTTCTTCGGTCTCCCTCTTTTCTTATAGCCATCAACATTCATACTTAAAACTTGCCTCGTAACATGCTCCTCATTCCTCCTCATCACATGTCCATACCATGACAGTCTATGGCTACTTAACTTCTCTGTCACTGGCGCTACTTTCAGACTCCCTCTTACATATTCATTCCTTATCCTATCCATTCTCGTTACACCACACATTCCTCTTAACATTCTCATCTCAGCTGCATGCACTTGCCTTTCATTAATTCCTTTCGTAGCCCAACATTCCGATCCATACAGGACAGCAGGTCTTATCATGGTCTTATAGATTTTCCCCTTCAGTTTAAGAGGAATTCGAGAGTCACATGTAGTTCCCGTGACCTGCCGCCATTTCAACCATCCTGTTAATTCGGTGCTTGACTGTCCGGTCTATTCTCATTTCTCTTTCGTGCTCCATCATCAGACGATCTAGTTGATGCTGCAGCATCAGGTCAAGGTTACCATGTACTTGCAACATCATCGGAGTAAATACCAAATTTCGAAACGATCAGACCTGTGGAAGTTGCTCACATCTAACTAATTTATGTTTTTTATTATTACGAGACAAGCTTAATTTATTGTTTCCTATGAAATTAGAAGAGTACCTACATTATTTTGAAAGTTTTTATTGCATACATGACTCGTGATACGAAGATACATTCGGATACACTGATACGATTTGGGAGCGGGGTGTACGAGAGATAGATTGATGCAGAGCAAGTGAACTAGTTCATTTGTATCTTTCGTTCGCGAACTACCCATGTCTATTACAGTTAATTTTATTGATACGAGACTGAAACTCCAAAATCGACTTCGCACATCACATCCAAAATTCCAAATTATGTAATAAATAGGTACTTAATCTCAAATATTGGTATCACACACGTGTTGCTCAGCGGGGAGGCGAAACATGAAAAGTCTAAAAAACATAAGCTACGTAGTTTTATTAAAGTTGTCATACCGTCATCTTCACTTCGTATTTATACGTCATCCGACAGAATTGTCGAGGTAACTTTTTGCATCGTTCGATCAAGCTTCTCTCGAAGCATCGTTGAAATCTACTCAAATGGGCTTTCACTAATTACTGCGGAATTTCTGTTCCGATTTAATTTATAGACTGCCGATGTCTACCGTGTCTTCCGTGTCTAATAATTTCACGATCTCCTAGTTTGTTAGTAAAACGATATTTTCGATGATATTATACGTACTACAATCGGCTTGAGGAAAATTATCTTTATTGCTTGGGAATAATGTTCAAGTTTACTGGTTTTTTTTTCGCTTAATGAGATTTATATAAATCAGAATTATTGTTGGTTCTTCTTTAAATAAAATATATGTTGGAACGAATAAAAAGTTCGGATCTTTACATAGGATATTATTATATTAACTGACATAGGTAAAGATTCGAACTTATTCGAAAAAAATATCAAGGAACCCTTATAGTTTCGTCATGTCCGTCTGTCCTAATCCTTTACAGCTTAATAACATCTACAGTTATAAACATAAGTAAATGTTTTTTTTTTTAATAGTCTACATATATATCTCAATTTTAAAAGAATAAAAAAATCATTTTTACGTATTTTAGGAACAACCAAGTTTTATCATACAAACGGTCTTTCAAATTAAAAGAAACTGTATCTGCTGAAAGAAACATTTGTAACTCGGCTCTAAGTTCAAATAGCCTTGAAGCGAAGTTGGAATGAACATTGAATGTTTTCATACATTCATTCAGTTAACCGTCGAGTTATTACTCGGAGCCATGGTATAATAAGATGTTTCACCAGGGCATTATTTGCTAAGACCATTTTTCTCTAAGGTTAATGACCTATGAACTAGGACGTCTTAAGTATTTTTCAGTTTTCTCACTATAACTAAAAAATTTATAATCACATTATACTCGAAATAATTTTAAAAGAGAGTTTTTATAAAGGTCTATCAATGTGGAAGACTATAAGTTTCTACGTTGCATAGTTTAGAAATGGCAGGGGGGGGACACATTGCAAATATCTTCGGGACATTTTTACACAGCACCATCTAGTCCCAAACTAAGCAGAGCTTGTGATATGGGTACTAGACAATATAATATATATTATAGCAGTCGTTTATTCAGCTGTGACTCATTTGCATATTATTTTCCGCTCACCGCTCGCACCTTCACCCCATCACAACCCATCAAAGCGTCCGCAGAAATAGTATAAGCGCACAGCTTGGGAGTTTCCCACCATTGTGCCCGTAAACGAGCCATTGTGTACCCACCTTGGCCGACATCTAGCCAGGCTGATGATAACTATGATCGGTACTCAGCAGCTATTCCATAGCCATGGTCTCAGGAAGTCAGATTCTTAGGTAATTAACGGATTCTTGTACTTCAAGGGACGATACGATCGTGAGAGATCGTTACATAAAAACTTGTGCGATCAGGGGACCCCGTCAGAAACGAAGTTATCCTTAAAATTTTGGGGGGTCTGTTTCGGGGGTTCAAAGGGGCACAAGGGGGGTCAAAAGGGGCACCTGGGCGTTAAAAGGGAGTTCTATATTTTACACAAAATGGCGCTTGAAGGTAAGGTCAGCTGACAACTCCATGTCCGGATATTCAATGTACTCTAGCGTGACGTAACGCTACATTTTCTCCCGAATCACACGTACCGCAAGCCCCCACAAGGAACTTCGTTACAATAACATAGTCAGCCCATTACTGTACCACTGCTGGGCACGGGCGTCTTCTCAGAATTAGAAGGGTTAGGCCTTAGTCAGTGGTGGCGTAGAGAGAGGGTGGTCCGCTCCGGGTGCCAAGTACTAAGGGGTGACAAGAGGGTGACACTCCGCAATTCCGAAAACTTATGCCAGGAGAAAAGGCCAAAGATGCTGGACTAACAAAGCCAGAAGAGCTGTAGAGAGCAAGGTTAGAATGTCTTGATATATTATACGAAGAACTAGACCTATTTTTAAAGCTATTAATCGATAGAGTCAACAATAAATACCAAATAACTTCAACAAACATTGTGTCCTAGATTGAAGAAAGACCATGAAATCTAACATAGTTTAGTACATACATACATACATAACATCACGCCTTTATTTCCCCGAAGGGGTAGGCAGAGGTGTATAGTAAATCAAAGCTCAACTTAAAACTAGTTTTAAACAGAGATCAACGCTTGAGTATCCTTCTGGAATACGGGCCTAACACTTCAATACCTGTATCAAATGTTGCAAAATCAATACGATTAGTGAAACAGAATGACACACAAATAGTAGCCTTGTGAGTGCTCTGTAGTGGTGTAACGTTACTTTCTGTTGACAGGTTCATTTCCTCTTGGCCCAATTCCTCTTTTCCTATCTAGTCTAGGTTGGTCCATGGACCAGAACCATATGGCCAGCCAAGTGATTGCAATAGCTGATGACTATCGGACTTGAACATATTTTGTGTAAAACAGGATAGAGATCCACGAAGGGCTCATCAGGCTTGATTTAGGTTATTTTTAGAACCTACAGTTCTCTAAGGAGAAAGAACCGACGTGAGATTTTAGTCGGTATAGGAGTTCGACATAACTCTCCATCTCCATGAATTATTTCCTCACGGTAAAAACGGTTTTCCTTAGCAGATTTGATTCTATTCTTGATTTTTGGTTCGCCAGTTCGATGGAATGGGTAGACTGTCGTATAGGATTGTTTCTAAAACCGGAAACCGACTATAAATCATAGATTACTACGCTATAAACAGCTACAAATGCAATTTCGTTTATCCAAACCAAAATGTTTTCGTAACTCATCTACTGTGCATTATCGTTTTACGGGTGATGTGTCATTACCATGTTTATAAAACCGAGCGTGTAGGTGTCTAGACCGATTTCATGCTAGGCAGTGAAACATGCGTTTAAATTTAAGCTTCGCCTGCTTTTCTCTGTAAATAGCTCCAGAATTTGCTATAAAAGTTTTGACCTATGGTGATTAATCGTTGATTTATTTCCTTAACATAATATATAATGGCAGGTTTAACTATACTCATCATATTATTATAGTATTGCCGCAAAATTAAGAGTATTATAATAGCATTCGAAATTCACATTTGTGGAAGCCGCACACTACTTTATTAATTGGTTTTATTAATAAAACCAGTAATAAATCAGACTATTTTAGATTTTAGATATTACTTAGTTATATAATGCTCCTGATTTAGGTTTGGAGTATTACCACAGCCTAAAGCTTCTATTGTGCGTTATAAAAGCAAGCATTTATATACAGTCTCTGGGTTATACCTGAGATGTACATAGCAGGCTAGGATCACATATTTACCATCGTTATCTTAGCATCATTTACATAAATAAGTTCTTTATAAAGTTTTGAATAAATACAAGACTACTAATACACACTACTACTACTATTATTATGATACTACCTATTTTGAGACATATTTCACGCATAATTATGATATGCATACGTTTTGACAATTATACAATTATTAAATCAATACGATTTTCCAATCATAAATTGAATAATAATTTAGATGATGCATAAACGAGTCAATAAATAATAATAAATAAATACTACCCACGATCGGTTCCCAATCTTCAATTCCATCCAAAGGTTGTCTGGAAGAGATTGTCTTGTGCGATAAGACCGCTCATTTTACTTAAATAATATAATATTTCTGTTCCTGTTTCTGTCTTTGTTTTCGTTTGGTGTATGTATAATAAGGAATATAATAAATAAATACTGTAAAATCAACTATGTGCAGAAAACCCTGGAACATAATACAATTACATTTCCGCTAACGATGACTCTGTGACTTATCATACTTACATTCTACTACAGGGCAAACCTTTCTGCATCAGAAACTGGATTAAAAAGTAACTAATATACCTTGCCTATGTTGAAACTTACTACTTCAACACCAATGACACCCCCTTTATTTGCGAGTTTGGTGGTCCAAGTAAAGGTGTACTGTCCGGGGATAGGATGCACGGCGCAAATAGCAAGTTCGAGGCCAATTTGAGCTATCCGCTGCCAAGTCATTGCTATCCGCCAGTCATCGGCGCAGTTGTCTATCATAAATAACTGAAACACCAATAAAATTCTTTAAACAAAACAGAAACATAACAATCACAATAAACAAGATTCTCAAATTTTACAAAAGTTAAAATTTTGGATGGCTGTGTAGAATCTCGTGAACGCTTCCCGATCCAATCTTCAATATGTGTTGAATCTCCTGATATGTAATTCGCCTATTGCCTTGGATTAAATTTTTCACTGCTAGCACGTTTTCTTCGGTAACAGCCGTCAAAGGGCGACCGCTTCTTTCGTCATCCCCCAAAGTTGGTCGACCGCGCTTGAATTCGTTATACCAACGATACACGGTTGCCTTGGAAGGGCCTTCATCCATGAATGCCATTTGAAGTCTATCGTACGATTCATCCGGTTTCAGGCGACACTTGAAATCGTATGCACGCGCGCCCCGCCCGCTTTTCCATTCTATCTATCTATTTCTGTAGGTCACTCGAAGTTGTTGACGATTATGTATACCTAGGACAAACTGTCCAGCTAGGTAAGTCCAACTTCGAGAAAGAGGTCAATCGTCGAATCCGACTCGGTTGGGCAGCGTTCGGGAAGCTACGCAATATCTTCTCGTCCAAAATACCGCAGTGTCTCAAGACGAAAGTCTTTGACCAGTGTGTGTTGCCAGTAATTACTTACGGTACTGAAACGTGGTCGCTCACAATGGGCCTGATAAGAAGGCTCAAAGTCACTCAAAGGGCAATGGAGAGGGCTATGCTCGGAGTGTCCCTGCGTGATCGAATCAGAAATGAGGAGATTCGCAGGAGAACGAAAGTAACCGACATAGCCCGAAGAATTGCCAAACTTAAGTGGCAGTGGGCGGGGCACATTGCTCGCAGAACGGATGGCCGATGGGGCAGTAAAGTTCTGGAGTGGCGACCGCGTACTGGAAGGCGCAGCGTGGGTAGGCCCCCCACAAGGTGGACTGACGACCTGGTGAAGGTCGCGGGAATCTGCTGGATGCAGAAGGCACAGGACCGGTCGTTGTGGCGATGTTTGGGGGAGGCCTATGTCCAGCAGTGGACGTCTTTCGGCTGAAATGATGATGATGATGATTTCTGTAGGTGAAGCTAGTGCATATTTTTGAGATTGATTTCCTGTAAACAGCCAAATGTATTATGCAAATTGCAAATACCTGCGCTCTGGTTTTAGAATGTGAGGCACGGTCATTGCAGCCTTTGTTCTCTGTCATTCACTGAATTCATTCAATTAAATACCTGTTTTAATCAATGAATACTGAACAGAATATCACTTCAATACCTACATTCACAACATGAATGTACTGAATATGAATATAGTTGTAACTTGTACTGAACCCAATATATTTATTCATTTCAACATTTTCATCTTTAGGCAGTTGACTGTGACGAACCGCGGAAAGTAAATCATTTCAAATGAGCGTAAGACATTGGGTAAACGATCGTTCGGAATTTTTATTAGTCGTCAGTTCTCCGAGTATAGAAGATAGGATAGCAGTAATTAAATTCTAAAAAAATCTAATATTGATCAAATCAAACTGTAATGTTGATTATAAGCATAATGAAAAATAACATTGTTATTAAATGTTATATGCGTAGGTAAGTGTAATAGACCAGTACCACAGAATATCTAATAGTACTAACGTACAGAACGGCCACTCACCGCCCCCCGCCAATTTAAGATCCTCACCCGCGCCCCGCACGTGCCCGCTGTTTGACGGCAATTGGACTGCAATATTCAGTGGGTGTCAATCGCCAGTCGAGTGCGTTATGCAATATATTTTTTGGTGTTTATAGTTGTATTTTTTATTGAAAATGGTAAAGTATTGTGCTTTACACGGATGTGTGTCTACATCTAGACAAAAAACAAGACTTTTTGATTTCCGAAGGATAGGTAGAACTAAAGAACAGCGATCATTTAATTTTACAATCAAATGATTTTTTTGTACTTTACCAATTATGACAAAAAGGAAAAAAAACAATAAACTTGTAATGCTTGAAAGCTTTGAGTACCTATTTATTGTATTTTATTATAGGTAGGTAGGTATCTACTTACCGCGAGAGTTTAATTTTACAACTATAGTGAGAGATTTTTTTCTGTAAAATTACGTATCCCAGGCGCGGGTGCGGGCCCTGGCCCCGGATTCCCAGGTGCCGGTGCCGGCCCTGGCCCCGGCTTCCCAGGCGGGGGTGCGGGCCCCGGCCCCGGCTTCCCAGGAGGGGGCCCGGGCCCGGGCTGGCCGTCGTGGTCGTGGCCACCGCCGCTGGTGGCGCAGCCCCCGCCCAACATGGGCAGCGCCGCCGTGCCTGATGGTGGTGAGTTGCTACGTATTTTAATATTTTAGTATAGGTGCGGCACGCTATGATGGCGTTTTTGACGTTTGCCTGCTCATGAAGATCCGTAAATATTGACAGCTACGTACCAGGCCCCTCAGAAAGTATTGCGAAAAAAAGTTTTTATATATGGGAGACTGGCCAGTTATAATGTTTTTCGAAAATATGATTATTTATAAGTAAAAATAAGTAAGTTCCAATTTCAAAATTTCCCTCCACATTTTTTGCGAGTTAATTCAAAGTATTGTGTCTCACTGAAATATGGATCTGCGCCGGGAACATTTTAGAGCTATGATTTTATACGATTTCAAGTGTCGCCTGAAACCGGATGAATCGTACGATAGACTTCAAATGGCATTCATGGATGAAGGCCCTTCCAAGGCAACCGTGTATCGTTGGTATAACGAATTCAAGCGCGGTCGACCAACTTTGGGGGATGACGAAAGAAGCGGTCGCCCGTTGACGGCTGTTACCGAAGAAAACGTGCTAGCAGTGAAAAATTTAATCCAAGACAATAGGCGAATTACATATCAGGAGATTCAACACATATTGAAGATTGGATCGGGAAGCGTTCACGAGATTCTACACAGCCATCTTCGCGTGAGGAGGATAGTATCACGCTGGGTGCCGCACAACCTCACCGATGCTCAGAAGCAGGCCCGGGTGGAATGGTGCCGTGATATGCTTAACAAATTTGAAGCAGGCTCGTCTCGGCGTGTTTACGACATCGTTACAGGTGATGAGTCCTGGATTTATCAATACGACCCAGAAACCAAGCGCCAGTCGACTGTTTGGGTGTTTCAAAATGAGCCAACGCCTACCAAAGTGAAGCGATCTAGAAGCGGGGGTAAGATTTTGATCGCTAGCTTTTTTAATTTGACTGGCCACTTGGTATCAATTCCCTTACGGGATCAAAGAAGCATTAATGCCGAATGGTATACTACCAAATGTTTGCCAGAAGTTTTCTCTGTTATAAGCAACAAGCGACCAAACACAGGGCTCCGCGGGCTACTGCTCCACCACGACAATGCACCTGCGCACACCGCACTCAAAACGAGGGACTTCCTGGACAGCACGCCAGTCAAACTCCTGGGTCACCCTCCTTACAGTGGCTGAGACCATGGAGGACCTCGGTACAATGCTCGATGACCTCAGTAGAGCTTCTGATAGAGTGGGTCTTAAAATGAATATGGACAAGACAAAGGTTATGTTGAATTCCCATATAGCACCCATTCCCGTAAACATCGGAGAATCTACACTCGAAGTTGTTGACGATTATGTATACCTAGGACAAACTGTCCAGCTAGGTAAGTCCAACTTCGAGAGAGAGGTCAATCGTCGAATCCGACTCGGTTGGGCAGCGTTCGGGAAGCTACGCAATATCTTCTCGTCCAAAATACCGCAGTGTCTCAAGACGAAAGTCTTTGACCAGTGTGTGTTGCCAGTAATTACTTACGGTACTGAAACGTGGTCGCTCACAATGGGCCTGATAAGAAGGCTCAAAGTCACTCAAAGGGCAATGGAGAGGGCTATGCTCGGAGTGTCCCTGCGTGATCGAATCAGAAATGAGGAGATTCGCAGGAGAACGAAAGTAACCGACATAGCCCGAAGAATTAGTAATTAAAAACAGTATTGTGTCATGAGTGTTTCATAATTACCTATACTTTAATATATATGATTTACTTATATATCTTATATTCATAAATAATATATTACAACTAATAACTAATAACTTAACCCTATTCTCGCTCATTGAAACCAATTCTTATTCAACTCAATTTTATCACCTCTCAAAAGTACCTGCCAATACACAGCACATGTAATCTTAAAAGCTAAACTAATCCACTGACCAATGGTCCATTTTGTGCAGAAATCGGTTTATATCACAGGGCTAGTATCTATTAGTCCCCCGTCTCGGGGGACGCGCAGGCCCGCGTGTTACCTGTCGGATGTTATTATTTTTTTACTCTCTTTTCATCGGATTTTTAGGGTTGAGTATCGGGAAGGTGAAAACGAAAGAGCGTCGAGTCTTTCCGTGTTTGGGAATGTGTTGATTTAGCCTAAAATATAATAGAGCTCGACTTATACAATGTTATAATAAAACAAAGTTTAACCGGATTAAATCGTGTATATTATTTAAATTGGTTTTCTTGATGTTACGAAAGCTTTGCAGCATTTCGTGGTCGTAGGTAGACTAAGATGACAAGCGTCTTTACAGATATTTCTAAAAAAATATTTTAATCTACCGTATAATATTAAAATCGTGTCGATGCACGTAGTAATCACTCACAATATCATTATCTTTTACAGTGTTGCGTGCTGTTTGGGACTTGATTATTTTTAGGACTGGGTTCCAAACAGGTGGTAGCTGCCAACCATCTTCTGTATTAAAATTTGATGTTTTTTAATTTCAATTTATACAATGTGTTATTGAAATAACCGAAAACCTCACAAGGGGTCATTGTACTCATCAGTATGAACTACTTTTACTATGGGACCAAACCTGAAATCGCGAAAAAAAAACAGCTGATCCCATAATTTTTTCGATTTATGTGAACTAAATATATTACCATATTCGTATGGCAACCGGGACCAACAGCTTAACGTGCTCTCCATAGCACGAACCCCTCGATGTGCAACGAAACGATCACCCATCGAAGGATGGACCGCGGCTCGGATAGCTTAATTCGCAACTCGAGCCCATGGTTCTGTCTACGTCACTAGATATTAATAGATACCTACGTAAAAGACCGGTCATTGTCTGCTTTAAAATTAGTCGTATTAATTTTAGCCCGTAATCTACTTAGTGATCCATGCTATATCCCATATGGATCACTAGATTTACGGGCTAATATCTATATACCCTTGTGCAAAGTCGGCTGGCATGAAAATCTGTTGTTTGCCACAGCGAATTACCTTCCCACGTCGTAACGTGTTACCTTATATTAATTCTCTTTGAAAAAGGGATAAGGAAACTATGTACAAATTGAAACTATGCATACGCTCTATTTGTCAAAAGCAATAATTTGTTCATGTGAGTAGAACTGTACTAGCATACATGGAGAGGCGGAACTGAACAGAGAAAACTGCTTTAGTTCGGCATGAATGGATGCGTGCACATACATGAAACAAACGATCTATTCAAGCTATACAATGTTGAATAGGAGGCAAAGGAGAAGGTGGCATCAATCTAGAGACAGCAAAACAAATACGATACAATGTGGGCGTGTCGATTACGTAGATTCTCAGTGCATATTAAATGTTGTAGTAACAAGTTTTCCTTATGAGATTCTTGTAGTTTGCATTGTGCCTCTACTGCGGGACATAGGCCTCCCCCAAGAGGATATGCCATAATCGCCACGCTTGGCAGGCGCGTTGACGATCGCAGTCGGTTGAATAAATACTAAGAGAACGCTGCTGCCCTTCCTCTGGTGAACTCCGACGACAATCACTCGGCATAAAATATGGAGTACCAGGGTTTCCTAAAATGTTGAAAGTCGTGTAGGACATACCTACACGACTTTTAACGTTTAATTTGCTACTTTTTCACGCTGAAAAGACCATGTCCTGGATTAATAACACATGGGATACTTTTTATCGATGTATCAAGCCGCGGGCGTCAGCTAGTGATATACATATAATGCTAATTATTATTATTATTATGTAGAGCCTATACTGTCCCACTGCAGGGCAAAGGCCTCCCTACTCTTTTTCCACTTCTCTCTATCTGTGGCCCAAGAAGTGTAATTAGATCTTTCTTTTCGCCAGCATTTATTTATAAGATGACTAACCCCTCTGCCTCGTTGATCTAGTGGTCGCAAGCGCGACTGCTGAGTGTGGGGTCTTGGGTTCGATTCCCGGCAAAGTGTTATTGGGTTTTTTCTTTAGGAAATTCTCAGTAGCAACCCGGAGTCTGGATTTGAGCCAAGTTAATGGCAATAGGCTCGCCCCCTATTATATGGGACTTACAACATAACACCTCTGCCTTCGGGGAAATACAGGCGTGATGTTATGTTATGTTAACTAACCCCATACAAGAACAAAATCATAAAATAAAAACAAATACAAAAACGTAATAGAAGAAACCAAATCCATCTCAAATAGTGAAACATCTCGGAAATTCTACTCCTCACCTTTGGAGATCCCTTCAGATCAATCGATGTTGTAAATAAAAGAGTTTGTTGAGGACACTCCACATCAAAGGTGGGAAGGTGGATAGCCACTCGCGAAGGGGATTCGCCGAATCATCCGTACAATAGCCGATTGTTACCGGCTAATAACTGACTGTTAGAAATAGAATTTGTATTATAAAAGAACATTTTTGTTTTGTTAATCCATTGGTAATAAGTACATTATGATACAAGTGAGCTAAGTTGGCTATTATACTCGAGGCTGGATTGCAGCCCGAGCCGAAGGCGAGAGCGTAATGGAGCAAAGAGTATAATAGTCAATCCTTACGGGTTTCATACGACCTTTTCAACACACTTGCGAGAAATTGGCCCGGACTGGGCGCCAAGAGTGACCTGCGCGTGGTCAGACAATGGTCCGAGTTGCAATTTGTGTTCCCCAACGAAGAGGCCAAGGCAGTAGCAATTGAAAAGCGCCACTATGTCCCAGGAAATTCTGTGCCCATAGACGTAGACGTGCATCATAGAGAAGGTGAGTCATAAATAAATATTACCGATGTAAAATACATGGCGATAAATCTGGTCATCGCTTTAAAGTTTAATTTCGTACATTGTTATACGAACACGAACACTTTTGTGAAACAATGTTTCAAGGTGTATACGTATTACTGCTTGAAGTATATGAAACACCAATGATCCCATGAGCCACAAAAAGCATAATTTTATGTATGATGATCTGACACCTGATGGCATTCTTTGCTAAAAATTGCGGTTTCAATTCAATTTGTTCTAAATGTTTATGTTATTTTTGTCTAGATGTTTATGTTATTTTTGTATGCAACGAACAATGTTTTAATTATAATGAATGTCACTTTACAATAAATACTAAGCGTGATATGGAATCAAATCCAAAACTCTGCATATTGCCAAAGGTAACAACTTACTCCTACGACACAATTAAATATAATGCGACCGCTCACTTTGCTAGAGTTCAAACTAAACAGTGCCTTACGAAACGTCTCCTTTTTAATTAAAAAGGTGACATTTCACAACTTAGATGGCTCCCTATTACGAATAAAACCTTTAAGCCTTTACTCAAGTAAGTCTCACCATTATACTTATTGTAATTGTAAACCAACTCTCGGCATACGACTGCTATTTGGATCTTGTTCTACGTTTGTCTATTGGATTGGATGGTCTCTTTTAGCCATTTAAATTTTAATCTGAACGAGCGACTTAGAATTTTAAGTATTTCAGCAGCACCCATAAATATGAATATTTGCTTCTTATGAGCAATCGATTAAACAATTTGACCATGGTGTTTCAAACAATGTAGGCTTACCTTCAAGTCTGTTGATTGTGAAGGTCAAGGGTAGAGGCCAATAATCTGTTCACTATCTCATTCACTTACCCCTCCCAACGCATTTTACTTGAAAGTGCCGTAAAAGATCGAATGTAAAAGTGACAAAATGGCAATTTAGTAAAGAGTGAGACCAATATATTCGATTATTATTTAGAGGTTTTCGTCTATTCGAGATGACAATTTATAAACAAATATCAACCTAACCTTAGATATCGATCATCAACTTGCATTCCATATCTTGTTAGCTTATATTTGAAGATTCTTTATCAAACTTGTAGTACTACTGTGTTTACGTAAGAAAAGAGCCACTAAAATCACATATTTTAAAATCTTCAACAATTTAAGTGGCAGAGATAATAAGCCCTGATTTATTGGCATGTCGCAGATCGCCCCTTTTCCGGGTGGCTCGCCAATAACCATGACGCACTCAAAAGATTACGTGAATACGAAGATAGGGCTTCGGAACTATTTATAGAGTTTGTCAAAGATTTTCTTTGTAATTTGTTAAAGAAACATCCGACTTACGGTATCGTATTCAGTAAGACGCAACTATTCCATGAGAGCATTTTTTGTATGGGTCCGCGTATTGTGAATGGTCTTCCACTTTCATTGCGAAATATTACCGATATAAAAAAATTCAAAAAGAAACTTTACGAGATGCTTGTTGTAAAGTGCTACTACTCGATTAGTGATTTTTTAAATGATAAGACACTGAATCCTCCGAAGTATTAGGACAAGCCAGCATAACTAAATAGTAAATTGCAGTGTAAATTGTGACTAAACGGTATTTGTTGTTATAATAATTATGGTTATAGGTATAGGTGGTGTAGGTATTCTATCTATTGACGGTAAATAGATTGGACATGCTTATAATTTTATTATTTATTAATTAAAAATTTGATATTTTATGTTTTTTTCGGGAGACTAACAAATTAAACTACATGCAGTTGGCATTTTATAAAATGAACCGGCATCCCGTTTTAATATTATTGCAACAAGTAAATCGAATGAACTTTAAAAAAAAATCGAAAATTTTCAGAAACAGCAGGGCAGATAAATATTTATTTATCTGCCCTGTCCCCTTCCCCCCGGATCTATGTACAGTACAGACGTGCTTTGTGACCCGTGGTATTCATATTTTAATTAAAATTTTAAATTCAAAATATTCATTCGAGTACCAGGAGTGCATATAACGCAAGAAGATAAGTTGGCAGTGTGTGACGAGCAACACATACACCTGTCTCTCCGTGTGTCCCGGCTGCGTGAGTAATTAGCGAATAAGGTCGTTGCACTTTGGCGTAACCACGCCCGTACACCCTAGCGATAACAGGATTTGCGCACACGCCGCGCCGCCGCAAGTGCTCTGCCCACTGCTACCGCCCAAGTTTCGTTAGCCTACGTGCTGTTGATGGGGCACGTTGACAACTCCGATAAGTACAAGGGAGCTAGGCGAACACAGAAGCGCATTACGTACGTCGTGCCGGGACAATCAATTTTGTTATCTATTAACAAAAGGAGCACCTGAGGCTCTCTGTTTTTGTAAATATGCCACTTAGGCGGACTCCACCACGTGCAACAACCTCGTCTGAACCCATGGAATCACCATATCATGGTGGATCTGAGCCAAATATTTCTACCTGCAGGGATGATGTTGATCTTGGAGACTTCTCTAGTGTGGTTACCGCACGCGGAACAAAGCGTAAACATGACCAAGACTTCAAAGAGGAACTACAGGCACTCAAAGCAGATACCCTAAGCACACTGAACTCTTGGAAAGACTCTCAAAATAGTAAGTTTGAGACAATCCTTACGACAATTAATGAGCTTCGTAATGAATACAAAGAGTTGCACGTAAGTGTAAAATTCGTTAGCGACAAATATGATGAGATTAAGGATACAATTACTTCACTAGAGAAGGAAAAACGTGAACAATTAAATCATATTCATGAGATTGAGAATAAGCTGGAATCTATGGAGAGAAGTCTGAAATGTTCTACTATAGAGATTCGAAACATACCCAAAAATCAACATACGGAAACGACGGGCGATCTAATAAACATTGTACAAAACATTGGTAACGTAATTAATGTTGACATCCAGGAGCAAGGGATCAGAGATATTTTCAGGGTGACTACTAAGACAGACAATTATAAACCTATAATCATTGAATTCACTAGTAAAATTTCGAAGGACAGAGTTATCTCAGCAGTTAAAACATTTAATAAGCAAAATGCCAACAATAAATTGAACACTCCCACTTAAAAATTAATGAGACTCCGACACCGATATATATAACTGAAACTCTCACAGCCAACGCTAGGAAGCTATTCTACATGAGTAGAGAATTTGCAAAAGCACACAAATATGCATTTTGTTGGGTATCGTATGGACGCATTTATCTACGTAAAGCCGAAATATTATAGTTGAAGGAGATATTGGTGATTACGACGCAGTCAGCAGGACGAGAGGAATTTAGAGGATGAAGGAAATAGGCGACTTTAAATTAGAAATATAGTGGGAAACTAATAGAAATGAGGAAAGAAAGCTTCCGATCCGATAACCACGAATTCATCGTGTGGGTAATACTGAACTACTGACAAGGACGACATGGTCCATTTGAATAATACAGGAATTCTGAGGGGACGGCGCGTACGCAGTCCCCACTACCAAAAATAACGCGTCCGAGTTATCCACATTAGGGATAATCGCAGGGGTCAACCCAACCGCAGTGCAATGGGAAGGCCTCGCCCTGGGGGAACCGCCTGTTTGATCACGGTATTTAGATATCACGGTATTAAATTGTATTGCTTTTCGGTAGACAGTAATAATCTGTCTAGTAGATAAGATTTATCACAACTGAAACAAACAAAAACAAACACTGTCTGGGTTTAAGCTAACACAGAACACATAACAAACATAGCATCAAGCCTGTATTTCCCCGAAGGGGTAGGCAGAGGTGTATAGTACACCCACATTTCGCCAGTTATGTTATAAGTCCCATGTAATAGGGGGCGAGCCTGGTTGCCAGTTTGCCATCCCTATTCTTCATACAGTAAAAGCCTGAGTAACCGACGACAGTGCCTCATTGTTCGACAAAAAACAATCTTCAGAAAATAAGAGCTAAATTATGATTTGGTATACGGTTAAATTTATCTAATAAACATTGAACTGTTACATAATGCACCACAAGTGGGAATATCGTTTGACGACGCGGATGACGCCCGGCCCGGAGTGTCTTCGAGATGTAAACATATGGAGGCGCCCTATTCTTCATACAGTAAAAGCCTGAGTAACCGACGACAGTGCCTCATTGTTCGACAAAAAACAATCTTCAGAAAATAAGAGCTAAATTATGATTTGGTATACGGTTAAATTTATCTAATAAACATTGAACTGTTACATAATGCACCACAAGTGGGTAATTCGCCAAAACTCTTAATTTTTGCCTAATTTCCATGGCCGGACATTTTATTCTGAATAAATGCCAGCTTGACTGCTCTTTGGATAGAAGAACAAAAACAAAAATTTTGAGTGTGGGAGGGGTGTTACTGAGAGCTTCCAAAAAAAAGTTATGGGGTCCGAAAGTTTTGGTCAGACATGGAAATTAGGAAGGTTCCAAGGAAATTAAATTTCCATTGCATGGAAATTAGGAATATGTCATGGAAATTAAAAATATGCTATCTAGTATGATAGATTTAATCAAAAATACAAATAATTCAATATTAAAAAATATATTAGTACGTTTCATAGTGACAGATAATAACTTAAATGTTATATTATGGAAACAAAATAGCATAAAACATACCATAAACCAGTCCAGGATTGTGGGTTACTTTATAAAAAACTACAAAATAAATCATCATCATCATCATTTATTTAAGAGATGGTCTCTTGTTGGTGGAGCATTTCTTATCTTTCTCTGCATTCCACCTCTTTTTTCCATATCTTTTTTTGATGAGATGTAGGTCTACTCTTAACCGCAATCTAGACAGCTTTGTCAAGATGTGGTCGAAGATGTCGAAAGCAAACCTATTAAGTGCCGATTTCCTCCAGCTTTAAAGGCGTTTGGGTTGTTGAAAACATAACTTGAAACTAAGACATGTTAAATGTAACGGTCTAGTTTTGATTTCAAAACGAGACACACTTTATACCTTCATTTCTCAGTTCGGCAAATCGACTTGCTGCACAATGCCTAGGTGGTATTGCTGTTATTATGGGCAAAGGTAATCGCTTAACATCTGGTGGGCCTTCAGCTTGTTTCGCCATCTCCATTTCCTACTCCGGAGTTGCCACCAAAATAGGAAAACATTTTAAAGAAAAAAGTCACTGAAAACCGGTGCTATGGATCTGCTCCTAGCATGAGGCACAGCAATATGCTGAAAGATGGCCGTTTTGCGCATATGTGACGTTTTTGACGCAAATAAATATTTTTTCTTTCTTTCTTTTATTCTACCAACCCGCACTAGGCTGGCGTCGTGAACTGAGGCCTTAACCTTCTCATTCGGAGAAGAGGTGCGTGCCCAGCAGTGGGACAGTAAAGGGCTGCTTATGATGATGATGATGGACGGAACAGAGCCACAGTGTTGGTTCACCCCTTACTCCACAAAACAGCATCATCAACTCAGCCTATGGCAGTCCATTGCTGGACATAGGCCTCTCCCAAGTTGTACCACAACACAGGGTCCTCTGCCTTCCGCATCCAGTCCCAAGCAGCCACGTTGTTCAGGTCGTCGGTCTATCTGACGGGGAACGCCCTACGCCGCGCCTGCCGACACGCGGTCTCCACTCAAGGACTGCTCTGCTCCAGCGGTCATCGATCTTTCGACAGACATGGCCAGCCCACTGCCGCTTCAGCTTACTGATCCCACAAGCTATGTCGGTCACTCCGGTTCTTCTCCGGATAATCTCGTAACGGATTTTATCCTTCAAAGAAACTCCAAGCATAGCTCGCTCCATAGCTCGCTGAGCGACTTTGAATTTGTGGATTAGCCCAACTGTCAGTATCCACGCCTCGGTACTATGTGAAGTACTCGGTATAATGCAAATAATTTATGTCATGACAGGCAGGAAGCACTGGTTGAAGACTTTTGTCTTCAAACTTTGCGGTATAGGAGACGAGAAGACTCGGCGAAGTTTGAAAAAACAGCATACTGTGTGATTAAACAAGCAAGCCCTGTCTACCACGAAGAATACAGGCCTGAAGAATACATTATGGTATATACCTAAGATAAAAGTTTCCCATGCAGTGACAAGCTGCCAGATTGCCCATCTTAAATTCCTACAATAAGGCTTTACTCGGTTGAGACATTTTCGAGAATCTCCCAGATAAGACTTTATAAATTCTGTTTCCAATATTTTAGTTGCTTTAGTTAAATGTCTACTAGAACTTATATTGTTGTGCTGTCGAAAAAACTAAGATAGAAGAAAGAACAAAAACCTAATACATATAAAACTGTTGAATTTTTTTCTATGTGAAATATTCTGTTAAATAAACTGCTATACAATATTGGATCGAAAATCTTCATTAAATTATATAATTTCGATTCTATATTATACTCATAAGTTGTGATTTTACATTAATTAATTATATTTATTTAAGATCTCCAACGAAGAATCTCCAAGGTAGGTAGGTAGGTATATAAAAATAGCGTTCACAGAAAACAATCATCATCAATCTGAAGAAAACTAAAGTTTACATAAAATCCCTTTGAAAACATTATTCCAGCACCCAAAAAGAAACTACGGCAAAAATATATCTTTGAAAGAGCACAATTCGCTTTTGAGTCGCGTTTAGGTGAGAATTTAATTAATTTCAACGTTTCGAGCGCTATTCGTCCTGTAGAGTGGAGCCCATAAAACCTAATGGACTTTCTCTGTCTAGCGTAAGGTAATTTTGCGTGAGACCTCCTCTCACGACCGTCCTGCAAATTGCAATTTTGCTGGGATTTGCACAAATTATTGTAGTATGTGATAGCTGATAACTGGGTGATATCATAAACACGTGCTTTGAAAACGTAAATAATTGGAGTGAACATGTGTGAAACTGCTTGAATATATGCTTATTCATTTTATTTATCACATAACAAAATGAAATAAATTCTATAGGATATATTTATTTATTTATTTATTTGTTCAGTGGTATACATAACAAAAACATTCTAAAGATGTAAACATAAACTCATTAGTTTTTTTTTTTTTAGTTTTTTTTATTGTAACTAGGTTTAGTATTTATTTATATTTCCCGTAAATTACAAGGGCATAGACCAATTTGTATTATAGTACGAATATTACAACGCTGCCCCTCCGAAGTACACAACAAGCGGCTGCGCAGTAGTCGTTTTTAGGTCTCAATAGTAACACGTATGTTAGCGGGGGCGTGGGAGCCGAGCTCTTACGGAAACACCCGAATAAGAGCAGTTATAATCGCTCATATACAGTATCATACATACACATACATACATACGTACGTACACACGGCTACACATCAAGCTGTACATTTCCAGTATAAGCTGACCTCGCATTGTATAGGTTTTCCTTACAACGCGAGGTCAGCCTTTACTGGTTTTTTACAGCTTGATGTGTAGCCGTGTGTACGTACGTATACATTGTATCTAATTTGCACATCTGACAAACCCATTTTCTGTCCAGTTCATTCTTGTCCATCCTAAGGTTGCCTGGAAGAAATCGCTGAGACTTCTTTCTGCGAGACATCAGGAAACTGTCTTACAGAAATCTTTGTGCATGAATTATATTTGCCCCCAAATTTTCCGCCCGTAAAATCTGCCGCCCTAGGCTCAAGCCTACTCAGCCTGATGGTAAATCCGCCATTGAGTAGAACCTCGATACCTTAAAGTTCAAGGGAAACGGATAAGAGTTCGTACATATTTTTACTCAGTAAGTCAGTACCTAGTGTGCTTTGGGGAACGAAAGGAACAGTGATCCGCTCGCTATTATTCACAAATTCAATATTTGCCTAAAATATGTTCATTTGTTTTTTTCCTCGCAAGTGTGTATGACACGCATGAGCATTGACTATTATCCTCTCGGCTCCATTACGCCCTCGCCTTCGGCTCGGGCTGCAATCCAGCCTCGAGTATAATAAATAGCCTACTTAGCTTAAGTTACTTGAAGCGAAGTTCGCTACGTCGTCGTTTACGTAACTATTGGAACATGAAGCAACTACGTCAACCAACCATCGCCATTCCACCGACATCCTACTGACACTCCTATACAACTCACATATTGCTTGGTAAGGAATTACGAAACAAATGCTTCGGCAACCTATTAGGTTTGGTGCTTGACATTCTGTGCACAAAAAGAAGCGTCCAAACACAAATTTATTTTCGAAACAAAACTAAATGAACAAAAACGAAAACGAACGCGGAAGGAGAACTTTAATTATACTGATGAATTAGTTAAAGTCAGTGTCAATAAAACAATGAGTTTTGACATGACCTTGACGAAGACATCTATTTATGATAAGCAACATTTGGAACTACGGTCAATGGCAATAGGCTCGCCCCCTATTACATGGGACTATAACATAACTGGCGAAATGTGGGTTACGACGAAATTGATAAAGTAGAGTAAACATACGATTCTCATCTATCTGACAGATTGACATCAAAGATTGTCTACTGTAAAGTGTAAAGTCATCAAAATATTTTAATAGAATAAATAAATAAAAGTTGGTCATGGCACTTAGTTGCCATCACGGCCTAAAGAGGCTGTCCATCACTTTCTTACATTCATAATATAGAACGTTGAAAACAAAAAATGACACTATGAACCGGCAAGAAAATCAACGGATGTGGATACACTTTTTTAAATAGGTAATTTTTATTAATGTTAGAAGTTAAAAAAAAACATTAAAAGTGACAATATTGCCTTTAATATACAACGTGGATATGACAATACGACAATAAATGAAAACACGGTTATTACTAGTCTATAATATCATTTTAAACACATAAATAAGTAGTTTATTAAAAAGTAAAAAAACGTTTTTTTTAACAAAATGAATATTAAAACATCGAAATAATAAGTAACACCATATTTTGTATTCATCTGTAATAATTGAGAAAGAGTTTAAAATCATATGGACTCGCATAGGTCTGACATAACGATCTTTGCCTATTCTAATACTTTACGTAAATTGCTTAAATAATCAAACACTAAAAAAAATAACGCATTAACGCATGCGGAGCGAAATCTGAAGATACAAATTGTATGTTTTTAATATTTTTTTGAAATTTGTTTCATACATTTTATATATTTATTATAGTAGGTATTTTTTTGTTAATGTATGAACTATTTCTATGTCAAGAAAATGTTGTGCCTGTCTGATGTAAATTGTCAAATTACTTGTACAAATGTCCACTGTAGGACTGTAGGTACTGGTTTATATCCTTGTATGTGTTTATGTTTAAGTTGTTGACGTGCCATAAATATTACCTACTTGTAGCTGACCGATACTAATTTGATTGATAAATCTTTCTTTCTGTCTATAAAATAATCATTTGAAATTTTCGAGGAACCTAAAGTGCATACTGCTTGGAAATTTTTGAGTAAAGCATGTTCAGAACTTAACTGCGATATGCTGAATTGAATGATTTGTCGTTCTTTCTGCTTTGTATTAAAATAGGAACATGTACAATATTTTATAAACCACACTCGGATTTAAAACCTTGAGAGAACAAGAGAAGTGCTATCATAATTAGTGTTATGTTGTCGGCAAACGCAGCGTAGGGCACCCTCCGACCAAGTGGACTGACGACCTGAATAAGGTGGCTGGGGGGACTGGATGCGGAAGGCAGACGACCAAGTGTTGTGGCGCAACTTGAGAAAGGCCTATGTCCGGCAGAGGACTGCGGTAGACTGAGTGATGATGTTGTGTTGTATGTGTGTTGTTGTTGTTATTAGTCTTGCGAAAATGCAAGACCGAAAGACTGCAAGACCAAGACTTTGTTAGTGTTGTCCAAAGTCTTGCAGTCTTGCGGTCTTGCGTTTTCAAAGTCTTGGTATTGCAAAAATGCAAGACCGTAAGAGTAAGACTTAGGGCCGCCCGGCCAGTTCCGCTGGATGCGGAAGGCACAGGACCGGTCGTTGTGGCGATGCTTGGGGGAGGCCTATGTCCAGCAGTGGACGTCTTTCGGCTGAAATGATGATGATGATGATGACATAACTTAACGTATAAGGGTAAATACCTTTTCGGATAAGGTTCCTTCAGATGGAAGGTGCGGTAGTGTAGCTTCATACTGTTGCTCTGTGTAAACCGCTTGTCACATAATGAACACGCGTACGGCTTCTCTCCTGTGTGCGTCTGAAATTAAATTATAATAAAACTATTAGCGCGACTGCTGAGCTGAGGTCGATTCCCGGGTCGGGCAAAGTTTTATTGGGTTTTTAATCAGGAAATTCTCAATAGCAGCCCGGAGTCTGGATTTGTGCCCGGTTAATGGCAATAGGCTCGCCCCCTATTACATGAGACTTATAACATAACTGGCGAAATGAACTCGTCGGTGTTGCCAGCGGCCGACCGAACGTGGGTACTAGATTGGCTGTACATAGCACGAATTAACTCTACATACTTTGCAGGCACACCTTTCTCTTTCAGTGCCCACCACAAGACCTCGCGGGGTACTCTGTCGTACGCCTTCTCTAGGTCAACGAACACCATGTGCAAGTTCTTATGCGCACGTGTATACTTTTCGCATATTTGGCGGAGTGCAAATATGGCATCCGTTGTCCCACGACCTGGCATAAATCCCATCTGGTTTTGTGATTTCACTCTCCTCTCGCAATCTTTTCTCTATCACCTTCTCCCATACTTTCATACTGTGTGACATGAGCTTTATTCCTCGATAGTTATTGCAGTCTTGTACATCACCCTTAAGTTATAACCATGCCATTATACACATAGACTTCAAGTAAAATGGCTGTAACAGACATTTGGATGGACAGACAGACAGACATGGCAGAACTATAAGGGATCCTTGTTTGTCTATGGAATTGTAAAAAGAATGTAATCAAAGATAATAGAATTTTCAGGATTGCAGATATATTGGTCGCTATAGTAATTCTGTCATTTTGTCAGTTGCTTTAATTTTGAAACATACCTACTTATTTGTTTCAAATCATATTATGTAGTTTCCAAGCAAATATTTGCTTTCACAGACTGTTGAATTATGTGATTTGCATCAGGGTTATGATGGACATCCGCTAATGCGGATCTTTCGCCTTTTCGGAAATTAAATCCTCTGCCCCTCCACAAGTATTAGTGCGGAGGTGTAATTGAGGTTTTTTAAGGGCGAGAGGTGGGGAGAAAGCACTAAGTGGCACATCCTTACCTATAATTTTAATTTAAAACTATTTGTAGAATAAATATTTAAATTTCAAATACCAAAACATAATTAATTACTTTATTTCAAACTAGTCTATGCCTGCGACTTGGCCCGCGTGGATGTCGTTTATCGCGCATCCCTCGAGAATGTTCATTTTCCCGAAATAAAAAGTAGCTTATATGTTAATCCGGGTTATGTTCATCTGTATGCCAAATTGAATTAAAATCGGTCCAGCCATTCTTGAGTTATAAATGGTGTAACTTACCTGACATTGTTTTATATGTTAGATTCATCATCATCCTAGCCTGGTATCACCCACTGCTGGGTATAGGCCTACTTTCGTTTTTGCCAGCCTCTTCGATATTTTAGATTATTGTCCTTAATTAAATACAATAATCATCTATAAGGTTGTCTGGTAGAGAACGCCTATGGCGTTAAGACCGCCTTTGTACCCTGTTGTGCATAAAGATAAATAAATGTTCTATACTACAACTGTCAAAATGTCAAACTTATTCTTCAGTTAAAAGTTAACTGGCTATTGAAATACCGACCCCTAGTAGAGCAGCCTTTCCTCGTGGTCGTTACGTAAGACTCACTCGGTTAACATTTCCAGTGATGATTTAAATTAGTTCAGCAACAAAACAAACCCATATGGCGGCTGTAGTCCAAAATACACATTCTACCCAGTTTTTCTTTTGGAATCTTAGCTGTGCTGTAATTTTAAATGTGCAACCATGTGACCCGTCACAGATGCACAGTGCTGTGCAAACAGCACACGGACAGCGTGGCGTCGCCGCTGCCGCCGCTGTCGGCGCCCGCCGCCGCGCACAACGGCGTGGCCGGCGACGACGCCGCGCTCGGGAACTGCGCCGTTGCGTACCACTTTAAAGGCAAACGAAGTCTTTTGCGATTACGAACGGTCCGAATGGATGTTAGGGGCTTACATCAAGCAATATTTGAGAGAACCGCGAGGAAGAAAACCTCTATAAAAAATTACAGGAGGCAGGGCCTGCGAGCAGCAGACTCGGGGTAGTCTGTTAACGGCCTCGTTTAGTTAAAAAGGACTCGTTCTTTTAAAATCACTCTCACACACTAACACTCACTCACTTTGAATATTACTCGTCCGTCAATTGCTTTATTTTGACTATTTTGTAATGTAATAAAAAAATTACACTTACGGCGCGAAGCCGAAAATTGACAGTTTTTTTTGTTTTTTCTTAATTTAAAATTGTTGTCTACTTCACACCTTTATCACTTGACTACGAACTCCTAGTTTATGGTATAGTTATTTTAATATATGTTATGAATGCTGTAATCTAATTATTATAGCTTTTTTTAACCTTACCTGTAAAATAGACACACTAGTAACATGGTAAAAATAATTTTATCTGCCATCATTGAACTTGAACCGACCTGTGTAACCAACAAATAAGTAGTGCGTTATTTTTAAGAACACTTAAGATAAAAAAAACTGAAGTATATGTAGTATAATATTAAATTAAACAAATATCCATGACTTATCGTTGCAAAGTTGTCAACTGAAGAAATCTTATCTGTTATTAGGTGTAAAAAATAAGGAAATAAGACGATACCAACAAAACAAGCGTCAGATAAAAGGCGGATCTACCGAGAAAATATGCGGAACCACTCTATATAATAATATATAATATGCGGATATACTCTGTATAATTAACATAGAGTATATTATTTGGTTTTTAAAGTTTTCACCGTGCTCTAACGACTTTGTTTTTGTAACCACGACCAGTAACACAGAAGCCAACTTCTTAACCGCTACGCCAATTAAATAAATAAATAAATATCTTTGGGACATTTTTACACAGCACCATCTAGTCCCAAACTAAGCAGAGCTTGTGCTATGGGTACTAGACAATGGATATAATACTTATATACTTTTTTTTTTTGTAAATACATACTTATAATACATAAGCAACACCCAGACCAACACAAACACTTATGTTCATCACACAAATATTTGTGTCCTGTGGGAATCGAACCCAATTGTGTTTCAGTTAGGGTTTCCAGATGTAAAAATCAGAGAGCCGGATTTACCAGCCAGCTTAGCGGGACATTTGGGTACGGGAGATCAGGCCCTACGGTTTCCGGTAACTTCAGTAAATGATGACGATTTCTGCGATAAACACGGCCATTTTCAGCTTCAACCCAGTACGACCTGTCGCCCCGCGCTTTGCCGACTACTCTAGAATTAACCCACTCATTTTTATCCCTTAAACGGATTTTTTCATTTGGCTTTAGCGGTGCCAAACTACGCGTACCGCGATCGTATTGTTTTTTGTATTTCCGGGTTCTTTGTTCCCTGTGATGCTTAAAATCTTTATTATCTATTATTTTGGGTTGTAAATTCTTATCACTAACGGGTAAACGAGTGTCGAGGCGACGGCTCATAAGAAGCTGTGCTGGAGAATACGACTCTGCTGTAAGCGGAGTGTTTCTAAAATTGAGCAGTGCTAGTCGCCAATCCTCACCGCTCTCGCACGATTTTTTAAGCAAAGACTTAACCGTGCGTACATTACGCTCTGCCAAACCATTTGACCTCGGGTATAAGGGTGAACTCGTCACACGCTCAAAGCCCCATGACTCACCAAAACTTTGGAACTCCTCAGAAGTAAACTGAGTCCCATTATCACTCACAAATTTTTTAGTGGGTCGTCAATGCTGGCGTCAAGTGCCGTGTATTACATTTGGCACTGTATAGCGCCATCTAGCGGCTACTGACATCACTCTCTGAGTCGCCAATGCTGCCGTCTATTGCAAAAACTAAAATAGCCGTGATTAATATTCGATTTGATTTGTTTGTAACACCTACTTAAGGAACCCTATAATACTGAGCATGGCCCGACATGCTCTTGGCCGGTTTTGTTTACATTAACTTTTCAAGTGAAGTTAAGTACACACAATCAAAAATCAGTTGTTGGTGGCTCACGGGGTCCTAATGGCGCTTAATGAATTAAATTAAATAAAAACGAATTTGTCATTTTAATGTGGCAAACAGAACTAATCTTTATACAATTTTGTTAACAATTTTCTCTGCAGACTGCTCAGCGAAAATACTAACAACCAATCACTGGACAGCTGATTAATTGATTTTTGCATTGATCAACTATTGAGTGAGTAGGTATTGTGTGTGATAAATGTTGTTTTTACGTTAGGTGGAGGAAGAAGTACTGGAGTCTCTAGTGTGGACATCGGACAGTCCTCTGTGGGAGCAACTCAGTAGAACGCCAGTGCCAGCGTCCAATGACGTCAAAGTTAACGACTCACCACACTGCAGGACCAGTGAGTATTGAACAAAAATATTGTTTTTTTCAGAATGAAAATTAACCTCTTAGACAGGGTAATTGAAAAAATACCCAATACCTCTTAACACTAACTTTGTATTATGACCCTGAACAATGTTTGTTCTACGACTTTTCATAATTCAAAACATTTTTTTTTTCATACAAAAATATGAAAATACTCTGTACCCTGCATATTCTAGAAGGCCGACGTGAGGCCGGGGTCAATGTGGCTACTTACTTGGTTATTTGTAAGCTAATGACAACAAGTAGTAACTAAACAACCGCAGCGCTAGGGCTTGCGGCATAATATGCTATAGTATACGCAAATTTTGGAATTGCACGATCATAGGTTTTTGCTCAGCAAGCGTGTATCATCGTCGACCGCATCATCGCTTAACATCAGGGGGCCTAGTACGAGTTTGACACTTTATAATACTTTCATAGTTTTCGTCGGTTTTCATTCATAAACTAGTAGTTCCTCCTCCTATCCGCCAGGGGCGCTACTGATTTATGAATTAAAGTCGTCGAAATGTATTTAACGAGTAATATGTTTTTCACTGATGGGGGCGCCACTTGGCTGCTAGATTGCCTATTGCCTTGTATACATTTAAATTCATTAATAATTAATCTTTTACGGGATGATTGTACTCATCATTTGAATAAAAAAACTGTTGCGTAAATTTTGGTCAAGTTCCTACACGAAACATTTTCTATGGAACGGATAAGTTTTCTTGCTAATTTAAAGTACAAATTTTATTAAGACTCGTCATGAATGGCCCCTTTCCTCCATTAGCCACTCTGGGCAAGTGCTCAGAGCCCCGCAATTCTCGGGGTCCCCTAGTTCCTGCCAGATCACCAACCGACGACCAATATTACCGATAAATATATTTATTTTCCGAAAATAAAACGATAATACTGACTTAACATATATAATACCAGCGTTTTATGGCTATGAAGGGTCTACGAGCCCTACAAACAGTAATTTTTAGTTTTTTTGTAAAAGGCAACGAAATAAACTTTCTAAAATGATGGGGAGCTTGCTACGAGATCGCTACAAACTACATAGGGTCTACGAGGTTACGCAGTAAGTTTGAATTTTTTGTGAAATTCGACAAAAGAAGGTTTTTAAAAAAAAATATGAGCTTGCTAGGAGATGGCTACAAAGGGTCTACGAACTTTACACACAGTAGTTTTGAGTTTTTTTTCTGTAAAACGCGACAAAACAAAGTTTCTAAAATGATGGGGTGTTGCTACGAGATGGCTACGAAGGGCCAACGAGCTTACACACATAAATTGTTAGTTTTTTGTAAAAGGCGACAAAAGAAAGTTTCTCAAATGATGGAGAGCTTGCTACGCGATGGCTACGAAGGGCCGAGCTTAAACACGGTAGTTTTGAGTTTTTTGTTTTCGTAATTCAAATGTTACCGTCACATTCTACAACTGTGGTTACCACTGATGTGCGTTTGACTGTACATTTTAGTATTTATCCTAATGATAAAATATTTTAATGCAAACTTCGTCGACGAAAGCTTAATTACACGAAAATATATTGTACCTAATATTCGAGTGCGTTAAATTAAAAGTCAAAATGTAATACTACAAATTCGTTACATTATTAAAATACACAGTAAAGCCACATATTTCCCATAATTTTCCTTTTGTAATGGAAATATTATGAACACAATCAAGATTTTACCAAGAAACGAACAGATTTTAAAATAGCTTTTAATGATGTTGTGAATATTAAGAAGGTAGGTATGTTTTGGTATGTTATTATATTTCATCGTTTCGGAGAAACCTATACTTAGAAACTCTTTTTCATTGAAACTCCTGTACTCTGGGAATAGCAAGTATAATAATTAATAATTGAGTTTGAGAAATAGGATTTTTTATAACTGTACCATAGGCACTCCTATCTAGAGCAGTGGTTCTTAACCTTTATGTAGTTCTATCGGTGGTAGATGTCAAATCTGTGGCACTAGAAAAAAGTATTATTATCTATTATATGTCTGTGGTAGTGAGGGACAATTTTCCCTAACATTAATATTTTTTGCTGTCATGGACCACCAATCGTTTTCAGTCGAATACTATTTTCAAAAATTTACTATTCTAATAAGTGGTACATTGATGTTGGATGGCTTCGCGGACCACTTCTCCGGACCACCATTAAAGAACTACTGGCCTAGAGCCTTCTCGGAATAGAGCGTTTAGGTCAAAGGGCGGATTCGACCAAACTTGTATAAGTCTAATGCTGCGAATAAAATCACAAATTATTCTAGAGTTACGTAGAATATTTTTCAGTTTACCAAATCTTAATCCAGGAATAACTGTCTATCCGAGAGCAATTCACTATACCACCAAAATTCATCGAGTAAAAAAGTTATCTAAGTTATCTAAGATTAGTTTTGTGGCGCTGCATGTAACAGTTGTATTCTCGAGGGGCTCGTAGCAAAGCAATGACTGCGCGGATTGTACGATCTGCAAGGTTAAGCTGCACTTGCCGCGGTCAGTCTGTGGATGGGTGACCGTTTCGTTATACATCGAGACCCCTCCGTGCCTCGGAGAGCACGTTAAGCTGTCGGTCCCGGTTGTCATACGTATATCTATGGCAGTCGTTACGGGTAGTCAGAAGCCTGAAAGTCTGACAACTGGTCTAACGCTAGTTTGTTATATATGTAACGATCTTTGTATGGATTGAATCGTCTTGCAAAGCTTGTGTTAATTTTTGGCACAGATATTGTATACACGCGTCGATCAAGCAGTTTTTTATGTTCTTCAAAATTAATAACTTCGCGGTGAACCCTAAGAGCAGCTTTCAAAAAAAACAACTGGCGGACATTCAGTATTCCGCTTTCTTGGTACAGCTTTGTTGTTGGGTACCTAAAGGGCTTTTTAAACATTACTTTAAGTACCGATCGTTGCGCTCTTTCTAGTTGCAACATGAAAGTTTTCGAAGCACACCCCCAGCAACTCAAACAATAGGTGATGAGTGACTGACTTAAAGCGAAGTAGACGGCTTTTAAGATGTTAGGTGGTGTCGAAGAGCGAAGCAGTTTCATGATGTTGGCTGTTTTGCGCACTCGTTTTGAAAGGGCACTGATATGTTCCTTAAAGTTCAGATTTTGATCAATGATCACGCCAAGGTACCGGATGGAATCTGTTCTTAAAAGCATTGCACAGTCACAGTGATTTTTATCCCCATATTTGTGCAATCTGATACCAGATGAAACATTTGGAGCTTACGCACTTGTTTTATGAAAACACACATATTTCGTCTTCTTAGCATTAAGTGTTAAAAGATTTTGTTGCAGCCAAATGGACACTAGCCTCATTCCTGACTCCGCCTTCGTGAATGTCTCCGTCCATGAAGAACCATTAAAAAGTAGTACAGTGTCGTCAGCATAACATATTGTTTCTGCCTCAATACTACTGTGTATGTCATTCATGTACATTATAAACAATGTAGGCCCCAAAATGCTTCCTTGTGGAACGCCAAAATTAATGTTTTGTGTTTCACTCTCATAGCTCCCAACTTTAACACACTGCTTTCTTTCCGTGAGGTAGCTTCTGAACCACTCGAGTGCTATGACTCTTATGCCAAAATGATTTTCGAGCTTTCTCAGTAGTATTGGGATTGACACGGTGTCAAAAGCTTTTGCCAAATCTAGGAAGACGCCCACACTAAATCTTTTCCTGTCAAGATGGTGTGATACTGTTGTCGTTAGTAGCGTGACAGCATCTTCCGTTGACTTTCCTCTCCTAAATCCATATTGCCTGGTGGAAATGAGGTTATTGGATTCAGCATATTTAACAAGTCTATTGTTAACAATTTTCTCCAGTAACTTCGAGAAGGCAGTCAGCAGTGAGATAGGTCGGTAATTTTCCGGGGAGTCTTTTGGTCCATTCTTGTGGATTGGTACGATAGACGCTGTCTTCCATGGTTGGGGAAAAATACCCGACTGTAGGCTCATGTTGATTATTGTAGTTATCGGTGAGATGATAGTATATCTTATTTCTTTCAGAAGAGAGTTAGTGATACCATCAATACCCGGAGCTTTATCACTTTGTAGTGTTAGTATCAAAGACTCAATCTCACATTCGTCTGTCGGTACCATGAAGAAAGAGTTGGTTATAAGATTATTGCTGACTTTAGTTGCCAAGGAATCCTGACTTAGTTGTAGGTTATGGAGGATTTCATTGGCTAATTTCTGTCCCACCGTTGAGAAGTAGGTATTGCAAATGCCTAGAGAATTCACAGCATTTGTACTACCGTGGAGTGTCAGCAGTTCCTTTGGTTCTTTGTTGTTCTTTGATAAGTGGCAGATGGTTTTGATAGATTTCCACAGTTTTTTTGAGTGTTTTGTGTTTTTAGAGAGCTCATTATGTTCATGTTTTGTTTTAAGATTACGTAGTAGATCATTACATACATTCCTGTAGTTGGTGTAGGTTATCTTTAGGCACTTATCATTGGGTGATTTCCGTGATGCCATGTGCAGTCTATCTCTACGCTGCATACAGTGTATTAGTCCTGGAGTTATCCATGGTTGGATGTTAAATTTAGAGTGGCTTATTTGAACTTTCCGCGTGTGCTTATTGATTATTCCTGCTAGTTTTGTACAGAAATGTTCAACTACTTGATTAATATTTCCGAGATACGCGACAGCTAAGCGTTGCAGTACGCCGAAGACACGCAGCTCAAACAGCATGTTGGAGCCGTAGATCGTGTTCAGAGACATGCCTAGTAGGAACATCATGACTGAACGCTGAAAAAACAAGATAATTGAGTCAGTAGTGCCTAATATACACTATTCTTCTCTATCTACGACACAATGTCGTCTTATTATATAAGAAGAAAAAAGCATAAACTCGTGTTTTAATTTTGGGTCCCATTTATTTAGATGGAGAAAACGCCTATCGCATGTCACACCACCCGGAGAGGCGGTGTTGTAATGTGGGACCCGCACCCACTGATATATTCTTTCCAACGCTTCTCTAATATTTCTATGCCTTTTTATAGAACGATTTGTCCAACCCTTCAAAATACGCTCCAGTTTTGGCGATGACCTAATCACTGGAGCCACATTTCTTTCCGGCGAGCATATTTTTGAGATTTGCGAACAGGTAATAGTCGCTGGGGGCTAAATCTGGAGAATACGGTGGATGCAGAATCAATTCTAAGTGCAATTCGTGCAATTTTGTCATCATTGCGATCGACTTGTGACACGATACATTGTCTTGGTGGAAGAGCACGTTTTTCTTCTTGATTAGGGGCAATTTTTTCGCGATTTTTTTCTTCGATCACACTAATAATGCTATTTTATATTCACTATTTCTCCTTTTTTCCTTTTCAAGACAGTCGATGAATATTGTACCATGCGCATCCCAAATCACGGACGCCATAACGGTCCAAGCCGACTTTTGGGTTTTTGGTCGCTTTCGACGGCTTTTGTTGGTTGCTGTCCACTCAGCTGACTGCCGATTTGACTCGGGAGTGTAGTAATGGATCCATGTTTTATTCATTGTCATATACTGCATGATAAAACTTTTTTATTTTACCTGAACAGCTCCAAACAGCGCTCTGAATCATCACCACGTTGTTGTTCTTGGTCAACAGTGTGCAAACGCGGTACCCACTTCGAATAGAGCTTCCTCATGGACAATGTTCATGCAAAATAGTAAATACACTACCTCCTAATCAGGCGCGGTTCCAGCCCAAGATTTTGGGGGGTCAACTTGGCTTACGTACAGTTTCAAGGTCCAAATTTACCTTTTTTTTTTTTCTCTATGACAAGGTAAAGTTTGGAGTTAGTTTATTATGTAACAGAATAAATAGTTACTTAAAAAATGAACGTTAACAAAGAGGAAACTTACGTTCCCAACTATTTTTCAAATTTATGCGAAAAGTTGACTTCAATTTAAGTGTATTTTTTGGAGTTGTAGGCTATGTACGTTAATGAAGAAGCGCGAGCGAAGCGCGCGTGAAATTTATTTTCACCGCCAAAGCTTCAATCGGTTGCGCCTTTGAGTGTCCAATCGCAACGGCAGGCTCATGTAAAGTAGCGCAAACCGTTCAACAAAATTAACTACCGCCGTCGTATGTGATATTATTTGTCATTAAACTGGAAATATCATTCATACTTTATTTTGAGCAAAATAATACCTATGCTGTAAATTGAACTTCAGTACATAAACAAAACTCTAAAATAATGTTAAGTATTTTTTTAACGTACGAGTAGATGCCGTGTGATGTCGTGTTTGAGTAAGTAGGTAGTACTTATCTAGTAATTTTGATTTCATTGTTTACTTTTGGAAGTCAATAATTTATTTTATTTATTTTTGTAAATTGACCATTTTTAGGAGATTTGTCAATTTGACGTGTACGATTTTGGGGGGGGGGGGGTCATGCCCCCTACGACACCCCCCCCCCTAGAACCGCCACTGCTCCTAATATCGTTACGGTGTCAGCTTTCTTAGGAAACTTCACTTTACGGTCTTCCAAAACGATTTTGTGCACTTTTTTCATGTTTTCTCGAACAACTGCCGAATTCGGGCGACCAGAGCGTTCAGCATCGTCGGTGTCTGTACGGCAATGTTTAAAATCAGCAAACCCCTTCTCTACCATGAGTCTCGATGGAGCAGAACCCGAGTAACACTTTTTAGGTCATTGCTTTGCTTGAAAGGTATTTTTTCTCATAAAAAGCAATGTTTTATTAACCCGCGAAATTCATATTTTTCGATCGTTTTGAAAATTACAAAAGTAGGGTCACTAAAACTACTGTAATTTGTTAAATAACGTCGGGAATGTCATGAAATACTGACACGTATCGTCTGAAAGTTCTTAAGGCACTGCTATCACAATACAATATTAATTACTTAAGTTAACGAGGTAGGTATAAAGAAGAGTTTAAAATTTAAATTAATTGAACGCTAAAAATAAAACTATGTGATAATTATTTACTTTAATTTATGGTAAGTAGGTATTGCGAATATCCCTGTCGCGTAACAATCTTATGTAATTAATTTAAGTACCTATCCTATAATTTACATGGCGCGAAATTACGAAACTGTTTTCCATCCGCGGAGGAACAAATAATATTTGTCAACACTTAAACATTATATTCATTTATGTCCAAAAAAAATTGTCAATATGAACATCACACGCTTGCGCCGCGCGTGCTCCGCGGCCAGAAAGTTGCGCGATAGAACAACTTTTACTATGGGACCAACCCTGAAATCGCGAAAAAAATATCATGTTCCCTATTAAGAGGCTGACAACACCTAAAAAATCAGACCTCTGCGGTCACTGTCATTTCGTACAGAACTGAAAGATAGGCAAAGAGCCGAGGGGGACGTCGGATACGCCGCTCAACTTGAATGAAAATTAACAATATTTTTTTTTAATAAAAAACTAAAAGCTTATTTGAAAAAAATCGTTTATTTAGAGGTCTTTAGCTGGCCCTTAATGTTAAAATACTGCAGTATTTTCATACAGGCGGTCTGTACGTATGTCGAAGGAGGGCTGCATGCATGCGGCGGGGTGCTGGCCAGAAAACCTCCACGTGTGCCTGACGGCTGCTTGTCCTTCTGGACACGTCTGGAGGTAACGGCAGTTGTTTGGCCGGTGCATCCTGGGTACGGGCAATAAAATCCTTTCGAGGGATTAACCTTCGGGGGATTTTATTGCCTGTGGCGAATATTCTGGCGCGGGAGGGGCCCGTTCTGGGCCAGTGGGGAGTTGCTCCACGTGTCCCTCTGTTGCCAACAGAGGGCACAGTGGAGGAGCAGGTGCGGGGCCGGTGTGCACTCACCCTGCCACTGGGCAGGCAGCGGGGGGACTGTCCTTCCCTGCCCCCGTCGATCTCGTAACCCCAGGAGTGCCCGCTGAGTAGTGTTCTCGCGCCTTTTGGGACCGAGGGTCTTGGCTTCACCGCCCGGACCGCGAGGAAGAAAACCTCTATAAAAAACTACGGGAGGTAGGGCCTGCGAGCAGCAGACTCGGGGTAGTCTGCTGCCCGACCAGCAGCTGGCGTAGCTGGCACAGCCGGCGTAGTTGGCGCAGCTGGTAAAGGCCCATGAGGTGAGGTGGCGTGCAGTGTTCCGTGTGCGCCACCGAGGAGGGTGCGGCCAACGTTAGGCCGCTCGGGGAGAAGGGGCTCGCCTGCTTGTGGCGGGCCAGGACCTGTCGGAGGTGGTTGTGTGAATACTCACGGGTTCCCAAGCCCCCGGCTAAGGTAGTTGAAGGAACACCGTGGTGGTTGTAGTCGGTAAGAGTCCGACACTGGCTCCGCCTACCCAGGGCGGAGTGCGTCCATGAAGATTTCCCCACGGAAAAAAAAGGGCTGCTTGCGGCCTTACATTACGACTACTAATTACAGTCCGCACGCGAGCTCCGAGGAATCGGGTCTGGGGAATCGGGCGAGTTTGCGCCGCGCCCGAACCTCGCTTCATACCCCGCGCCCTTCCAGTACGAGTGTTGTTCTTGACAGACAATAAACAGTACCTACACGTAATGTAACTGCCGCTGTTAAGTGAGAAACAGGTAGCTGCGCAGTAGTAGATTTTGCAACCAAATCAATAGCGCGCATGCGCGGTAATGGCGGCAAGACTCTGATAGGTTGTTCATCTGAGTGGCAAGATGGCGGGTGACCGCATGTTCTCGCTGTCTCAGTCGTTCGTTAATGTTCGATACAGCCTTGTCCTGCTCACACTTATTACGCTACTGTACCTGCGCGGGCCTTCGCAAAGCCTGGTATCAGAGCGGCACAGTTATATTACGCGTACTGTAAATATAGTTTTTTTTAGATTAAATCACTGCACTTTGTCATTACGTCAATATTTCTTCAAGACAAGATTCCTCGGAGCTCGCGCGCATAGTGAAGGTATATTGTGGGTGCATTTTACATACACACATTTTCATAAAAGTACACTAAGGCTATACAAAATACAATTTCTTTTTCGTTCGATAATCGAACCTGTTACACAGCGCTGAAGCAGAGTGCCGTCATTTAATGAGCGATTATATTCTTTAGCCGCGTACGCACTGACGAACAAATTCTATAAATTGACCATTTTATTTAGAAAATAATTTGGGGTCAGGGGGCCTCCATTCCTTTGTTGCCCTGAGGCCTCCAGACCTCTAAATCCGGCAGTGCCACCGGCTTCCCTTTAGGAATTGCTTAAATACATCATCATCATCATCATTTCAGCCGAAAGACGTCCACTGCTGAACATAGGCCTCCCCCAAGCATCGCCACAAATACAGGTCAACGATATTTCTATGCTAATTCATTGTTCTAAAGTACAAAAATAGAATGTAAAATTAAATTAAAAGTTGTTCAATTGCTTTTTTTTTTACGTCTGTGGTCTAGTGGTTCGTGTGTCGGCCTGCTGATCACGAGGTCGTGGGTTCGAATCCCACAGGACACAAATATTTGTGTAATTAACATAAGTGTTTGTGTTGGTCCAGGTGTTTCTTATGTATTATAAGTATGTATTTACAAAAAAAAAGTATATAGGTAAGTTACTTCCATTGTCTAGTATGTACCAGCGACAATGTCGCTGTCTAGTACCCACTTTTTGGCTGACTAAGAGCTTCTTGGCAGATTTCGTGGCACATGGAATGACACCTCACCAAGCAACCTGGGACAATCCAGGGAGCCTGTTTATGTTTGTGCCTGTATTTTTTTTTTATTTATTATTCATTTCATATATTTGAAGCATTGAGATTAATTTAACCCCCTGGGGAGCTGTGACTCCGGGCCCCCCTTGCGGGGGCTTCTAGACTGACTCCTAGACCTCCCTTGAGGGTGGTATTGCTGCTCGAGCCTCCTAGCGAGTGGATTCACCTCGAAATCCGGCCGGGCTTATCATATCATAGCGGGGGCTTCGACTCGGTTTCTACATTTTCACGAGTTACGACTTCATACGACAGAATATGTCATTTTTGTTATTACCTATAGCAGCAGAATAGCATTATTTCTTAGTTTGCCACTACTGGCAGGATATTATTTTTTATTAATCGGCCACTGGTGTCTGAATATGACTAGACGCTTCCTAACATGTACAAATGCTATCAAAACGTCAAAGTAATTCCTCTGATAAAAGTTATCTGAAGATTGAAATATCTAACTATATTTATTGAACTATTCATACCTAGTTCTTTTATATGTATGTAGTAGATATTATTTTTTAGTGTCTATTTAAAATTGTGTAGTTCAATATGTGGCTGTAGATAAAGAATAGCCATCGTGTGATCGGCCGGTTATGGAATCAGTTTGTTTCGTCGGAAACTGCTGATTTGATAAGCGTCCTTGCGCGCTTATACACACTATTCGCGTGCGACTAAAAGACGAAAAAAACTGTAGTAAAGTGCAGATTTTCAAAACAAAGATTAGCAGTAATAAATAAACAGTCCATTAGCTTCAAGTTAGTGTTCAGTGGGCGTGTGGCATTACAATATACAAACCACAAATAGACTGATCAAATATATTTAGACTAGGCATACAATTTTTATACCGATGAAAACATCGAACCATCAAACTAACTACAGAAAGCAAAAAACCTGGTCACAAAATGTATATTTTCAGACCTGTGTAAATTACCTTTCAGGTAATATGACACAATATTAATAAGTTATGTAACATTTTTAATTTTTATGATTTTTGTTTTTTTCAGTTGTTGTAATTTTATATGAATAATTAATTGTAAATTTTAATCTTATTTATTGCAATTTTAGATCGTATATTTTATCTGTCTGTTAAATTATTATTATTTATTTAATTGAATGGTTTTATAAATTTTATTATAAATTATTGTACGCCTAACATGGTCGAGCAGTGAGATCGCACACCATGCTCTTTAGTAATAACACCTTTTAACCACTGTCTCACAATAAAATACTTTGACTTTGACGAACATTATCTAACACTATAAAATTTACTAACATATGTTACATTTTGTTACGATTAGTTAGATATTTTCAACGCAACACGTTACAAAGGTGGGAACAACTACGTGGCAATCCACAGTAGTTCCATGGTGATAGTGGAATTGAGTAGCAGACGCCTCCTGAAATTATTACTTCACATTGCAAGCTTCATTATGTGATTAGTTTAAAACAGCAGGCGTTTGACAAAATTTCTTATCAACCAGGTTTGAGACATGGTTATATGTAAAAAAAAATATTAAATAAAAAAAAAATTAAATATTGATTCTAGATTCGTCATTCATCATAAACTCTCAAAATATGCTTCCATTTATTGTCTGTTTTTTCACTCTTGTCTTATTTAGTAATAAATCTTGGCTCTTTGTTAAAATAACTACTGATAAAATACAATAAAATTACTGGTTCCGCACATGTCATTAGGTTAAAAAAAATTATTTAGTGTGTGAAATTGTTAACATAATCTCTTTAAATAATTATTATTGACGAATTGAATTAAAAAGACATGCCAATTTTGTTTACTAAATAAGACGAGTAAGAAAAAAAAACGGAATTTACAGAAGTAGGTACTTAAGGACAGCTGTAACGTTATAGGTACACACGGCTACACATCAAGCTGTACAAAACCAGTAAAGGCTGACCTCGCTTGAAACAGTACCGCCCTTGTAACGCGAGTCAAGCGTTCGTATCGCAACAGTATCAGACTTACAATCGCTTGCAGGACAAGAGTGTAAAGAGCGCATGTTGTGAGGCGCATGCGTTGGCTTTGCAAAACTGGTTCGACGGTGCAATGACCGCATGCACTGTGTCTTTCATAGCAATGATTGGATGTAATCCCACCAGATGTAGAGTTCACATATCTGCTGCTAAAATGATAAAGAATCATATGATGGAATACAGAGGTTTTACTGAAGAAAAAGCAAACAAAACAGTCAACGAGTACATGTCGAAACTGATACAGAGTAATGACGAGGCTGCTAGGGAGATGTTGCAGTACATGGAAGAAATAACTTTGAACAGGTTATCTGAGATACAAAAGTCTGATGAGAAGGTAGACATGTCGGTGGTATTGTATGAATCTCAGACGATGGTCAAGTTTGCAATACTGCACAACTTACCGTTGCCAGAACTGCAGTTGCGGGAGTTCGTGAAGACTAACTCCTGGTTTAGCTTCCTCCTTTTTGGTGACGTGTTCCGCTACCCGCTTAGTCAAATGTTGCACTTATCGCAGGAGTTTGAACGAAAGTCTTACGCGGAGCATTTGAAACATATAATGTTGCACCGAACCATAGATGAAGGTGTCGAAAAAGACAATAAAATCATTGCCAGTAACGGACAAAGGAGAGTTTCAAGATTGAATTCTGTGGAAATTGTAAGTTTTTTTGTCTGTCCTGAAACTCGATGATACCTATGTTAGTTGTTTAACGACTCTCCTGACTGAATTCATGACGTCCGTTTTACTCTTCAATTGATCTGAACTCTTAATAACCTTTGGAAACTTATGTCATTCCATATAGGGTTCTGTTCTTATACAGAGTCCTAGTCCGACGCAGGGTGGTAGTTTCGAGTTTCCGTCGAGTGCTTACATGGGTCGAGAGCTGTGGGAGGTGGCGGCCGCGTGCCACGGCCCGGAGGACCC
The DNA here is from genome assembly GCA_949699075.1 of Asteroscopus sphinx. Classification (NCBI taxonomy): domain Eukaryota; kingdom Metazoa; phylum Arthropoda; class Insecta; order Lepidoptera; family Noctuidae; genus Asteroscopus; species Asteroscopus sphinx. Next base: position 22,713,050 of record OX453024.1, read on the forward strand.
GCCGGCAGCGCTGCTGAGGGCGGCGGATATATGCAGGGAACCGCTTCTTGTGCTTATTGCAAGTTGCTATGAGGTATGGCAACATTCGATTAACTTAAAAGATTTTGCACCTAATTTTCTGTAATTTATTTCCTGACTCGTGACGTCACTGTTCATATGTGAACAGAGCAACATATTTTTGAATAGAAGGAATTAAATCACTTTAAAATAAAATACGTGATTTCATAATAAAGATAAGTCTACCCAAAAAATGCAGTAAATATTGTTGAGAGAGAACAAGACTTACATTACAGATAATATTTTTTTCGCTTTCCTAAACTCTGCCTCTTATTATAATTTTTTTTTTCTCCCTATTAGCCAAACGCCATAGACGTTTTATGGCCGCAATGGATCTTATCCTCCTTGTCTCCGAGCGCCCGTTCTCAGGATGTGCTACAACAGCTGATGACACAGCAGCATTTTTAGCCTGTACTGTCCCACTGCTGGGCAAAGGCCTCCCTCAATTCCTTCCATCTATCACGGTTCTGTGCCGCCTCCTGCCAGCTGTCTTCAAGAAAGACATCGAGCTCGTCTCTCCATCTCCTGCGTGGTCTGCCGCGACCCCACAATATCTCGGTAGTGGGGTAGTTTTCGCTTTACTTTTGTACGTTTATAACTTGTCCCATTCAATGTATAATGCACACATTTTGATTAAATTTAAATCACCATCTATGATATTTAAAGACTCACAATTGGTTCACAAATTTTAGTTTTACAACTACCAACACCACACACCTTACTTGTGTATAATTAAATACCTCAGTGGGAGCAAAAGGCCTTCATTTTGCATTATTTAGTCTTTAAAAACTCAATATTCATATTCTTCTGTACAATATCTCGGTAGTGGCGTATAGTTTTTGCCTTATTTTTATACGTTTTTAACTTATCCCATTCAGTGTATAATGCAAACATTTTGATTAAATTTAAACTACCATCTATTAATATTTTATCAGATTCTTCTTCATCGTTTTTTACGGTTTGTAGAGTACGAACGTGATCGCAAACACTTCTTATCATAGAAGAGTTTATTATAATTCGACGATTACTATGTTTTCCTCTATTGTCGGATAAGTTTTTACCTTTTTCCTGTTTTAAGTGAGCTGTGCGAACATATTGATACGAAATATCTAGAGTATTTTGAAAGGTTCTACTGCAAACTTGCTGGCGAACATAACAGTTTAATTCTTCTGAAAATAATGGCAAATAATGCTTGAATGTGTATTTACGGCGAGATCCTTCAATATGTCTTTTTTTCTGACATCTTTCAGTGAACTTTGTAATAAACTCCCATTGTTTTACACGATCGCCAAGTCTCCAGTACTCACTGTGAATGTTTTGTCGTGATTCCGTATTAAACTTATCATAACATTTTAATCTACATGTCCGAAGACATATCGGACCAAGTTTTCTTTCATCTCGAATTTTGCCTTTTCTGGTGATGTATTTTTGTCCTGAATTGTGTAATAACTTTCGTCTATAGTCCTTCCATGTTCCTATGAAACGTTCCCTTTTCTTGCCAGCACTTGTTTTTGCTACAGAACTACACTTTTCTGCTTGCGTGTTGATGGAAGACTCATAATTAGAGATAACAGAAGATAGTGGATCTGATATATTTCCATAACTTATTTCTTCATTTGAATCGTTTAGGATTAAAAATTCAGGAGTGGAATGTTCTTTTCCAAACTTTTTGAATGCAGGGTTTAGTTCTTCGTTAAATATTTCTTTTAAAGTTGCCCACGTTGTAATAGTAAGCTTATGACTTCCTGAAAATGTATAATCGAAAAGTTAGGTACAATTTTGTAAAAAAAACCCGTAAAAGATATTATAAAATAAAAATAATTAGGATTTGTTTTCATTCGTATGTAAAATTAAAGACCATTATTTTTCAGTTGTTTATTAAACAAACGTAAAGAAATTATGTATAATTGATATACGTACATTTATTTTTACACAAGAGTGGAGATTATTATTAGTAGTTTATAGACATTATTATTTTTTTAGTTATTATTTTAATTCTTGTACGATCGACCGCACGTCGGTGGTAACACTTTTTTGCTAAAGGCCCAACGTCAAATCGTGGATAGATAGGATATTAATTTTCGCCATTAGTCGCCTTTTACTACACCCATGAGAAGAGATAAGGGTGGTGCAATTCTTTACGTCCGGCACCACACGGAACGGAACGGAAACTGAACTAAAATTACCAAATTAATTAATTAATGAAATTAAAATTAAGACGCTGACAACACCTAAAAAATCAGACCTATGCGGTCACTATCGTTTTGTACAGAAAAGAAAGAGATGCAACGAGCGGAGGGACGTCGGGTGCGTCGCTCAACTTGAATGAAAATTAACAATATATTTTTTTATTAAAAAAAAAAATGATGATTTTTTAATAAAAAACTAAAAGCTTATTTCAAAAACAGAAACAATAGTGTTTTAGATTATTGTCTTTCTTAAATGTTTTCTTAATTTCATTTATAATATTTAGTAAATAATAGAGATTGTTTGCTTTAAAGCATGTTTTAAGAGGTTAGTTTACAATTATTTTCTATAGAGAAAACTTCAAGAAAACGTGTTTTGGGCACAATACAGTTTTAGAAAATACGATTAAGATTAACACACATTTTTTTCACTGCCACAAACTGAATAGATACAGCTAAAAATGTTTTTAAAAGAAGCCTATTTGGGGTGTTTGGCTGTTGTCAGCGTCTTAATATGGCAAGCGAAGTTTAACGATGAATCCATGAATAAAAACATAGTGACATTCCAAAGAAGCAGATCATTGTAAATTCTTACTCAAAATCCTTTCCTTCTTGTTGACAATCATAATAAGCCAACATCGAGAATTAAACCCTATTGAGACGTAATCTCATTAGCTCCCCGATTCAGAACATTTTCGATGCATTTCTAACATATTGGCAAGCAAATTGTAAATCCTACTAATATTATAAACGTGAAAGTTTGTGAGGATGTATGGATGTTTGTTACTCTTTCACGCAAAAACTACTGTATGGATTTTAATGAAATTTGGCATACAGGTAGAACATAACACGGATTAACATACAGGCAACTTTTCATCTTATCTAAACTGACCTTATTGCCTTTTTCTTATCTTTTTTTAATGAGCAACCACAGTAAACAAAGTATTTCTTCGTCGATTTTTAAACTGACTAACCGCGTCTGTCCAAAAATAAAAAAAAACATTACATACAAAAAAAAAAACATACAAAATACAAAAAATACAAAATTACATCACAAAACATTAAAAATCATCTCTACATTACAAAATTTTGCGATTACAAAGCGCGCAGCTTGCAATCACGCGATTCCGCGTGTCTGAACGTTCGCTAATATTCCAAATCCAAATAAAAATAAAAACAAAGTATCGACCTCATAAAACAAGACACGATCATCTACAAAATGATGTAACAGAGAACATCTATTATATTCTTTATTGTACATTACACCAAACGAAAACAAAGACAATAGTCTAGTACTTAGTTTATTGTGCGCGACTAGTCCCATAAATATAGTTCAATACATAGTAGTAGTCACAAAGACAGCAAGACAGCTGAACGTTTTCATCTGGCACTGTCATTCCGGCGCCGTTCAGTCCCGCAGTCCCGCACGCGATCCGCTCGCAGTGTTACATGCACGCCCCGTCTACATTCGGTCGACGCTCCGCCTCAGTTCCGTCCCGCCCGCCGTGTGCCTGCACCTTTAAAAGACACAGATGACATTTCTATTACCTTATTATTAAGATTCTATGGTATCAACATTTCTGAGAACCATGACCTCAGCGGATGACGACATCATAATGTAATCTTTGGACATTTAGTTAACACCGGCATGACTTCGCCCACTCTACATCTGCCGAGCCTCTTCGCAACTATTTCGCTTCCAGCCTAACCTGTTTTACTGAACGACTGCAATCTGAACTCCAGAATCCAGTTACCTAACCTTGGAATGGATATGGCTTGGTTGCCATATGTTGTGGTCCTTGCCAATTATCCTGTTTTGTCAAACAACACACAAATTTGTTCAAAAAGGCAAAGGACATATTTCCGAGGAACACGAGGAACAGAGATTGCCTCGTTTACGACCACTTGCCAAAAAAGGAACTATATACAAACAGCAGCTATTCAACGAGTATATGATAAGTTACCCGATACCATTAAACCATTGCCTCTTACTGAATTTAATAGAGTTTTGCACGCTTGTCTGCTCCATTACAGTTTTTATTAATTAAAAAAATATTTCTTATCAAATTTTGACTAAAAGTAAATAAGTATTAATAAATAATTGCAATAATGTTATATACATTCATAAACATTATAATTATAAACATTTGTATGCTATGATATGAAGCATATAGCGGAATAAGCGCACTATGAATGAACGTACCAACTACAATGAACCTATTCCTTGCAAATAAAGACATTCTACTCTATTCTAATTATGACAGATCGCACAAGATGGCCGCGCCAAATCAGAAGATATAGATGAATTGCGTAAAGAATGATACGAATGAAAAAGGAGTAAATGATGATAACACGGCTGATAGAGGAAAATTAAAGAAGAAGACGTATCGCACCGGCCCATAGTAATTTGGGAACAGGGCTGGAATATGATGACTGGACTTATTCTTTAGATTACCTGAATTCTAAGCCTTCTTTTCAAATGCAAGATTGCAAAGTGTGATTTTCAACCGCGACTCGGAATCAAAGTTTTGCGAACTTTGGAGACTTACTCTGAATACGTGACCTATTTTAAGGAAATACGGAAATACTCGTTTCTCCTTAGGTCTTTCACACATGCGTGAGTACTTTATGCATAGATTTTTTGTTTAGATCCACTACGACATTTATTTATTTATTTATAGTTAATTAACACGGTACAAAAAACCAATTACATTAATTAACATAGAGACGATACACGATATAATGATGATAATACAATTTACATATATGACAAATTTTAACATGGAACAGTGGACACCCTCGCATACATTCTCTCACAGAACATCAGACATACTAGCAAAATTTTATTCCATCCGTCCGCAAACACATCACATTCAGGGTTAGCAACCAGGAGGGCGTTGAGCGCCTTTAGGGTACGGCACACTGGGGACTCTGCCCTGGAGACAGTTCGGCATGACGGCTGGGCGAACAATTCGTGTCGGTGGCTCTGACGGTGTCTGAGGTATCTATCGGGAACATATAGTCGACAGAATAGGTCATGAAGCTCAGGACAGTCAATTCGTCCGTGAAGGGTTTTACAGGCTACCGTGAGCTGATCAAGGCCTCTTCTCACCTCCAATGAATTGAAACCTAACATTCCTAAGAGGTAATTAGTAGGGTACATGTACGGATAGAAATGATAAAGCCTTTTATATAAGAACCTTAGAAAAGTTTTTTGTTCCTTTTCAAGCATTAATGTTTGGGTTGCTGTATAGGGGTTCCAGACACAGGCACTAGCTTCTAGCTTACTTCGAACCAAGGCGTTGTATAATAGCTCAATAACTTGCGGATTCTGAAAGTCACGAGCATTTCGTAAAACAAATCCTAAGCGCCTAAAAGATTCCTTAGCAAGAGCGGAAACATGAGATTTAATGCTGATAAAGTTTCGTCAACAGAGTATTTTCATCCTTCAAGACGGTATTCGGTCCCGTCTTGAACGTCCCGTCTTTTGGTCCGTAGGGAGTTAGAAAAAAAAATCTTAGGGCATCTTAGTATGCGAAACTATGAGTACTAAAGTGGCAAAAAATATAGCTAGTACCATAATTACCGTAATTCAAACTAGTTTTCATACCTTCAGCATGCTTTAATCTGTGCCTTTGGAATTCTAAAGCAATAAAATACTCATTATTATTTTCTCACCTGGTTGCAAGTAGCTCCATTCATGCATGGCCTCGACTGGCACTCATCGTTGGCATGCCTAGTGCAATACGTCAATAATAATTATTAAAAGACATTATGCTAACAATTTCACATAATAAATAACATTTTTTAACCTAATTACATGTGCAGAACTAGTAATTATATTTTATCCGTAGTTATTTAAATAAAGAGACATGCCAAGATTGTTAACAAAAAAATGAATACACTGCGAAATTAATACGTTAATTTAAGAAATAGAAACTAGATGGAGTCGGCGGACGCTCGAAAGAAGCGAAGTCTCTACGCGTTTTCAAGCGTGGATAGAACACGCGTGTGAGTTAACGGTGACGTTAAAACATTTTTATTTTATCGTATTTTTTTGTTGCTGTGACGCCTTGGAGTTCATGAATATTTTGTATGGATCGCTTTTTCGGATTATTTTCCGTTGAATCCCACTTTTGGATCCCATTTTTCAGATATTACCGTTGGATCCCATTTCGGTATTGCCATTAAATCCCATTTTAAAGAATGCGTGTACTGTTAAGAAGAAAAGCGAATTTTATTTAACCAACACTAACAAAAGAGTGTTATGTTAATGGGACAACTATTTATTTCGCATTAGTCCCTTGTTTTCGGCCCATATTCAAAAATCTTCATTTTTTGTCCTACGCTATATATATTTATTGTTTCGCCCCACAATACCGAAACTGCTTGGTACAGTACCTAGGTTCGTTTTTAATATTTTTCAAATATTTTTGACATGCTTTTTAAATAGTTTTAGGATGGTATTTAAATAATTTTAGAATATAAATAGTTTTAGGATAGTTTTTAAAAAGAGACGAAACAAGAATAAATAATTAAATGAATGATAAAAGAATTTAGAGGCCAATCGGAATAACGTATGTTATGTGTATTGATTTTTTTGTGTATTGATGAGCATAATACAACAGAACTGTAACACAAGGGGTGTACAATATAATTTAAATCTATAGAAGACGTAGACAGAAAATATTGATCTATCATAAAATCATAATGCTTTGTGGAAAAATAAATTTATGCACATGAAAAATCAGCCCTATCAATGTTATGTGACCTGTGACTCCTGTGAGTGACAGGTCAAAACTCGCAACGACACACCTTTAACTTTCACAAATACGTACCAAAAAACACAGCATACTATATTTTAACAAAAAGTATTACAATCTCCCGCCTGCCAAGCGTGGCGATTATGGCATATCCCCCCCTTAATTGGGGGAGGCCTATGTCCAGTAGTGGACGTCTTTCGGCTGTAATGATTACAATCTAAATGATAATGCTCAATTGCACTTTTTACGCGCGGCAATAGACAGACGCAGTCGCAAGGGAATAACCGATTAGTCATCTTCATCATCAGCCCATTACTGTCCCACTGCTGGACAGTGGACATAGGCCTCCCCAAAGCATCACCACAATGACCAGTCCATATATTAGGACCAGTCCTATGCTTTCCGCATCTAGCGGATTCTCGCAAATACCCTCAATTTATTATAATAACACTTTTGTTTTCGAAGTACCCGAATTCACATTTTTATGAATATTTGGGATCCAACGGAAATAGATTTTGGGATCCAACGACAAATATATTGAATTCTTCCCATTCCTTAAAAATGGGATTCAACGGAAACACAAAATAATTATTTTTGGGATCCAACGGCAAAATACAAAGTTGGGATCAAAAAGTGGGATTCAATGGCAAATAATCCTTTTTCGCAAAGAAGTTACAAGTGAAGCTAATAAAAATGTTTTAAAATTACGGTGAATAATACAGGGTAGCCCGCGAAATTCAAAATTTCTTGCGTTTTTTGCAAATTATAAGTAATAGGTAGAATTCCCATAAAATGTGCCATAACAATATATTACTCCACATAGAAGGCGACAGAACTGCCATAACCACCAAAAGACACATACATAAGCATCACCTTCCATATAAACAAATAATTTATTAAAACAAAAATCCAGCTGTCCAAAATGTACTTGGCCTTTGACTTCTCCAAAGTCTTTGACAGCATAGCATGCTCTGCGATTTTTGTCCTGGGAAGTCAAAATATTACACTATATTGGCATCATCTAAAGTCCAAACTATTAATTAACGACACCCCGAATAGCTTACTCACTATATTTATTAAAAGGCGTTTACAAAAATGCAGTCTATGCAACGATTCTATGCAACAATTCTTTGGTATTTTACATATACATGCCGTTTTCACCCGGTCCGTTAAGAAAATAATGAAAACAGAAGGACAGCTCCCCGATTCAGAACTACACGATAACCAGCTGTCGACCGGTTTGGTTTGTTATTTCGTTTCGTCTGATGATTCACGCAACAAGAGAAAAAGAGATAACAAACCGAATTGGTCGACAACTGGTTATCGTGTGGTTCTGAATCGGGGAGCTGGTTAGACCGAAATCCAAAAAGGCTAGGTACTATCAGCAAACTTTACAGTGAACCACCACTAAGGCCAAAATCGCTTGCACTCAATGTTCGATGGCAGCGGTAGTTACGTGTAATGTAGCAGGATTCGTTCAAGGGATTTTATCGACAAAATATGTATGTACACACGGTTTCTACGGCCCGTATTACAGAACGATACTCAAGCGTTGATCACTGTTTAAAACTAGTTTTGAGTTGAGCTTTGATTTTAGAACGTTCCTCAAGCAGAGATTTATTGATCACAGTTCAGCTGAGTTCAGCTTTATTTTATACTGTCACCTGTTTCGGTATTTGAACAAAGATTTGATCTGTAATCAATCACTCTAGTGTGGTCCAGACTACGCTTGAGTAGAGATTTCTATTTTAATTCAGGTCAAATTCGTGTGTTATGTTGTTGAATTAAAGTTTATAATAATTACCGTTCTGGAATAAGACCGATACTCATGTAACGATCTATCCTTAAGTAGTGATCAGGTGATTGGAGTTTAAACTGTACTTGAGGAACCTTCTGTAATACGGGCCCAAGAGTACCTATCAAAGGAGATATATTGTTATTATCGCAGCGTATCATATTGTATATCTTAAACAACGAGAAACAGAGCTATTTGCAAAAAACGCATGGATGCAATCACAATAATAAACTATTTCTTTAATTTAAAAAGCTGGAATTTCCCTTTTTAAAGACGTGGTTAAAAAGTTCTAGCACCCAGGACACGAAATTTCTCAAAAAAGTTGAATAAATTAGAATATAAGCCAAAAAGTACCACGCAGGATTACAAACACTGTTGCCAGGTCTCCCGATTTTCAACAAAGTTCTCCCGATTTTTTACAATCCCTGTATTACTATATTCTCTTTGGTATAAAGCTTTCACTGTCCGTTAACGATGGAAAAATGCTGATCTGCTACAAAACATCCGTTTCGTTTGGAGACAAAAGTCAAGACACCTTCGTTAAAAGCAGCAAGGAACATGGTATTGATGTCCGAAAATTTTGTTTTTCTTCCACCGCTGCGATGCTTGTGAATCTTGTGATCGATGTCAATGTCAGCAGGACATTTCCGTTTGCAAAAAAAACTTTGATTGATTACCTTGCATTGGCATGCTCATGTCAAAAGGGTCACCAACTCCGCATGATTGTGCTGGCGTGGAACATCCAGCGCTGATTTTCAGTTGGCACCTTGCAGTGATCGATACTCGAAAACTAGATAAGTCTACTCAACAGTCTCTCTTTTTAAATTTGTTATTATATGCTAATATTATCAATTCTGGATATTTTTCAAGTGTTCAGATTAAGTGTTTTAGCCTGTAGGTAGGGGTCACACCTAACCTAAACCTAACCTAACAAAAATGACCACGATAAATCTTATTATTTCGGTTGAACCAATATCAAATATTTTTTTAAACAACCCGTCATATTTTACTTTACCCTACACGAAGGCGTCATAGGAATGTATTAAATGTATAACTATACCTTTCACTTCATAGCATAGCAGTTTCGAGTAAAAAGGCTGTAATAGACAGTCGGACGGAGGACGGATGGACATGGCAAAGCTATAAAAGGGCTCCTTGTTTGACTACGGAACCCTTACAAGGTCAGGTTATGAACACCGTAAACTAACGAGCATACAAAAGCGAAAGAGGTTTTTTCAGGCAGGATCGTAGCATAGCAGGTGGGAATCCATACTATTTGCCTATCCCAAAGGGAAACAGGCATGATAGTTAGTACCTATGCATGTGTGTAGGTATGTAAGTAAGAACTGTATTAAATACATGCTGAAATTTTAGTGGCTCTTTTACTGAAAAGGGGTAATTGTACTCATATGAACAATTTTTACTATGGGACCTACACTAAAATCGAGAAAAAAAAAATCAGCTGGTCCCTACATTTTATCGATTTAAGTGAACATAAACGGTGCTCATTATATCTCGTTAGGATTACAGTAGATAGTTAGATATAACTTGTAATGCTTCTAATTACAAGTGAAACAAAAAGTTTATTTTGGTCCAGTGGGCTATGTGTGGTAAAATACTGAATATCTATAAAAGGGAGTCGAATCTTCTACGTCAGTGGGGTTGAGAGCAAGCCCTCGATATAGAAAATCTGTCAAAACGTCACATTAATTCCTCAGTTAAAAGTTATCAGTCTATTGAAAAACTAGCCCCAAGAAGAGTTTTCCCTTGGATGGACCACGGGCAGAGACACCCTGTATACGACATTATAGAACGTTTTATTGAAATAACACATAACAGGCGAAACATAATTGGCGAAATGTGGGTGTACTATACACCTCTGCCTACCCCTTCGGGTAAATACAGGCGTGATGTTATGTTGTTGTTGTTGTTATTGAAATTACTGAAAACCTCTTAATTTTCTTCATTGTGCTCATCAGTATGAAATTTTTTTACTATGCGAACAATCCGGAAATCGCAAAAAAAACAGCTGTTCCCTACATTTTGTCAATTTATGTGAACACATCTACATTTGAGTTCACATAAATTATCCCTACGGATCAGCTGATTTCTTTTTCGCGATTTCAGGTTTGGTCTTGATTTGAAGGCTTGACTATATGGTAGATTTGCTACGAGTTCTGTTGAAAAATGCGTTTACTAACGCGGCACTAAACTTTACCGGCACGAGAGCCGCAGGCGCCTCAAGCCATTTACAACTTTATTTATTCTATTTATTTTTACATTTCTGTCTATATCTATGTATCTATCTGTGTTTGTTTTATGCAACCAAAACCTATGGATAGGCAAAAATCTAGGCTATCTATTGATCTATGACTCATCATTCTAGGTGTCATAGATTATCCATAGATTAAGGTTTTCTATGCAAAATTGGCCGTGTCAGGGGGTTTTTATTACTTTCACCCTTAATAACTTTTTTGTTATTGGGGTTGGGACTATTTACTATACGGTATCCCCTGCACGACCATTTTGGCTTTAAATAAAAAACAATAATAAAAGTGTTTATTTGATGTAAACTAGGCTAGGTACACATATTCCACCAAACGGGTGAATTTTTCATACATTTTTTATCGGTTTGTTTATATTTTTCTTATCGAACCCAGACAAAATTTATTGAAGATAATGTTTTTCTATTGATAGTATACTATAGATATATGCATTGTCTAGCCGTAGGTGGCAATACACATACCTACCTATTATTTTACTATGTTTAATTGTATTTTCACAGACAGGTATGAGTTTGGAGATGATAATGTCCTAAGTAATGTTGACTAAGTGAGAGTTTGTTTGTTCCTCCGTATGCGAGTCACTTCGATTTGGGCCATGGCTTTGCCAACTAGCTTTGACGGCAGAACTTTGGAGAAACGAGGTTTATGATTTTCGGTCATCATAGTCACAGTTGTTCTTCTAGTCCGTTTTCAACTACATTTATATATATATATGTATTGGGGTCGGCTTATCGTTAATATTATGTTGCTTTTTGTTTTCTATTTGATATCTCATCAACTCAGCCTATCACAGTCCACTGCTGGACATAGGCCTCTCCCAAGTTCATATAAAATATAAAACGTAGTGATTATATTATCTTTGTAAGCACAGAGTAAAATAAATAAATAATAGTAGTTTATGAAACTGTTGCATAATAGGGGTTATTAAAACACGAGTGTGAGTTTAAAAACCGAGCCGTAGGCGAGGTTTTTAATAGTATCACACGAGTGTTTTAATACCTAATTATGTCAGTTTCATACACTATTTTATCTACACTCATACAATTTTAAATAAAATACCAAAGTCAAAATCTTGGTAACATTGTCGTTGTTTTTCTTGATTTCTCTGGTAAAAGATTATTCGTCATTTACGTTGCTGCATCCAGAAATTCAGGCGGGGTCATATTCTCCTCAGTTCAGTATCACTGCTGTAGTCAGATATTTTTGCCCAGAATAAAACTTTCGACATACAAAACCATAATAATAACGTAAACAATAACAATAAATTTACAAGTAACGATGACCAAATCCAGTAGGCCGTGGCGCGCGGTCGCGCACGCGCGCTGGGTCGCGCCTACCACCGCCGGTTCACTTCCATAGAAAATATTTTTGCTGTAGAGCGAAGGGGGAAAATATAACGGCCAAAATTTATATCCAATCTATCCACGATTTGCCGTACTGGAGATAGAGATTTGACATAAGCTCCATACAAAATACGTCAAATTTTTATCTCTTGGAGGGCAAATCATGAATAGATAGGATATTAATTTTGTTCGATAGATAGTATTGACAATTTTAAATCCGTTGATAGGCAGCTATTATTACTTCCGACTTAGCCTGGCAAAGAGTCCCCACAATAAGGAATCCAAAAAGAAAAAAATTACTGATTCACCTGAGCCATTAAAAACCACAAATAGCTTTTGTGGCTTAACTGTTGACCTGACTGAAGAAAGCCAGAACCAGGTGCAACAACTAGAGACAAAAAGGCTCAATAAACCACCACCAATTATTCTGTATGGAATTGAGGATGTAAACAAGCTAACTCAACTACTAGGAACAGCTACAGATACATCTAAATTAACATACAAAGTTATCAATAGAAACCAACTTAAGGTTGTGACTACAGATGTTGATGTTTACAAAAATATTATGCCCATCATACGTGAACATAGTTTAATAGGACACACATTTAATTGAAAAGGCATAGACAAGCATTAGAATGACAAACATACATATTTAGCTACATTAGTATACTTTCAAAGGGATTGTAGCAAGATAGAACTTCGTTACCTGGACTCGGGATAAAATTGCAGGAATAATGTACATGATGTTTGCAGCATACTGCATATCCTCTTTCAAGTCGTGAATACATATCACCAGTAACTTCTGGATTTCTTCTAAACTTAAGTTGTCATCATTTTTCTCCAATGCCTTATATATTATACTATAATCTTGTACTCTTGACAAGTAGTTCTTTATGTAACGATCTTCCAAATTAACCAATGAAGCGCGCACACCTGTGCACATTGTTTCTTCCGGCATTTTGTCTAGAACAGGGTTCCAATTATGAATATTTATTTATTTATTTAATTCTTTATGCACAACAGGGTACAAAGTGCGTTAAATTCAATCGCGTTAATTGAATCCCATCCATTTCAATATTAAGAGGCATCGGGACAGGGGGACAGGGGGTCAGCGGGGCCCACGGGGGTCAGTAGCGCTTTTACACGTCCAATATTGTGGCGTTAAGATTCAGTGCAATAATAAGCAATTTATTTCGTCGCGTAATTACCGAGGAGAACATTCAAAAACGCATTCACTCGTTGACAACAAAAAATAAACTGAGCGCCAAAGCGAAAGCAAATCAATCAAGGTCAAAAACGTTTAAACGTTACGAAAATAATCAACAAAATAAAAAAGTGATTTCTCTAAACAAATTTTACGTAAACGAATAAAATTTAATTCTGCCGCTTATCAAACCACCCGTCAACTTTGAAATTGGGTCTTATAGTCATAAGAATAAGATTACATTTCAATCGTACTATTGAAAGCATAAGTTTGGTTTACGAAAAAGTCTAAACGAAATCGCTTAAATCACTAAGCGTGCTTATACGCTTTTTTTTTAATTAGAATTTTTTAAGCGCTTTTCGTTTAAACGCCCACTTCTAAGAGCAAGGTTTGATGTACATGTGTGTGCCTGAGCGCTGGTTTGTACATGGAGGAGCACGGTTATGTTGGCTTCACTATGATTGTTCGCAGCACTTCGTCTATATCACCTACGCTACAGCCGCTACAGGAGGTATCCTAGAATGGTGGAAAACATAAAAAATAAATCTGAGAATTATCTGGGACTGAGAGTTTTTATTCCTCTATGTAAGGGCATTTTTTGAGGATCACGATCGGTAAAAAAATTGATTTCTTGCTTGTGTTTCTTCCGCACAGAATACTTCAAATTGAAGTCACAGACATAGTAAAAAATATAGACTAAGTACTGCGAACAACGAACAACCATAGTGAAGCCAACAAAAACCGTGCTCCTTCATGTTCAACCAGTGCTCACGTACACACCATGCACCTGAAGGATATTTGTTTTCGCGATGCTTACTGCCGCGACGTGTGAACTGAGAGGGGTGGCCATGGCCACGGTTTAAGGTGCATGTGTGTGCGTGAGCACTGGTTGTACATGAAGGAGCACGGTTTTTGTTGGCTTCACTATGGTTGTTCGCAGCACTTAGTCTAATTGAAGTTTAATGTACACCCACATTTCGCCAGATAAAACGAACACACATGTATGTATACACACACACACCCCCCACACCCATACACTCCCCCCACACCCATACACACACCCCCACACACATACACACGTGTGTATTATGTATGTATAATACATACATAATTTACTATTCTACATAAACTCTAAATAGAGGAAGTTTTTCGTAAACAAAACGGAATTAGGCAAAATAATGCGACTAAGGCCCATATTACAGAACGATACTCAAGCGTTGATCACTGTTTAAAACTAGTTTTAAGTTGAGCTTTGATTTTAGAACGTTCCTCAAGCAGAGATTTATTGATCACAGTTCAGCTGAGTTTAGTTTATACTGTCACCTGTATCGGTATTTGAGCAGAGATTTGATCTGTAGTCACTCTTGTGTGGTCCAGACTACGCTTGAGTAGAGATTTATATTCTATTTCAGGTCAAATTCGTGTGTTATGTTGTTGAATTAAAGTTTATAGTTTCGGTATTGGAATAAGACCGATACGCAAGTAACGATTCTATCCTTAAGAAGTGATCAGGTGATTGCAGTTTAAACTGTACTTGAGGAACCTTCTGTAATACGGGCCTGAGTAACTGAACGACCAAAGTACGCTCCGTGCGTCGTCGGGCGATATAACTGAACGTAGCCCTGTAATGAGGCTTCTATTGTAGTGGCTGTATTCTCTTTGGCGTCTATGGGGTGTATAGTCTATACAAAAATACTTTGCCGTAGGAGTGGGTCGTTGTTGATTTTACAGTCGACGGAACGCAGCCGTTTTCACGATGACGAAAATTAGTCTTCGAAACTGTCCTCGTTCGCAACTGGTTTGAACACTGCTAGAACGACGAACGAAATGCATTAAACAATAGACGGATGATAGATATCGCGAACGAACGAAACGAGTTACTATTGCTTGAAATTAAAACTTTATATTCATAGCAATAATGATTATTTTTCTATGCTCTGAACGTCGCGGACGAAGACTGGTTTTGTAAGACATTGCATGTTCGACTGTATTTTTTAGAGACATTAAGTATAAATTCGCATGACACATTCGACGACTGGTTTGTGCAACGACGACTGTTTTATGAACGAAACGAGACTTTTGCTTGAAGTTGTACTTTATGTCCATAATGGTAAAGATCATTTTTCTTTGCTAACCCTTACTCATCATAAGTGATCCTGTGACTTGACACATGAGATTCAGTGTTCTGTTGTCACTGTGATTTCAATAACTTTCATAAAAGTGTGTTCTTACAATACTTAACTAACCTTTGACTGTTAATTAAAACAGTGTTTATTTTTTGAGCGAATCTTTACTAACATGATAAGGGAGCGTTGTGGAGTGAAAGAAGATGTAGTGACAAAGATTGAGAAAGGTATGTTAAGATGGTTTGGACATATAGAGAGGATGGACGAGAGGAGATTGACAAAACAAGTATACGAAGCGAGTGTGGATGGAAGAGTTGGAAGGGGACGACCTCGGCGAACGTATCGCGATCAAATCGCGGATGTTCTCAAAAAATGCCAGGTTAAGAGTTCTCTAAACCGACGAGCATGCATGACGAGGTTAATGGACGTAGATGAAGCGAAAGAGGTGTGTCAGGATCGTAGCAGGTGGAATCCATAATCTCTGCCTACCCCAATGGGAAACAGGCGTGATAATATGTATGTGTATGTATGTATCTTTACTAACTGACATGATTTAAATTTGTTTTGATTTTATTTTATTATTTATTTTGTTAATTTTCTTACATGTTAAATATAATCTAGTGCCCATAATCTATAATCTTCTGGCATGATTTTAATTATGTATGCATTTCTTTTAATTTAATTTAATTTTGTACAACCTGGATGACGAGTTACTATCTGATCATCAGCCGGTACTCGCCACCCTTACAGGACACACCACCCGTTATGCTCGTCCCGCGCCACGTCGCCGCACGGACTGGACAGCCTTTGCGGCGAAAATGGAGACCACCACGCCCACTCGGCCTATTACCGATGCCGCTGATGTCGATGAGCTGGCGAACGAGCTCACCGTCAGCATGCAAAGTGCCCTCCAAGCGGCAACCGACTCAACACCAGCACCACAGGGGCGTTACTCGACGCTCCCGCACACCTCACGCGCATAATTGTCGCGAAGAGGGAGCTGCGCAGACGGTGGCAAATTACTAGAGACCCAGCGCTGAAAACCCAGCTCAACCGACTCACGGAAAAGGTAAAGGCCGAATTAAAGGACCATACCACCGAGAGCTGGGAGAACTATATAGAAGCCGACTGCGACTGGACGTCGGTTCACCGAGTGTGCCGACGCCTCAAGAACACCCCAGCTCCGGTGAGACCGCTGCTTAACAGCGACGGGGCGTTAAGATACACTGCAGCAGACCGGGCAGAGATCTTCGCCTCTCACCTGGAGCGTCAATTCACGCCGAACCCGACAAACGACGTAGAACACGTCGCAGCAGTCGAGAAACACCTTGGAGAGTACTTCAACACGCCGATAGCCCCCGAGGAAGACCCAATTTTCATTTCCCCGGGCCAAGTACGACGCGCGATTCTCCGCAGGATGGCGTGGATTATACTAAGATGATTAAACAACTTTCCCTAGGTATATTTCAGCTGTCCTGCTAAATTACGAGCGCCATTACTAAATAGAGAATGAACAAAAATAAATAAATAATATAATAGGTAACCAGTGGGTGTGCTGTTATTGCCTTCTACTTGATAGAAATTTCAAGGTTACAGTACCTACAATCGCCTTACGGCCAAAATTAATATCTTATAAATATATCCATGAATTCCACGATGTGCCCTACTATAGATGGAAATTTTACATAAGCTCCATACAACTATGCAAGACACGTCGTGGATACATGAAATTTTAGCATATAATCTTTTTCACATAGCATGGGGTGCGACTCATAACATATAACTTTATTTGACATATTTTCATTTCAATAACGTTTACAAGATATAATAAACGTGAGATATACCAACAGTTGATATAATTTCATTACATCTAACATACAATACTCGAATAATCATTCCGTATTAAATTATTAAATATAAAGTTCATATGATTAAAAATCATTTGATGTAAAAATCTTTTGATCTATCGTTTAAAATAGATAATTATAGGTGTTACTTAATTAATAAAACTGTGATATTTACCTTGACCTCAATGTCATTTAACAAAAATCAATAACTTACACCACAATTAAATTCAAATTAAGTAGGCCACTGCACGCCACTGCTACAATGACTACCGTCACACAAGATTTGTTGTGTAATCGCGGCTTTTTGTCTCATTATGAGTGTGAATGTGTGCGTGTCAGCCCGTATTTTTAAGCGAGCCGTCTTACTATGGGTGCTTCACTTTTTGTTTAGTGAGATTCCGTCCGCCTTTTTTTATTCGTCCAAGATAAAAACGTTGAAATTGAATAATACAATGTTCCTTTAAACCCTCTGATCTGCTCTGTACACACGTTTAACACCTCGTTATAATAGCTTCATCTTCATTCTCACTCGAAGTGTTTAAATTCCCCGTTAAACAAACGTTATTACATCTTTAAATAACTTCTTTAATACCGACTTATTTTTCTCCGAGAAAATTTTAAAGGCAATCTTCACAAATTGGAAACAGATCCCGGACTGAATTACTATAAAAAATGGAAAAGATTTAATTTATACAGGTTGTTCCTACAAATGCAGCAAACTTTTGAGAATTTATTATACTTACATTAATAATGTTATTAATTGTATTGACTAGTTATTTTTATTATTGTGTCTTGACTAGTTATTTTTGTTGCTGCATTTGATTCGAAAATTGACATGAAAATCCTATTTGAATCTTGTTAAACTAATCTTAACAATAAATAAAATCAATTTTTGGTTTTATTGTTGACCATGAGTGGAAAATTAAGGTGATAGGTAGCTACATGTATTTGTTTGAATCGTGTAGGTAGGTACAATTTAAAAATGGCTTTATTTTTAAACCAAGTTTATTATAATATTGTGTTATACAAATTTAACTCTGAAAAATGTACATAATGTTGGGGGAAAACGCGAGGTGGCTATCTGGCAGCACTGTCTCGATGCGCTCGCGAGTCTCGCCTACAGTCGGCAGCCACAGAGCAGAGTGGGGTGAAGTCGGCGTTTAGGATTAAACGTTCTGTGAGTCAGCAGCCGATTTTCCGCCCCGCTTTTCTCTGTTGCCGTGCGTTGTTGTGATGACGGGTTTTGGTGAATTGTGTTTTTCAAGATATACGGACTCGGAAAGGAATTTGATCAAAGTGAGTATTGAAGAACAAAGTTGTTAGTAGCAAATCGTTAAGTTTGTTCTAATTTACAGTGTTTCAAATATTAGATGGATGACCAAAACAACGTTGCTGATGGAAAGTGTAACCAGGAGACGGACATAGATACGTTACCACGAACATGGGGTATTCCAGAACTAGTTATTGACCGATTTAAAGGTAAATACATTATCATCACTACCTACTTAACCTTTACTAGGTATTTACTGAGGGTGTCTCATGGTACGCACGTGGCTTCATTTAGTAAAACTGGATGGTTCTACATTTTCAAGGGTCATATGGGAACGGAGACGCGATCGTTGGACGCATGTGTGAGTGAGGTGGAAACCGACCGATAATCGACCCTGTTACTCCATAATAAAGACTGTTTTTAATTACGTTATTTTTTATTGTTTATGTACCTATTTGTGAACAAAGTTTTTTTATCCCTTGGTCTCCTCAATCCTGGACTCGGTCTTTCTCGTAACCATATCCAATATATTCTGACGCATGCTTGCTTTCCGCAGTGGTACCGATATATCAAACCCTTTGTGCTTCTGTGTGAAGTTGCCTGTAAATGTTAGCTTCTCTGGTGAGAAGGAGGCTGAGCATTTTTTTGATACTCTTCCATAGTTTGTTTGCTGGAAATGACATGTTTTTTATTAAATTATAAAAAAATTATAAAGTGAAGTAAAATTTATCTGGTATCGTATATTGTTCTAAAAATTACAACTACTACATCTGTCAGTAAAATTTAAGAATCCTTTATTGTTTCCTTTTTTTTGCCTCATTGGTCTAGTGGTTGCAAGCGCGACTGCTTAGCGTGGGGTCCTGGGTTCGATTCCCGGTTTGGGCAAAGTGTTATCAGGTTTTTTCATTAGGAAATTCTCAGTAGCAGCCTGGAGTCTGGATTTGTGCCCGGTCGATGGCAATAGGCTCGCCCCCTATTGCATGGGACTATAACATAACTGGCGAAATGTAGGTGTACTATTACAGCTCTGCCTGCCCCTTCGGGGAAATACAGGTGTGATATTATGTTGTTGTTATTACTACAATACTAGGCAATCTTTATGGCAACTATGAAGTTAGTGCTGCGCAATGCCCCACAATATGAATGACACCACCACTCAAACTTGGTGGTGTTGGTTAAATATTTTAATCTACAGCACAATTTTGTTTCAATGCACGCAGTAATCACTCACAATGTCATTATCTTTTACAGTATAGCCTGCTGTTTGGGACTTGATTATTTTTTGACTGACCTGTCATTAACGTTGCGCACCACAATCTTGCCATCAGGTAAGATACACCTGTTACTCATTTGAGCCATCTGGAAAAATATACAAATACAGAATGAGAAATAATATAAACCAAGTCATTACAGCCGAAAGACGTCCACTACTGGACATAGGCCTCCCCCAATTAAGGGGGGGGATATGCCATAATCGCCACGCTTGGCAGGCGGGTTGGCGATCGCAGTTGGTTGGTTAAATACTCAGAGAACGCTGCTGCCCATCGTCTGGTGAATCCCTTAGTCGCCTTTTACGACACCCATGAGAAGAGATAAGGGTGGTGCTATTCTTTAAGTCCGGCACCACACGGACCAACCAACTTGGATAAACCAAGTAACTCAGCCTATTTCACACCTCGGACACTCAATACAATATACCAGGCCCCTCAGAAAGTATTGCGAAAAAAAGTTTTTATATATGGGAGACTGGCCAGTTATAATGTTTTTCGAAAATATGATTATTTATAAGTAAAAATAAGTAAGTTCCAATTTCAAAATTTCCCTCCACATTTTTTGCGAGTTAATTCAAAGTATTGTGTCTCACTGAAATATGGATCTGCGCCGGGAACATTTTAGAGCTATGATTTTATACGATTTCAAGTGTCGCCTGAAACCGGATGAATCGTACGATAGACTTCAAATGGCATTCATGGATGAAGGCCCTTCCAAGGCAACCGTGTATCGTTGGTATAACGAATTCAAGCGCGGTCGACCAACTTTGGGGGATGACGAAAGAAGCGGTCGCCCTTTGACGGCTGTTACCGAAGAAAACGTGCTAGCAGTGAAAAATTTAATCCAAGACAATAGGCGAATTACATATCAGGAGATTCAACACATATTGAAGATTGGATCGGGAAGCGTTCACGAGATTCTACACAGCCATCTTCGCGTGAGGAGGATAGTATCACGCTGGGTGCCGCACAACCTCACCGATGCTCAGAAGCAGGCCCGGGTGGAATGGTGCCGTGATATGCTTAACAAATTTGAAGCAGGCTCGTCTCGGCGTGTTTACGACATCGTTACAGGTGATGAGTCCTGGATTTATCAATACGACCCAGAAACCAAGCGCCAGTCGACTGTTTGGGTGTTTCAAAATGAGCCAACGCCTACCCAAGTGAAGCGATCTAGAAGCGGGGGTAAGATTTTGATCGCTAGCTTTTTTAAATTAGCTGGCGAAACTTCAAAGACGTGATTGGTATATATATATCAAATGATAGTAAAACATGAAAAAAATATGATTCACTTTGATAGAAACTACTTTTTCCTTCCTCACTACATAGACACACAACTGTAGTGCACAAATTATGTATGTAACATAGAAACAAGACAGGCTGGTTCGTTCCCGGACTCCCCGGGCGCAGTCCAGTCCAGGGGACTTCGTTACCGCCGAGATATGTCGAGAAAATTCGAACATAAATATATGGAATTATGGAGCAGCTTTTTTTCGCGAATTCATGGCTGGTCCCATAGTAAAAGTTGCACATAATGATGAGTACAACGAACCTTTAAAAGGTTTAAAGGTTTTTCAGTTTTTTCAATTACACGTGACGTTGTAGAAGTAGGTGATGGAAGCAAGTGGAATAGCCTCTTAATTTTTTCACTTGTGTTGGCAGGAACTATACAGTTATAGTTTAATATGCCATTTGCTGTAAACAATTTGGCCAGTCAGCGAGGCTTGATAACGAGGTTGACAGCCCAGGGTCCTGAATGTTTTTGAGTGCCGTCCCTCGTGCAGAATTAGTAGTTTATAAATGGCAGATGAAGTGTAAGCAGACCAACAGCTAATAAATAAAATTCTACTCAATGATCAATCTAGAATACTTACTCATAGGTAGCCTAACAACAACTACATTTAACACTGTGAAATTTCTAGGCATCCTAATTGACAACAATCTGACTTGGAAGCCTAATGCTGATGACGTTTGTAAGAAACTGAACAAATCAGCTTATGTTCTGTATAACCTATCTATCACACAAAGTAAGCAATAATACACTTCTTGTAGCTTATCATGGCTTAGTTGCGTCATTATTAAGGTTTGGAGTCATATTTTGGGGCAATTGTAGTGAGAGGGAGAGGATTTTCAAGGCCCAGAAGTGCTGCATAAGGTCTATGTCCAATCTTAAAACTACAGACAGTTGTGAGCCTGTGTTCAGGTCTCTGAAAGTACTGACCTTCCCGTCTTTGTACATATTGGAAGTGGAAATTTTCGTGAGGACAAATTTGCATTTATTTCCGTCACTCATCGACATTAGAATACGTCAAGGGCCTATGCGACTCCAATACAAAAACTTATTACATACAGGCAATTGCAAAACTGCACTGTTAAGGAAAAATATTTTGTCCATGGGGCCTGATTCCCACAGGACACAAATATTTGTGTGATGAACATGAGTGTTTGTGTTGGTCTGGTTGTTTCTTATGTATTATTAGTAGGTATTTACAAAAAAATAAAATATAAGTATTATATCCATTGTCTAGGATCCATAGCACAAGCTCTGCTTAGTTTGGGACTAGATGGTGATGTGTAAAAATGTCCCAAAAAATATTTGTTTATTTATTTTATTTCTTGTTGTTACGGGGCGACATAATCAAGGCTGATAAAGACCCCTTAAATAAAGATTTAAAAAAAAAATTGTTTCAGGCGGCGGCGTCGAAGATGAAATAATCGTCTGCGGCGGACTGGAAAAAGTGTTTTGAAAACTGGTTTAGGCGCATGAATCTTTGTATAGAGGCTGGTGGAAAGTACTTTGAAAAGATTTGATAAAAATATATGTACGTATAGAACAATTTTTTTTAGTTTCGCAAAACTTTCTGAGTGTCCCACGTATTTATGTGTGACTTGAAAAAAAATACATTAATAGCGCGATAAAACATGACAGAACTAAATTTTTTGAAATAAAAAAGTTAATTAACCAAACCAAAAAACCCGACTGCGTGTAAATTTAACTGAAAAGATGTAAACAAGACTTGTGTAGGTATATCTGAAAGTATCAAATCAACACGCAGGCGGAGGCTACCTATGAACTACTTATGTAATTCATGACCAAAAACATACGTAGCCTCCGACTGCGTGTTGATTTGATACTTTCAGATATACCTACACAAGTCTTGTTTACATCTTTTCAGTTAAATTTACACGCAGTCGGGTTTTTTGGTTTTGTTAATTAACTTTTTTATTAAATAAACACTTTAAAGGATTAGACGAAAGTTATATTTTCATCCTCTAGATCAGCCATACTCAACCTTTTTTTATAGGGGCCACAAACACGTTTCAGTCATGATGTCGAGGGCCGCAAGTAAAAATTATTTAGGTCTTAATTAAAACGTAATTCCAAGTTAACGATGTAGTTACTTTATTAATGAAAAAAGAAGTTTTAATGTTTTTTGTTTACATGTTTTAATGCGATTTTTGATACTGTGAACACTTTTTCAAAACTTTATCAAGATCTGGCTTGTCGCTACATGCTATCCTTATAACATCATCAAGATGAGAATCTGTAAGTTTGTGTCTGTAAACGTTCTTTGTGTATTTCATTTTTAGGGTTCCGAAGTCCTACAAGGAACCCTTATAGTTTCGTCATGTCCGTCCGTCTGTCCGTCTGTCCTAATCCTTTACAGCTTAATAACTTCTACAGTTATAAACATAAGTAAATGACATTTTGTTAAAAAATAGTCTACATATAGATCTCAATTTTAAAAGAATAAACAAGGTTCCTACACGTAATAACATCAGCGCTGATTCGCTTACATTGAACATTCTCTTTGTTCATCGATTTTTTTAAAGGCTACATCATTCCAACCGTGACCCCAAAGCTGTAGCGAGTACTTTCGAGTTTATATAGATGGCTCTGTATGCTATGTGTTCAGTGTTTTGTTACGACAAAGACGTGTAATTGTACAATACTCATTTTTTACCGACTCCAAAGAGGAGTAGGTTCTGAATTTTGTCTGTATTATATAACATGCTTTTTAGCTTCACTTGTAACTAACTACCTAATTGATTGACTAACTAAATATGTAAACAAATCGTGGAAGTCGATTTTAACCTACTTCTAATATATGTATCGATTTGAATTTTTGCAAGTGTATGTAATCTGGATTACAATACAATAGTTTGGTACCATCGTGCTGATCTGATGATAGACTACAGTACCTCTTAAGGCGGGTTTTTATTTTTTAAACAAGATATTAATTTAATTTAATGTATGTTTGGGCATAACTCTGACATAATACTATATGCCCCGATTTGGATGATTCCCTTTTTATTTTGTATTTTTTGAAGCGAATCTTAAGATATAATTTGTGGAAAGAAAAAATCGCTCACGAGCAGTATTCGAATCTACACGAGTGTGTGGAGTGTTCACGGTATCTTAGTGGTTAAAGCACTGGCGTACTGAGCCAGGAGAGCAACACATCAGGGGCACCGTATCAAATAGCAGTACCCTGTTATTTTTGTATAAAATCACGATGACACAGAAAAGGGGATAATTATAATGACCACCAAAAAGAATGTTGTGACCAAAACCTCTATTAGCTAAAATATATACCAATCACCTTTAGTAAATTGATCACCAAATTTTAATGAGGAAACTTGGCAATTTTATCCAACTCCAGAACCAACTTTGATGCTGGCAGTTGTTAGTGGCATGGTATGCAATATTTCCTGGCAATTTGGATGGCCGTCCTGCCATCTGTCTGTAGCTAAATCCAATGAGGTTCATTGCATTTTATAACTTTGCCTTCAATTGCTCGGGAATTAGTTCGTAATTTTAAATAAAAAAAAATTTACAAAAAATTAAACCAACTTCAAAAACCTTAACTAAAAAGTAAAAAATTATCCTTGTATGTATTTCAAAATCTTCACATAAACCAACATTCTGAAGGCGGTGCGTGATTGACCCTTTGCGTCATGTAAATATAATGTACAGTCGAGCGCATATCTATAGTCAAAAACAGTTTATGTGAACGTACGTACATGTTGTGAAACTATTACATAGTTTTAATCGATATCGATAGTTTTACTTATTCATTTGAATGTTTGTAAAACTATTGTTTTATTTATTAAAATACAGATTTGATTGTATTCTTACGTGTTTATTTATTTGAATTCTCAAAACTGATTACTTACGCCATCTATGCGTTAACTGAGACAACGCTTACTAAACCAATCTTTCAGCACAACTATTTCCCTGTTCAAAACAGAGATGGCGCTACCTACCCCAATATTTGGTATTCAAATATTTATAAAAAATTATGAAAGCCTTTGAATTGGAAATTTAACTGGCCAATGTGATTCTGTTCCGTTACAGTGTCCAATAATAACTTTGTTGACATCAGTCCGTGTTCTTCCGGACGGTAACGCTAACCCCTTGCCCACGTCCTCACCGCTCGCGCGACCTGCCTCTTGAACTAAATGTAATAAGTAGAGATGAAACCAAAAATATTTATTTATGAATAAATAAGTAAATATTTTTGGGACATTTTACACAGCACCATCTAGGTCCAAACTAAGCAGAGCTTGTACTTATTTTTTTGTAAATATGTACTTATAATACATAAGAAACACCCAGACTAACACATACTTGCGGTACCGTTTAGGTAACAGCCTAGGTGGTATTGAAGTTGTTATGGGCAAAGGTAACCGCTTAACATCAGGTGGGGTATAAAATAAAAAAAAATACAATTATGTTCATAAATATTTGTGTCCTGTGGGAATCGTATCTACAATCTCGTGATCAGCAGTCCGTCATCAGATGGGATACCGGATAATAAGCGAGTATCCGCCCGGATATTGGATTAAAAAAAGAACGAAATATAAAGCACCATATTTTCACTTTACAACAAAAAAAAATGGTTTTCGTACTGCACTAAGGTGAAATTATGGTCAATAAATACCAATTTATCTGCATTAAGAGGCAACAAACGGTGAATGAAACACTTGCTAACTTCGCTCATGAACTAAAAGACTCGAATTCACATGAGTCTTCTTTTATCTTTTTTTTCACAAGTTTATTGTTATCAGGGGGCATCAAGCATACTTACTTTATAGAGATGAATTAAGGGTTGTACAATCTCGAAACTATTCTATTTATTTGCACAGATAAATTTTAGGCCACAAACGCGCTTAACAATAGGAGCACGTTTTGTATAGTCGAAAATATGCGGAGCAACCTACCAAGGCCTACCAAGCGAATGTTAGGCAGAAGACTAAAATAGCCATTTGAATGGATAATAATAGCCCTTCTAATACGATTTGATGGACTCTGATAAAAGTGCTCCATCAACTTATTTGTAACTAAAACTTACTGAATGTCACATTTTCTGAGCTGCCTTTGACATCGCCATAAGAGAGTGATTGCTTCCCATAGTAGGATCCACCAGTTTTATCCACCTAGAAAGAAACAAGAGAAATGCATACCGACCGACGAATAAATATCCAACATAATCGTGAAAATCTTATATAAATCCGTCAAATAGAACTCCAATATAACTTGACTTGCGAAAAGACGGGCAGTAGGACAGAAAGATGTTGCATTTCATAAATATTATAGAGATACAGAAGAGAAGAATAGATCGCACGGGTGGCGACGGGGGCGGGTGAGAGGAGCGGGTAGCGGGCGAGACCCTGCGTTGTGGCGAGCCGATTGGCTTGCTTATGTGCGAGGGCATTACAATCAGAACTACACTTACTACCACACTAGGACAAGCAAGCGTGACCTAGATGTCTTGCCGGCGGGAATTTCTGGATAGAAGAACTAAAGTTATCCAAGAAGTTTGTCAAATTCTATAACAAGTTGACAACTTTCAATGATATCTTAATTAATTTGTTAATACTTTTGGAGCTCGCGGCGTTTTTCACCCAACACAACTTGACACAGAAGCAGAAATCCGATCGGATAATGTTCAGCATATCCCATCCGATGGTGTACTTATTTTGTGTTATCATGGCGAATCTAGAGAAGAAAGTAAGGGTGGTGATATATAGCCTGACAGTTGGCTTGAAGGAGATACACAATGATCCTGAGATTGGATGTTAAACTCATTTCACTCAAGTCGGTTATTTTAACAACTAGATGGCGTCGGCATTTCTGACTACCTCTGAGAAGAAACGCCGCAACAAACTCAGAGATCATAGTATCTTTTAAAGTCCAGACATGCTGTATTAAGTTTTTGTGGAGAGATCAATTAAAGAACAATTATTTAGCAGTCGTCATGCTGTTTGTAGTCGATTATTGTTTTTTAAGCATTTAGTAGATAAATAGCGTTATTTCGCTCTATTATCCACTGAAATATGGATCTGCGCCGGGAACATTTTAGAGCTATGATTTTATACGATTTCAAGTGTCGCCTGAAACCGGATGAATCGTACGATAGACTTCAAATGGCATTCATGGATGAAGGCCCTTCCAAGGCAACCGTGTATCGTTGGTATAACGAATTCAAGCGCGGTCGACCTTCGAGGCGTGAGTGCTCAAAACGCTTTGCGCCCTCCTTAACAGCAGTGCGCCATTCCGGCCTTCGCATTGCCGTATCCTGCCAGTCATTTGCGGATATTCCGCAAGCCGCGAGGTGGCGCAAATGTTGACCTCCAGTTTTGCGCTTCCCAGTCGAAAGTTGGGAGAAGAATACGGTCTTTGGCAATCTAGAGTCATCCATTCTGACCACGTGCCCACTCCATCTCAACTGACGTCTTAATAGCAATAACAATATATCTAAGGAATAATACTCATAAAAAATATTAACCTAGCTCTATAAGCTCTACAAGCTCGAAAATCGAAAATTTGATCGCAGTGTAGGCTCTGCGATGATGAATCAGTCATCCTGTCAGGAAATCTCTCTTTATAAGTATAGATGCCTTACCTCATCAATAGACGGATACCGCGGGTACTCCTTCCTGAACATATTCATATCGACGTTGAAATTAGACCACGTAGTGTTGGCATTCTCGTTGTAAATCTTGTTCTGTATCAATACTATCAATTGCGAACGTAGTATCATGCCTCGGAGACGCTTATAGGTGGTCACTTCCACCTAAAATGTAAGAACAACATTTAAAAACAGGGACATGGTTAAAATTACGCAACAGGAAATAATTTACTAGGTGTATAAAATGGATTAAGTATTTTGAAGGTTTTGCAAATAGACTTCTTGTGGCAACGCCTAACTGTGAATTTTGGGGAGTCCTCTGGAATAGGAAACAAATGGTGTAACATACCATGTAAAGTAACTGGTTACACAATTGGCAGTGATTCTATAAAGAGTACTGTTCCTCATCAAATTGAAATAACAATGTAAAAAACAAGTTCCTTCAGCTGAACTCTTAAATCAAACCTTCTATACTTACGTCATCAGCCAACGGCGGATCAACAACAGGGAATCCATTATACGACACCAACTCTGCTATGGTAATCTCTAGTGGGTCTTTTTCTGATGGGAGTTTTTGTTCCAGCTTGAATTCCAGAGCACCCACTCTTGCGTCCATACTATTTATTCGCTCATCACAAATATTTATGGAGTCATGTAGCTGGGTCATTTCCGTTCGAAGTTGCTGAAATTCAAGATGCAACAAACGGAACTCTGCTCTCAGCTCCTCCTTAA
Organism: Asteroscopus sphinx; assembly: GCA_949699075.1. Classification (NCBI taxonomy): domain Eukaryota; kingdom Metazoa; phylum Arthropoda; class Insecta; order Lepidoptera; family Noctuidae; genus Asteroscopus; species Asteroscopus sphinx. Next base: position 22,741,845 of record OX453024.1, read on the forward strand.
ATAACCGCAGCTCATCAGCAAAGTCCATTTCGAGGTCTACGGTAGCATTCAGCGTCGGACAGTTTATGGGGCTTGTGTCTATGAGTTCATTATTTCCTGACGTAAAATGACAAGCGTCTATACAGATATTTCTAAAAAATAATTTTAATCTACCATACAATTTTTATTATTTAAAATCATTTCGATGCACGCAGTAATCACTCACAATATCATTATCTTTAACAGTGTAGCGTGCTGTTTGGAACTTGATTATTTTCTGGGTTCCAAACAGGTGGTAGCTGCCATGCCAACTATATTCTCTATAAAATTAGGATGTTTTTTAATTTCAATAGCCTCACGGAGCATTCTAGGTACATATCGGTTTTCCTTCGCCAGGACTTGTAATCGATGTAATCCGGTTAAACTTGTTTGTACATCTGATAAAAAAGTGATGTATGAAACATTACCTTCATTTTAGTAGACCTATTCAATGATACCACACGAGGGGGTGCAGCGAAAAAAAACTTTTCATCCCCATTTCACATGTATGGGCGCCACCCCTAAAATACGTAATCATGATTTTTTTATTCTTTTAAAATTGAGATCTATATCTATTCTATTTTTTAACAAAATTTCATTTACTTATGTTTATAACTGTAGAAGTTATTAAGCTGTACAGGATTAGGACAGACGGACAGACGGACAAACGGACGGACATGACGAAACTATAAGGGTTCCTTGTAGGACTACGGAACCCTAAAAAATTGCTTCGAAGTAACAAAATAATACGTTCCCTTTTATCTCCTTCACCGTTAAAGCAAGTGATAATCGAACACACTACATTCAATAAATTTTCATCAACTTTATCAATTACTTTGTTCGCATTGTGATCGTGAATGTTATTGAAATTTGGTTTGATTCGCGAATATTTTTTATATTTTGAAGCCTTAAACGCGCAAACTTTACTGCATTCTGTGTTTAAAGGCTAAAGGCTAGCATTAGCTTGCAACTTGTGTACACTAGCTTTTAATTAAATCATGCTATATCATACCGGTGAAGGTCGCGGGTATCCTCTGGATGCGGAAAGCGCAGGACCGGTCGTTGTGGCGATGCTTGGGGGAGGCCGAAATGATGATGATGATGATGATGGCCAATTACTTAGGTACCAGGCCCCTCAGAAAGTATTGCCAAAAAAAGTTTTTATATATGGGAGACTGGCCAGTTATAATGTTTTTCGAAAATATGATTATTTATAAGTAAAAATAAGTAAGTTCCAATTTCAAAATTTCCCTCCACATTTTTTGCGAGTTAATTCAAAGTAACAGAGAACACAACATGTGTACTACATAATATGTGTAGCAAGGGATCTAGCTCAGTATTTCACTGATTTTCAGCTGGTCCCTCCCATCTGTATAACTTAAAAGTGAAATTTATGCGCACAAGAAAAAAACATAAGTAAATAAAATAACACAATATTATTAATTTTCGAATTTTACTTCAGTTAGATATTATAATTTAATTTTAGTTATGTGTATTGTACCATATCGTATATTTGTATTTATAGACTTTTAGGATAAATTTATACATTTAAGTTGTATTTTATATAAATAAACAAAAACTTTATTGTTTTTTTTTTTTAAAGCGACTCAGCCATTACAACGATGTCATCGGCAAAACGGAGATGTGAGATGTTCTCGCCGTTAACGTTGATACCCTGTCCAGTCCAGTCCAGCGTCTTGAAGACGTCCTCCAACGCGTTAGTGAACAATTTCGGGGATATTACATCCCCTTGTCTCACCCCTCTGCGCAGTTGGATTGGCTTCGTCTTTTGGTCCTGGAGCTGAACAGTCATGGTAGCAGCGTTGTATAGGCATCTCAGCATCTCTATATACCGCTCATCAATGTGACATCGCTGAAGAGCATCCAGAACTGCCCAAGTTTCGATAGAGTCGAAGGCCTTCTCGTAGTCCACGAATGCCATACACAGCGGCTGATTGTACTCTTCAGTCTTCTGTATGATCTGCCGAACAGTATGGATGTGGTCTACGGTGCTGTAGCCTTTTCGAAACCCAGCTTGCTCTGGTGGCTGGAATTCGTCGAGTCTTCCGGCGAGACGATTCGTGATGACCCTCGAGAATAAATATGAAGTCAAATGGAGTATCATAGCCATTAAAATAAAATAAAAATACTGTACTGTCTGCATTAAATACGATGAATATCTAGTATTGAAAAAATACGCATGTATACACAGACATAGTAAAATATGTAGACTAAGTGCTGCGAACAACCATAGTGAAGCCTACAAAATGTAAGGGAAAGTTTTTTGCAATTTGTGACTTTTTGAGTACTCCAACGATGGTTGGTCCCATAGAAGTTTTTGATCAGTATTAGAAACAGGATCGATTGGCATCAAAAAATGTTTTTGTGTAAAATGGCTATTTTCTTGCTAACAGTTTTTTTTTTTTTTTTAGACTAAATGGGTATCAAAATTTTATAAAAAAATATGGATAGTCTCCTAAGACCATTTTCGCGTAGCTGCAACGGATAAGGTACTTCCCCTTACTGCGCCCGCTGAAAGTTTCCCAAAATAATCATCGACATGAAGAAACAGAATAAGAAGAATATGGACTTATATGCATAAATAAATAAATATGTGTGCTTAGTCTAAAAATAGTTCTCCGTTTCTGTACCGGTGGATTTCGTTAATAGTATTAGGGGATTATATCTGGTGTATAGGCGACAGCTTATACCCACACACTTACGATATATCGTACTATGATATGATGAGATTCGTGAGCTTGACAAATGCATAGTTATGTCCAAATTATCTTGTTTTTTAATCCCGCAACTTTTTTGGTGGTTTCTTACAGTAATAATTTTATTCGTGACATCATTTAACACTATATTAGTCCCGCATGAGTAAATAAGTTTATGTTTGCTTGTTTCCGGAGAAACAGCGGTTCTACGGTTAACGGGCAAATAAAATTAACTGAAATACAAATTGGTGTGTGCGAGATCCAATTTGGGGTAAAACGTTGTCCATCTGTCTAAATTAGGCTTAATTACTGGACATTGGTATTATGATTGGGATTGGCCTGTACGGAAGTTGCAGGCAATTTATAAAAGGGTTTTACGTGGGCGTAAAACATGGTGGACGCTGATGTTGGGGGTGAAAGAATAATGGAGTGTATGTTTCGCTATTACACCAAAATGTGCAATTTGTTACAATGAAAACCCGCCGTTGCACATTCATCAAATCGATAAACCGATCAATCGGACCAATGAGATTTTGCCGTTTGAGCGACGGAAAAAACCGTTGCATACTGTACAGTTACATCGAGAAATGTGAAATTCATACATAACTTTAATTTTGATCAGATGTTGGTATGACAAACGGTAAAAAGAATCTCATTGCGCTAAGTGATTGGTCTATCGATTAAATATCATGAACGAGAAACACCCGGGGTATCTATAAAATATGACTAAGGGTTTATATCAATTGGCAAGGAATTTTCAGCAGCATCCTTCTTGTGCGCTAATAAATTAACAACTTTCTGTGATGAGTGATCTCTAATTTGTCTGCCAAGCGGAGCGATCATGATAATCATTTCTTGCGACTATTGGTATCTTTGTGGCGGTTCATTTTCAGCTGTTAAAGGCGCTTATTAGCGTGGTAAAACAAGGCAATAGCGGACGTTGACCCTTCCTTACTAATCATTCTATCATTCTGTTATGTCAACGATAACCACGCATATAATTCTAAGGAAACGTAAAATTATTATCACTGACGTATCGTGGTAGGGACCACGTTCGCAGCAAAGTCGTTGCTGTATAGAAAACCGTGTGTAGGCTAGCTAGATGACATTAACGACAAATTAGTATGGATAGCGATATTCTTTACGAATTGTAAGTTAGGGATAAAAGTCGGGTCAGTGTCCGCTACAAATCTTTTAAGAAATCTTGCACAAGGTGGCTCTTTCAAGAAAAAATCTGTACCCTACCCATTTATACTAGATGAAAATTTGATCATTTCTATTCTTACACTTGTCGAAGCTTATCCCGAAATATCATCAAGAGCAGTCGCTGAAGAAGCAGTAGGTGTCTCACATCGTTTTGTGCTAAAGATATGGAAGAAGTATGGTTATAAATGTTTCCGACAGGGGCGACTAGTTCAAGCCTTACATTCAGGGGATGCCGCTCGAAGACTTACTTTTTGCAGGTGGTTAAGAGGAAAAATAAGCAGAGATTACCATTTTCTGAATTTTATATTATGGTCTGATGAAACAAATTTTGAAATTCGCGAAAGTTTAAAAACTTCAATTGTTTTCATAACTATGCGTTCTTGTAGTATTGTAAAAAGTATTTATTTCCGTGCTCCCATCACAGATTCTAACGCTAACTAAAGTATTTCCTATTTGAAATGCTGTGGCGATACGGCATTGTTCCCCTATCTGCCTTCAGTGTCAGATCCCATATATCTGTGGGACACCATAGGATTCTCTAAATACCGCTCGCTCCTTCACTACCTTAGATCAAATCTTAGATAGTTTTGTTGAATATTCTTATGAAATGTATTACTCACTTGTGTGGAATTCTATAAAGAACACTTTATTTAGCAATAGGTGTGTGAATCAATAATATATTATGTTGATAAATAAATAAAACTTTAATAAATACGCCTTATTTCTCAAACTGGCAACCCTGAATACAAAGGTGATTCGGAACGGCAAGAAATTGGGATTCCACTTGAGTTTCTTTGGCGTTCGAACAAACAGCCGATTGATATCCGTTGTTTTCTTTACGCATCGAAATAACACGCCAGCAATTTCTAACACGATAATAATAAAAATTGCTGCACAGTTTTTTTTTATTATGCTAGCGATACGCTTACATAATTTGGGTGTTTTTAGGTACACGATATTTATTATTTTAAAGGCTGAATGCGAATTTTTTAAAGTTTGGGCAGCCCCCGGGCTGTCCTTCCCTGCCCCCGTCGATCTCGTAACCCCAGGAGTGCCGGCTGAGTACTACTGAGTAGTGTACTCGCGCATCTTGGGACCAAGGGTCTTGCCTTCACCGCCCGGACCGCGAGGAAGAAAACCTCTATAAAAAATTACGCGAGAATGGAGCCTACGAGCAGGAGACTCTATCCTATATCCTAATTTATTATTGCAAGTTTATGAAGATGTTTGGAAATTTGTATCTCAATCACGCTGAAACGGCTAAATGGATGTAGATGAAATTTGGTACACATATAGACCACAACCCAAATTATAATAAAAGCTATAAACGGGAAAATAAACAGTTCCTGAGGGATGCGTGATAAGCAATAATATTTTGATATTAAAATTTAAAATGGGCATTTACGACCACGTCGAGGTGTTTAACTATCAAGCTCTTTGTCCACTTTCTGCTTTGATCAAGAAGAGCAGTTCATGGACTTTGCGCACGGTTAGTTAGAAGATACCTACTCATAGTTGCTGCTATAACATAACAATTTTATTTCCTTACTACTAAGTTATGCAACCTTTTTGATATGATATGATGTATACATCCTACCTACAAGTGACTACAACAACATACCTGCTATCCCATTTTAGGTCCCATCTAGTATTTTCTTAACTAAATTTTTTTGCAAATCGAAAGAAGTTTTTCAGAAATGCCTACTGACAAAACCGTCAAGTAATTTAGGTAAAAAATCTTATTTCGTAAACTTCAAATAAATTTTAGTAGGTAGTCAAAAGTAATAAAATTTATGTTGACGAAATGGATAAATGTTGCCGTAATTTTTGATGTGAGAACCGACAGACTTACATAATTATACTGTTTAATTATTTGTAAGGATTGTATTACGAGTAATAAAATGCATATTTTGTAGCCTTTTAGCTTAGCGTTCAGCTTCTTCCATTGGCTGGTGACAGAAGCTCTGCTGCTGGTCACAAACTTCTACACCGCGATGTAAATTCAATTCAATTTTTTTAAAGTTATGGCTCCATCGTTATTCGATGATTTTGCCAATGTCAAGGTAGGAAAAGACACAGTGATAAGTTCTTAATTATTCAAGTTCTCGTTCCGCGTTCGTTGATTCGTTCATTTTGTTTCGTTCGAAAATTGATTAATTTGTGCTCGGATGCTTGAATGATTCTTTTTGTGTACAAAATGTCTAACAACAAACCAAAAATGACGTCATCATAATTAATATTGACATTATATTATTTAACAAATTATTAATAGAGAATTTTAATGCTATAGTAAATTCTTGTAACAAATTTTTGCATGATCAAACATGTTGGACTTTTTTATTATTTAGGAACTTTTGTACCTTGTATTACGAGTAAAATAAATGATTATGATTATGAAAAATAGGTTGCCGAAGCTTTTGTTTCTTAATTCTTTACCAAGCAATATATGGGAAATAATTAAGAAAAGAAACGATAGGTTTAGCTTTTGACTGGCCACTTGGTATCAATTCCCTTACGGGATCAAAGAAGCATTAATGCCGAATGGTATACTACCAAATGTTTGCCAGAAGTTTTCTCTGTTATAAGCAACAAGCGACCAAACACAGGGCTCCGCGGGCTACTGCTCCACCACGACAATGCACCTGCGCACACCGCACTCAAAACGAGGGACTTCCTGGACAGCACGCCAGTCAAACTCCTGGGTCACCCTCCTTACAGCCCTGATCTAGCACCGTGTGACTTCTTTTTATTCCCAAAAATAAAAAATCAGCTCAAAGGGATACAATTTTCGTCGCCGGACTTCTCCGCCAAATAGTGATGCTTGCATTGCTGTGTTTCGGTCTGAAGGGTACGGGTGCCGGTGAAATTACAATCACATGACTTTCCATCTACATGTCTCAGTTTGGCGAACCGACTTGCGGTACCATTTAGGCAACAGCTTAGGTGGTATTGCAGTTGTCATGGGCAAAGGTAACCACTTAACATCAGGTGGGCCTTTAGCTCGTTTCGCCATCCTATTAAATCTTGAACTATTCCTTTATGAATCATCTTATTATTTTCCTTATCAAAGTTAAACTGACGACGATTGCGTGACAACAGTAATTAACAGTCAATACCGATTGACGCGGAAACTTGTCTATTTCATCGCATAGTTCAATTTTTACGTTTCCTCGTTTCAAGTGCTTCGCAAAAATCATAAGGGGAAATCCTGTTTCCGAACGTTGAAATAACGTTGTAATAACTCCCGAGCCCGACTGGATAGAGTTCCGTATCAATCGAATTTGAATTTTCGTCGTTTCCGCCAATTTTAGAGTAGACATAACGAGCACCTATTGGCAAGAGTTGGAAGGGGACGACCTCGGCGAACGTAACGTGATCAAATCGCGGATGTTCTCAAAAATGCCAGGTTAAGAGTTCTCTAAACCGACGAGCATGTATGACGAGGTTAATGGACGTAGATGAAGCGAAATCTTTTAAAGAAGAAATTCTGTCCATGATGAACCAAATTCGTGTGTCACAGAACAATCGTTTAGATAAATTAGAAGAATATATGTTATCCATACAGGAACAAAATAAAAACATTCAGTTAACTAACCAAGAAATTGATAAATCGATTACACACCTATCAAACAACGTTAAAGCTATCGAAGATAAAAAATTTTTTTTCGCAATATAACTTTTTCTTCGGCATATTATGTAATTCTTTTTGAACAGTTCTCGTAACTCATACAAGATTTCGATCTGTAACCGTGGCATATTTCTAGAGTAAATGACGACCTCTGTGGTCTAGTGGTTGGAGTGTCGGACTGCTGATAACGAGGTCGTGGGTTCGATTCCCACAGGACACAAATATTTGTGTGATGAACATAAGTGTTTGTGTTGATCTGGGTGTGTTGCTTATGTATTATAAGTATGTATTTACAAAAAAAAAGTATATACGTATTATATCCATTGTCTAGTACCCATACCACAAGCTCTGCTTAGTTTGGGACTAGATGGTGCTGTGTAAAAATGTCCCAAAGATATTTATTATTTAATGATAAATAATGTATTAAAAAAAAAAAAAAAACAAATTGTATTTATTCATCTAAAAATACTTTAAAAATTCTACGATCATTTTATACCCAAATTTTCACTTAGAAACATAGCGAGGGCGAGGGTTTGAGAATAAATCCCGAACGACTCAAAATAAGTCAACGGCGGCATTGTCAAATACCTGCAATTTTTTTTGGTGGTTTTGCACGCATCGTTTTTGTGACGCACGCGACACAAAACTGAAATTTTAATAGCTTCTTTCTCGAAAAGAGGTCATTGTACTCATCATTATGAACAACTTTTACTATGGGACCAATCCTGTGGCCTGATTCACAAACGTTCGAAAAGTTTCCGTTTCCGAAGTGAAATTTGACCAGCAAATAAAACAAAACGACCACTTCCTGCGATCATGAAGCTGCAAAGCATTCGAAACGTCAGGAAAACCAATTTTAATAATAATACACGATGTAATTCGGTTAAACTCGGTTTATTAAGAAACAAAACGATTTGAGAACCGAACGGATTCGGAAACGCGACGTGAAATTCATGGAATCTCTCCCGTGAGCCATTTGATGTCGGAAAGCACTCGATGTAAAATTAAAGAACTATGAATAGCGTTTCCGAATGCGTTCGATTCTCAAATCGTTTTTTTTTAAATAAAACAAGTTTGACCGGAATACAACGCGTATTATTATTAACATAGCTTTTCCTGATGTTTCGAATGCTTTGCATAATGCGTGGTCGCAGGAAGTGGTCGTTTTATTTCGTTTGCCGGTCAAATTTTAAACGAAATATACACTAAGCGCCAAAGCGAAAGCAAATCAATCAAGTTCAAAAACATTTAAACGATACAAAAATAATCAAAACCAAATAGTGCTTTCTCTAAGCAAATTCTACGTAAACGAATAAATTTTAATTCTGCCGTTTATCAAAACACCTGACAATTTTGAAATTGAGCCTTATGCTTATAGAAATAAGGTTACATTTCAATCCTACTATTAAAAGCATAAGTTTGGTTTACGAAAAAGTTAAAACGAAATCTGCTTTAATCACTAAGCGTGCTTATACGCTTTATTTTTAAATTAGATGTTTTATGCGCTTTTCGTTTAAACGCCCACTTCTAATAATGCGTACAATTAATTCTGTCAACTAGCCGAGGTAAGAGGAAGTGGGGAACAGGGAACTGCAATCAGATTGGCCCTACCAAGGCGGCTATTGGCTTTTCACTAACGCGGAAGAATTTTCCGCTTACATAAGTGGTCGAAACTGATTTGAAGTTTGCAAGTGGCGAATAGTGGCCACCTTTATCAGATTTGCCTGTTATGTGGCGTCTATGGGCTGAATGGTTGATAGAGTCCCCCAATATTGAAAGCAGTTGTCGACACGTTTGTCGTGTCGACAAGAATTCCGTAGTCCTACAAGGAACCCTTATAGTTTCGTCATGTCCGTCCGTCTGTCCGTCTGTCCTAATCCTTTACAGCTTAATAACTTCCACAGTTATAAACATAAGTAAATGAAATTTTGTTAAAAAATGGTTTAGATATAGATCTCAATTGTAAAAGAACCTTTCGCTGCACCCCTTCGTGTGTGGTATCATTGAATAGGTCTACTAAAATGAAGGTAATGTTTGATACATAACTTTTTATCAGGTATACCATCTGCGAAATACAGTTCGCCAAAGTGGCTTGCAATGTGTCCCCCCACTGCCATTTCTAAACTATGCAACGTAGATACTTATAATCTTCCACATTTATAAGTTTGTGAGTGTGTATGTATGTTTGTTACTTTTTCACGCTGTAAAATCCGACAGGATTTGTATGAAATTTGGCTTACAAATAGGCATGTCCTGGGTTAATATTTAAGATAAAATTATCTCGAGAAGATAAACGACTTCCACTCGGGTGAAGCCGATTTTATCCTTCAAAGAAACTCCAAGCATAGCTCGCTGAGCGACTTTGAATTTGTGGATAAGGCCAACTATCAGTATCCATGTCTCGGCACCGTAAGTCATGACAGGCAGGACGCACTGGTTGAAGACTTTCGTCTTCAAACTTTGCGATATATACTCACCTATAGGTGAGTATTTTTGCGTTCACGGATCTTCAAGAGCAGGCAAACGTCAAAAACGCCATCATAGCGTGCCGCACCTATAGCTATTATCGACACCACTGCACATATGCCTTTTTAAATACCACTATTGGGCTATTACTGCCGGGTGCCACAATTATTTAACCATTACTTACTCTTAATTATTCTCTATTGCAGGGTAACATACAAAGGAGTAAAATTGTATGCGAGGGTATACAGGAAGCCCGTGAGGACATACTTCGAGTGTTCACGCATAGAAACTTTGTTCCTTTGAAAAAACCGACACGCCACGGCTAACTACCAATGCTCGCTTCAACGTTCGGGCCAACTCCATTTTCCCGATCCACACGTTTGCGAATAGCGTTGGCGCCAACGTTCGGGCCAACGTGTGGAGCCGGGGTTAAGATCACTCTCGTGTTAAGATCACTCTTTTTGTCACTGTTTTTTTATAATACGATATAAATTGTGGAAAGAAAAATTCGCTCACGAACAGGATTCAAACCTGCGATAGTGGGATGACATTGAAATCAATTAATTTGATTTATGTGACGTAGCGTATTGGTTTTGTTGTTGATTTTAAAATAGGTAACTAACAGGTTTGTGTTGTATTTAAAACAGGCGAAATTATTGGTTAAATGAATATTATAATACTTATTTTTTTATTATAAAAGTCTAATTTATGATAGATCTACAGATAGGTAACTAGTATTATAATATAGATAATCTACTTGAACTGCATTCTGTACTTCTGTAGTCACTTGGGCGATAAACTAGCTAGGAGTGACGAAAGGTCCATATAACACGATTTCCACCGGCTTCCCTTTAGGAATTGCTTTAATACAGATCAACGACATTTCCTTGATAATTGATTGTTCTAAAGTATAAAAAAGAATGTAAAATTAAATTAAAAGTTGTTAAATTGTTTTTTGTTTTTATTAACGTGCGATATGTCCGTACTCGCGTGCAACTCATGCATGTGTATGCTTGATGGCTTTATGTGTGTGGGACATAGTGTTTTGAAATGTATAGTTGTAAGAAATTTAAACGTCTTACAAGATAAAAACTTTTTAACAAAAAATAAAACCGACTTCAAAAACCTTAACTAAAAAGTAAAAAATAATCCTTGTATGTATTTCAAAATCTTAACATAAACCAAAATTTTGAAGGCGGCGCGTGACTGTCCCTTTGCGTCATGTAAATATAATGTACTGTCGAGCGCTTATCTATAGTAAAAAAAGTTTATGCGAACATACATGAAAAACACGCGCCGCCTTCAAAATTTTGGTTTATGTTAAGATTTTGAAATACATACAAGGATTATTTTTTACTTTTTAGTTAAGGTTTTTGAAGTCGGTTTTATTTTTTGTTAAAAAGTTTTTATTTCATCCTTTTTAGTTGATAATTCACAGAAAAACGAAACTATTAGTAGATCATCTAGGTAAGCAAAGCTAAATTAAACTGATTTATTGAAGCTGGTTAAAAAACTACTCGACCTAAGTCAATAAAATTTATATGGGACCACCGCGCGGACTTCCAATCGTGGATAGATTGGATATTAATTTTGGCCGATAATGTCGTATTGTCATATCCACCCTGTATAATCAAAGCCTAACACATAAAAACAAACTTATAACTATTTCCTATCCCACATTTTCCAGGGACTTCAAGGCTAGATACAGAGGTGACGTGTGGGGCAACAACGGACCCGGGGTCATCACCAGGCTACTGCAAGAGATGTGCGATACAACGGATCTTACTAAAATGTCGGCAGACACATGTAACGGTAAATAAAGCTTATTATTTTCTTTTTAAGCCTTTTTCATGGGTTTCATTTGAATGTAGGCAGGGCCGGATTAACCATTAGGCAGAGTAGGCAACTGCCTAGGGGCCCGCATTGGCTAGGGGCCCGCATCGGCTAGGGGCCCCGCGCGCGCACAAAAAATATTGAAAATGTTCAATACAGTGAAAATTTAATTGGAAAATTTGTATTCCCAATGTCAATAGGTATTATTGCTTTTTTTCGACACATAATGTCAGTTGATGAAATACTTCATACTTACAGAACTGAGCCATCTAGTATCGAGTAGTAGAACTAATAATATGGATGCGTTACGTAGATTGCGATTTGTGAGTTTTGCGACCGTGATCCCTTCATCAACTGGAAAAGAGCTGATGATCGTCAAACGGCTGAAAAGGGGCCCCTAAATTGCCTAAGGGCCCCGACATGGTTAATCCGACCCTGCCCTGAATGTAGATAAGGCTAAACCTATAGTGGAAAATAAAGCCTTTTCTCATCAAAATCCGTACGGCACCGCTTGACAAATGTGTGCAATTAAAATTAAACCTTAAAATTACCAAAAAAAAAAAAAATTGTTGGCACGCACTGGTAACTACGTGTTACTGTTACCAGCGGTGACGGACGGTATGTCAGTTTGGGTTGGTAACGCATTGTTACCAGTGGAGTTCTAAAAAGAAGTAAAAAGAAGAAAGTAAGTTCTGTAAAAAGCAGTTGCGCGGGTACAGTCAGGTGGATCGAACAGGCTGTTCAAAATGATCAGAAAAATGTAGAAAATGAAACTGTTTTAATGACACAAAGGTTTCAGAATGAACACCACAGACATTACAGTACACGACCACTGTCATTCTGAAAATAATTTTGTCCCATCATTTTTTAAATACAACACATACCTATAAGAATTTAATACATAACACGTCATCCTCGGACGAATCAAAAATGGCGGACGGAATCTCGCTAAAAAAAGATAGAAGCTTTTAGTTTTTTCCTAAACCCACTTTAATTTCGACATAATTTTAACACACCACATATATATTGTTATTTTATTTGTGACATTACGAAAACTAGGACCATTACAAGAGATTTGTTGTGTACTGCGGCTGTGTGTCTCACTATGGGTGTGAATGTGTGCATGCCAGCCCGTACTTTTAAGCGAGCCGTCTTACTATGGGTGCTTCACTTATTGTTTAGCCTCTGCCTTTTTTATTCGTCGTTGCATTGAAGAACCAACGATTCTACACATTTTTTCTATACAACACATCTAACAATTTAATATATATCACACGTCACCACCGACCTTAGTAAACTTTGGATGGTACCTACACCTAACTAAACATCACAGACTGACTGCCATACTATCTGTTTAACCTCAAGTCTGGCTGCCATACTATATGTTCCAACCTCAGAGATCAACGTTCTGCCTACAGGGATCAGATTTAGTCTATCGCAGTCCTGGCTACCTAAAATTATTAATTTTGCCTATTTTTTAGAAGGGTCGGTTGTTACTTACGTTAACTTACTAGGAATAAGGAAATCTACACAACTGAGAGTGGAGTGGTTATTCTGCCAGATCGTACCCGTGTGAACTATTTTAAGTTACTACGAAAGAATACAGAAAAAATCACTTAAATTTTGAACGTAACAATAAAGTAATTTCTTTAATTAAATATTACGTTGGCATGTGACGAGAAACAACCAGCTTTGAATGATCGCATTGTGGAAATGATGCTACGGTGCTACGAATATGTTCTGTTTTATTCATCATAAACTATATTGAAGTAGGTTAATAAATATAATAGTAGGTTAATACATAATTAATCGTTTTATTACTTCATTTATTACTATACAGCTTCTGCTCAAAGGATTAAATTAGTAACTTCAGATCAGTTGCAGCAATTTCCTAAAGCCAATTACTCGAAAAATATACTGGTTTTGTTGGTAAACAATCGTTTAACCAGAGAATTATCGTTGGTGAAATCAAGCCTAAATGTCTCAATGGGATTGATGTTTACTTGCATTGGAATAGATAAGCGTATTATCGTTTTTATTTTGGATGTGTTATCTTTAATAACTTTTGTTAGTTTTTCACCTTGAGTGTTACCTACATCTACAAATATGTCAAAATTCAGTATCCTATAAATACGGAAATGCTTCGTGAAAGCTCAGCTTTGAATAAAGCAACTGTATTTTTATATTATTACTTAGTAGCTAAATAATTGGCTTCTGATTGCTATTAATAGCACAATCATGACGTCTTTGTAGGTCACAGAGTCGTTGCCTATGGCCTCAATAGGGGTCACTTGACGAGACTACAATGCTCAACCTGTCAAACTTATTCACTGATTGTCCGCTATTATCTGATGACTTTTACATAACTCTGAATCATTATAAATTATACCTCTAATGTTGATGGTGACAACGGACAATGGCAATCAGATATGCCTGCCGAACGATACGTACAATATGGCAATATTCTAAAGGTACAGACGTGTTATTCTATCTTAAATAAACGAAGTTTGAGACGATGAAATCCTTTGAAAGGTCATACGACTTACGTAATAGGTCTGCTTAGCCGACTTTTTGGCAGGCGCACGGGAAATGCCAAATAGTCAGCATATCTATGGGGACAAATAATTTGCAAAAATCAAGTTATTCTTAATGGGCGATGGCGAAAGAGGTTGGGTCATCTCATTAACTCGCCGAATGCCATCGGACCGGTCTTAATGTCGACTGCGCCCGCGTACACGCACTGAACGTGATATATAAGTCACTAACTAGTATATTATTTTTATATCCTTTTCAATTTGTTTCTACGCAAGTGAACTGCTATAAGTGAGTGGGCATATATATATCGTGAAAGTGGTCAATGTGTCGGTAGGCAACAGGCACATATAAGGCGACGAGGTCGTAATTAAAAGATCTATATCATAACATATATACATCAATGATCTACAAATGAGAGATTTAGATAAAAAGATTATGATATACAAATGAAAGCGGGATCATTTTGCTGGGTGACCGGACTATTGTCTGTGGTACAAAAAGCCCGAGTCTCAAGGCATGCCGCGGGGTCGCGTGCCTCACGCCCTGACCTCGGCTGCCAAATAATGAACCAATCACATAATGTAATAATTGTTCACCCACCGTGAACAACAAAGGCCAATCATGGAGTTAATGAGTGTCTATTAGTTTAACATGATCCTAGCCTTTACCCAAGAGGAATTGGCTAAAAAGGAACTGTCAAAAGGTATACAGAATATTTCACAAACTGTTAGTAAGATGACATGTTAATGTTAGAGTTCCCTCAGGATGGTGTAAAGCGAGGCCCACAAACCTTTAGCTAAGCCCTCCTGTTTCGAACGCTTCTGTAGCATTACCTCGTGCCAATCTACAGACTTATCTAATTCTTTATATACGGTATTTGGGGAAGGAACATGTGATGTGTTGGCCTCGGCTGAAAATTTCAACTACATAGTTACCACACCCAATCACACCTGACTATAATAAATAAGACATAATAATATTGTTTATATTAATAATACTTGTACCTCTCTATGGTGAGACAGATTTGCACAAGCACTTAGGAGCAATAACAGTAAATCATTTTATATCACATGGTCACTAGATAGACCTAAGCACACTTTGTTTCAAAGCACTTTGCACAGATCTGTACCCACCCATATAAACATAACATATACCTTTGCTAGTATGTAGTGGACTATCTCCAGATTTGAAACTCGTGAAGTTTTCGTGTACAGTGCTCAAAGTAGTATGGCTTTTGCTCGACGGCGATTTAGACCTTGCACTTTTCTTTGATATAGTATCATCAGTTTCTATTAGTAATTCATTAGTTTGTGAATGATGAGTGACTATAGCAACTGGGTTCTCTACTTCATTATTTAGTTTGTATTTATTCTGTGATATAACTGTATTCACAGACCCTGAAGAACTAGCCATCTCAGTCTTTCGAGTATCTTCTAAATTAGTAACTTGTAGTTCATGGTTATTTTTCTTAGTTTCTAGTATGTTCATGTGTAATTCTGTGAGTGGTTGCTTCTTGTTCAATTGTTTCTTTTTGTTATTGTATTGCATCATGTCTGTTACACTGATATTAGATTGCTTTCCTGTAAGGATTGTAAAAGATGTTTTAAAGTTGATAAACAAAAGGTCAAGACCGTAAACGACATTATCACATAAGCTAGTGGCCCAACAGGGAAATAACGCACAATTATCTGGGTCCAGAAGGCTAATTCTCGTACTTAAAAATGTTCAAAAGATAGTTCCAAACTAATGATTTAAATAGTTGTTCCCGTTTGCCGTTTATTTGTGACACTTAGGTCATTAATGTCACCAATAAATGGCAATCAGAAACATCTACTGTCAGGAGATTGAGATTTAAGGCATTAAGATTCGTTTGGAACTATATTATATACGAGAATCGGCCTTCTGAACGCCACGGCTTTTAGGAACCAAACTTACCTAAATAATCAGCGATTCTAGAAATACTCAAAGAATTTTCCGCAGATCCTTCAGTATCCTCGCTCATCAATCTTAGCGAGGCGTGCAAATTCTTCAACAACAAATCTGTTTCCCTTGTTGCTACGACTGGTGCCACAGACACAACATTTTTTTGTGGTGACACACAGTTAAGCGACATTTGCACATACTTTGGTTTATCTGGGACCTGACTCATAAGAAACAGATTTTGTTTTTCAGGAACTTTACTGCTAGATGGTTCATTTTTATTTACTACTTTTGGCATAGTGAACGTTGTTTCTGCCTGTGATTGAAGATTGTTTTGTTTATCTGGAAAGTTGTCCATGATGTTCCGTGGTTGTCTTACAGGAACACAGTCTAATGATTGGTCTATTTTGTTTGCTGGATGCTTATCCGATCGTAGTGAACGACCCGGAGTTACTGAAAAAATAATACTAGTTGTATATTGAGCTGTTATTTTCAGTTACCCATTGGTGTTTGTTGGGCAAGCTCGTATATTTGAAAACAATGTTTGCGCCGGCAAAATGCACTGGCGTCATGGCCTAGTATTTAATGAAGATTAGATTTGCTTCAAATAGGTTTCAATAAAAAATGGTAGCTTTGAACATTCACACCGTACCTATTATAAATATAGATACTTATGTGCTTCCACAGACATAGTAAAAAAAATAGACGAAGTCCTGCGAACAATTTAGTGATGCTGAAAATAACTATGCTCCTTCGTGTACAACCAGCGCTCACGCACAAACAAGCACCTCAAACCGTGCTCTCCCCTCTCAGTACACATGTCGCGACATCGTCCAGTAAGCATCTCATAAGAAATATATTTCAGGAGCAAGGTGTGTGCGTGAGCGCTGATTGTACACGAAGGAGCATAGTTTTTTTTGGCTTCACTATGATTGTTCGCAGCACTTTGTCTTTATTTTTTAATATATCTGTGGGTGCTTCAAATAATTCAGGATTGTCTGTATAGTTTTCGTTTCAATTCTGCATACTGAAACTTACGACTAATTTTCTGAGTTGTTTTATACTTCGGGGAACAACCAGAGACTTCACTATTAACTGTATGGAATGATTAAGAATTAATTAAATTCTTCAAACTGACTGACAGATAACGTACAGCATAAACTGGTTGGTCTAGGAAGATGAAATTTTGCACAAGAGTTCCTTAGTTAACGTAAGTAAGCACTATAAATGGATTCAAAAAAAATCCTGCCCTAGGGGGGGTTAAATAAGGGTTGAAAGTTTGTATGAAGAAAACACGAAAGCGAAGCCTCGGTCGGGTGGGCGTCATCTAGAGCAGAAATTCTGTTCCATGTGAGAGGGAGTTTGAAAGTAGCGCCAGTGACGGAAAAGTTGAGAAGCAGTAGATTGTCATGGTATAGACATGTGATGCGGAGAAATGAGGAGCATGTTACGAAAAAAGTTTTGTGTATGAATGTGGATGGCTATAAGAAAAGAGGTAGACCAAAGAAAAGATGGATGGGTTGTGTGAAAGATGAAATGTGAACATGGAGATGACGGCTGATAGAGATGTATGGAAGAAAAAGACATGCTGCGCCGACCCCAAATAAATTGTTATAAGGGCAGGAGGATGATGTTTTTTTAACTCTCTATCAGTCATGTCTGTCTGTTCGGTACAAATTTTGCAATCGATTTTAACTAACTTCCCGATATGAGCTAGAGACTTGAAACTTTAAACAGCTTAGAAGGCTAATTCTGGTAATTAAAAACATTCAAAATATATTTCGAAACTAATCTCTATGTTTAAAGTCTCAATTTCCTGGCAGATATTTCTGATTGCGGTTTATTGGTAACATATCTAGTGGAATTGACCTTCAGGACTGGATGACAATGCAATATTATCTCGTTTTCTTTTTAAAAACGTGGTATAAGAGCCGATTTTTGTATTCTTTTTTTTTAATAATGAACCAATTTCCGAACAAGTGGGAGAAAAATTCTTTTCATCAAATTATTGTACTTGGACTTTGAGCGGAACTGTGAATGAAACTATTGCTGTATTAGGGCACGAGTATATGCCTCACAAGCAAGCAGTGACTAGCATAGCGGTCAAACGCTTGCCATCCAAGTAGTAGGGTCTGAGTTCGAAGGCGACCCGCACCTCAACATTTTAGAATTAGGTAATAGGCAAGATCGAGGAAAGTGGAGAGTTCTCATTTCGGAGACCATGACATGACATGGTTGCTGAGCCAGAGGAGTAAGTAAGTAATGTGCTTGTCATAGCCCGAAGAATTTCCAAACTTAAGTGGCAGTGGGCGGGACACATTGCCAGTAGAACGGATGGCCGATAGGGCTGTAAAGTTCTGGAGTGGCGACCGCGTACTGGAAGGCGCAGCGTGGGTAGGCCCCCCACAAGATGGACCGACGACCTGGTGGATGTCGCTTGTTAATCTAAGATTGGATCAAAACAATTAAGGAGATTTTTATTCATAATGAATAACGCTCAGCTTTGATTGACATCTTCAAAGATATCAATCAATGGTAACACTGATCGTGACGTAGCCTTGGGCCATAGCAGGAAGAGAATACCTGGTGAAACATTATACCATATAGTGGCCATCAGTCTGCACTGACTTACTAACGAACTGTAATATGATTCACTGTGCTAAGTCATTTTAGCGATTAGCTCTTTGCTTACCTTTTCCGAGTGATGCAAGCATAAAAGTCAACTTTAATCTTTAAAAAGATATAAATTGTGGAAAGAAATATTCTGTACGAGCAGGTCTCAAACCTGCAACTCCTGGTTCGTACACCAGTGCTTTATCCGCTAAGCTACCGTGAACTCTGCTTATGGAATCGAATTTAACCTCCACTTTGTATCCGTCTTTGGGTGACGTCTTTCCACAATTAATATCTATAGATTTCCCTTGCGTTAAATAATAAATAACTTAATCTCTCTCAGGTAATGGACTTTCGCAGAGTGGTATATACAGAAGGCCGTGTAGAAGACTGGATGAACTTGGTTCTGAATGAAATGCGAAATACCAACAAGTTTGTTACCAAGAAGGCTATATTCTACTATGGAAAGAATTGGAAGGTACCGAGGTGGGTAGGAAACGGTTTATTACAAAGTGAAACATCACCAAAAAATATTTTTTTTCAAAATGAAAACCGTCTAGTATGGTCCAATGAAATGCGAAATATTTTAGTGGCCTGTGATGTGAAATGGCTATTTGAAAAAGAAAAAGACAAAAAAATACAGCACAATGGGGTTAGACTTTGAAACGTTGCCTGCCCCAAACCACGAATTCCTATGCAACAAAAGTACATTTATCGACTGGAAACTCATTTTAAACTATCGCTCTCTTTTACTTATAGTAGATACAAGAAAGGGATGACAACTATTTTAGTGCTGTCAAATTAGTCGAAATTAAAATTTCCATACAAGTTTAGTCGTTATCTCAAAATAATTGTAAACTAACCTCTTGAAACATGCTTTAAAGTAAACAATCTCTATTATTTACCAAATATTATATATGAAATTAAGAAAACATTTAAGAAAGACAATAATCTAAAACATAGTTGTTTCTGATTTTTAAATAAGCTTTTAGTATTTTTTTATTTTTTTTAAACTTTATTTTTCATTCAAGTTGAGCGGCGCAACCCCTTCCGGCCGCGTGGTCCGATCGCACAGTTCGATTAATCGAACGACGAGGAATTTTAAATCCTTTTCGTCCGATCAATGGAACGATGCGGATTTGTGAATCCTTTTCGTCCGATTCCAAAGTCGAACCATGCGGACATACATTTTCCAAGTAGGCGTGGTTCGATTGATCGAACGACGCGGACTTCTGAATCCTTGTCGTGCGATTCTGTACACAGTCGAACCACGAGGAAAGTTATGACATTCAACTTCCTTATGTGATTTTTCATTTTAGTAAATAATTTAACTTTTTAGCAATTTTCTTCGTTCAGTTTAAAATAACAAAAAAATATTTTATACGATATTGGATATTTTTCATGATAGTTCTGGTAACAAGTGAGTTTAGATTTTATTAATGTGATCAACATGCCATTTCGATTCGACTAATAACTGGATATTTTAAGTTATTTATGTTTGTAGGTTGTGCAAGTTGATGATGATGTTGATGACATGGCGCGGCAAAAATGCATGATATTTCACGTAGGGTAAAAAATAAAACAAAAAAGATTTACACAGTAATGATGACAGCAAGACGATTGTACGCGCAATCAAAACACATTGCCGTACTGTTTTAAGCGCTGTCATTCATTCGACGTAGCAATGCTGCCAGACTGCCAGTTTTCTGAGCACGCTTCCGGATGACAGTGATGTGGAGGATTTCTTCGACGCCTAGTCCACTTTTAAGTAAAACTTCTTTACGCACGCTTGACTTGAGGAGTAACCTGGTTAATGCGTTACGAAGACCAACGAACAAGGCGAACGGAGGGGGTAGTGCGGGACGCGGGGAACGAGGTGCACGCGACGGCCGGCCACGACACAGCGCCGGCAGTTGTACGCGCGACGCTCCGCCATTAATAGTATTGAGGGAGATATAAGTAAGTGAAGTTTTACTTCAGTCGTGTGGTGCCTCCCCCAAGCATCGCCACAATGACCGGTCCTGCGCTTTCCGCATCCAACGGATTCCCGCAACCATTACCAGGTCGTCGGTCCACCTTGTGGGGGGCCTACCCACGCTGCGCCTTCCAGTACGACATCTTCTTGTGGTTGACATCAACTACATATTATTAAGAAACATGGTCAAGGAACACAGTCCGTTTCTTATTGTTGCAGTTTGCAGCAGTATATTATGTAGGCTATGTCAAAGTAAACTTATTACTTATCTATTTACAAAAAATTACAATTTTATTTATTTTATAAAGGTTGTCTGGAAGAGATTACCTTGTGCGATAAGACCGCCCATTGTACTTACATATCTATCTGTAAACTACTGTCTCTATTTTGTTTGGTGTAAGTACAAAAAAGAATATAATAAATAAATAAAAGATCACTTAATTCAATGTTTTTAGGGTTCCATACCAAAGGGTGGTAACGGGACCCTATTACTCTTGCTATGCTGTCCGTCCGTCCGTCTGTCTGTCACAGGGCTGTATCTTTGTAATGGTAATAGATAACCAGTTGAAATTGTCAGAGAATATGTGTTACTATGAGGAGTATCACGACAAATACTAAAAACAAAAAAAAGTCTAATACCAAAAGGGGTCCCCATACAAGAAACCTCAAAAAACATGCATTTTTTTCATCATTTTCGTTCCTGCTCTAACTTCAAAACGGTAATACATACCAGCATCAAACTTGGTATGATTATAGTGCATACTATGTTGTTTAGCAACAAATACTTTAAATACCAAACAGAACAGAACTTTAAATACCAAAAAAAAAAAAAAAAAAAAAGCAACAAATACTAAAAATAGGGCAAACATAGACATATTATGTGGTAGTACCTTCGTAAGAAAGAGATGCAAAAATTCACATTTCGCAAATGAAGGTTGATGTCTTTTGATAAACTCACAAAATTAAATCAGTTTCTATGGGGTATCAAGTCGATGGGTGGTACGGAACCCTTACTGCGTGAGTCCGACTCACACTTGGCCGGTTTTATTTAAAGTTATGGCACCATCGCTAATCGATGGTTTTGCCAATGTCTAGGTAGGAAAAGACACAGTGATAAGTTCTTAGTTTCAAATGTTGCTTAGCATAAAAGATCACATAAATGATAATATTTTTCAATGATATTTGTCATTCATATTGCCCACAAGAATAATGCGAGACAAAATAAAACTGCCGAAGGTTCGGTTAAGTTTAGCGAACCGCATATTTGGCAGGATTTTGCACGCTTTATCGTGCATTGCAAAAATCTGTGCTTGTTGAGCGCGTTGAAGCGAGCGACCCTTCCGCCCGCTGATGCTGCTACCGCCGGACGGTTATTGCGTCATGTAGGTAGCGACAAAACATTGACACATGCGTTTGTTTTTCTGTGCAAAAAAATATGAATCTCTTAAGCAGAATAAATGATAAGACAAACTTGATACATAAACAATTCTGTAAATGATAAAACACACTTGATATAGAAACAATTCTGTAATTGTATTACTTCAAACAAGCATAGAAGCAACATTTTAATGCAAGATTATTCGGTAGAAAGTTCGGCATTTCTGCCGAATATTTGTTCGATACGAGTATTCAGTAAACCTGCCAAATATATATAATACCGAACATAAAACGAATATTCGGACCAACCCTATTTTTTTTATTCGTAATTAAATCAGGGTTGACGACATTTAGATAGCAATCATTCGATCTTACTAATAAGTCTCTAATCTATTTGAGCAATTTTAGGAAACAACTTCGAAAAGATAAGGGAACAATTTTTTTTGCTTGAAACCACAAGTATCATGGATAGATTCATAGATTGATAGACAGTTATTTATTATAAACTCAAAAGTTGGTTTGTCTCTCTGGTTATTGTCATTTCTTTACATAAACAAATACGACTGTTAAACCATTTTTGAAGAAAAGCGTCTTTGCGCGTTCGGTCGCCAAGGAGTAGACTGGGAATAAAAAATGTAATTAACAAAACAAAAAAACCCGACTGCATGTAAAAATAACTGAAAAGATGTAAACAAGACTTGTGTAGGTAAGTTCATGTGAAAGTATCAAATCAACACGCAGGCCGAGACTACCTTTTGTACCTTTTGGTCTTTTTTAGGGTTCCGAAGTCCTACAAGGAACCCTTATAGTTTCGTCATGTCCGTCCGTCTGTCCGTCTGTCTTATTACTTGCACCTAAAGTTCATTTCTATATGTGTAGAAACATTGCATGTCTTTCTTTCAGATCGGCACGAAAATTCTATTGTTTGCTTTCTTCAAACAATAAGCCCGGAAACCGATTTATATAAAAATAACGTTGCATCTATATTTTTGGTCAGAAACGGCAAAAATCAAAACTTTGCACAGGTTTCGATTGACCGTTTACGTTTATCGTAGTACCTACTATATGACTGTATTGACAGGGCTGGTATGTTTTTCTCTTTTTGTTTAAAGCTGAGCAAATTATTAAAATACTATTGTACCTATACGTTTTACTCTTTTTGTTTCAAACTGCGCAAATTATTAAAAATTAAAAATTATAGGTACCTATCTTCCCTTCATATCGCATTTCATTGCTGCAAACCCTTTCAAAAAGAAGCAATGCCCGAGGACATAAATCAATAATTCATTTGTTTGATTTGGACACAAATCTGGGCACGAACCCTCCCAGCAGTGTATTTTCACTAGGGACGCTACTGCTCCATCAGGCTGAGATGATAATGCTGAGTTCAGGCATGGATCAGAGGCATGGGCAGGTAAAGCGGTTCTCCCAGGCAGAGAGGCAACCGCCCTGAAGTAAGGCTCTGCAGGTAGGGTGAGACGCACCATACCCGGCTGCAGCCTCTGGCAGGGTATCTCGGAGCAGTGTTACCAGCTCATTTTCGGTGTTGCTATTTTGTCCCAGCGAGTGTTTGTAGGGAGTCCAATCACAACCCTGATAAATATTAGCTGATTCCAAAAATCCTGTTGTCACTGCTGTAAAAACTACTAATCTCGGAACGAGAAGAGTTAAGAAACTAGAAAATATAGAATAACATAACGTAGTCAACCCATTAATGTCCCACTACTGGGTATGGCCCTCTTCTCAAAATAAGAAGAGTTAATGAACTGGATATTATTAATATCTTGTATTTCTTAAAATATGGCTTACACGTATCATAAATCACCAAACAATCCCACTTGGTTACTAAGTTACCCATAACAACCCAACTAAGTTATCCATATTCCCAAAACACAGTCATGTGGGAAACACACATTTATCACCAACATAGAGTAGGAATCAAATGGAGTTCTGTGTCTGCCTATAAACTCCCCCACTTTGAGAGAGATACCTCACAACACACAAGCACATTAGATTAGATTACCTACATTATTATTGTGCTAGATATCCTACCCCTACCCCTTCGGGGAAATACAGGCGTGATGTTATGTTATGTTGTGCTAGATATAACACATTGGTCATTAAATAAATGCAGGCATCACATACAGAGAAGCATATTATCATTCCATTTGCTTACTACTCCATGTTTCTTCAAATAAACTAACTAGTATATAAAGCATCAAAACAATACAAATGTATGACCATGGGTATAGCTTTAATAATGTTTTTTTTACAAACATGGACAGTATGATTCAACTATTAAAAAATGTTGACATTAGCCCAAATGCTACAATACACAGAAACCGTGCCAAAGTTTTTTCTCACAAATCTATGATGTAATATAGACTAACCTTGTTGTTATCAGACTATTGTATGAGATGATGACTCATCATCACTTATTTATGAAGTAAATATAGACATCGCAACCTGTACTTTGAACTTTGATCCAAAGGATTTATTTAATTCCAAGAAAACCTGTTATACTAGTCAACAAAATCAATATTTAAAGTATTATAAAATCTAAAGTCAATGTGTAGGTAAATTAATAAAAAAAAACAAGTTACCGCCATAGATTACTATATAATACGTGGGACACTCAGAAAGTTTTGCGAAACTAAAAAAAATTGTTCTATACGTACATATATTTTATCAAATCTTTTCAAAGTACTTTCCACCAGCCTCTATACAAAGATTCATGCGCCTAAACCAGGTGTCCGATTGTCTTAATGAGTCTCTTTAATGAG
Organism: Asteroscopus sphinx; assembly: GCA_949699075.1. Classification (NCBI taxonomy): domain Eukaryota; kingdom Metazoa; phylum Arthropoda; class Insecta; order Lepidoptera; family Noctuidae; genus Asteroscopus; species Asteroscopus sphinx. The sequence goes on from OX453024.1 coordinate 22,766,916, forward strand.
ATATTTTGTGTCATGTTTGGCTTACGAAACTTCGCCTTGGTTTTGTTAAATCTTACTGTTTGAACAGTGGGCCTCAAAGGCTCTATAATACCGCAGTTAGGAATTTAAAGGGCAGTGGGGCTAAGATTTTGATCGTTTTGTAATTGGTTTATCTGATTAATTGCTATCAGGCGATATGTGATGGTTTGCTGATTAGTATTTTAGTCATATTTAAATTAGTATCTGATGATTAATTCGCTTTGGTGTTAAATGTGGCATAATATGAAAACTTATAACAGAAACATCTTCATAAATAATCTACATTTCAAGTCAAGTCGAGTTATAATATTTCAATTATAAGAAAATGTATTGCCTGAATCGCAGAATTTTCTAGTAACGTGTCCCCCAAGTGCTGTAAATGTTATTTAAAATAACAATTGTAGATACACACCTGTGATGGCACGCCGCAGATAAGAAAAATATACCAAGTTTAATTACTTCTATTTGAAGTATCAATAAAATAGACAATAAAAATTGCTTGCAAGCCTTGGTTATTTTACACTATATTGAAGAATCCGGGCGATATGTCGCTGAATACCGGATGCCAAGTCGTAAACATTATCAGCTGTTCTAAAACGTTGTAATACAATATGAGGGTAGTCGTATAATTAAATAATATACGCGATTTAATCCGGTTAAACTTTGTTTTATTATAATGTGTAGTGATCGCGAAAACCTAAGAAGTTATTATATTAATTATCTCAAAATCTTACCTTGAAAGAGTCTTGGCCTTGGATTCTTCATCTAAAACAAGTACAAACAAAATATTAGACCTCAATTTGTTTTCAATAGCAATTTTTTTTCATACGAAGAATTAATTTTTTTATTGCCAGTCACTTTCAATAGTTGACAGACTTGCCAACATTCTTGATAAAAACAAAAAACCGGCCATGAGCATGTCGGGCCAGTATTATAGGGTTCCGTAGGTAGGTGTAATTACAAACGAATCAAATCGAATATTAATCATGGCTATTTTAGTTTATGCAATAGACGGCAGCATTGGCGACTCAGAGCGTGTTATTATACAGCGCCATCCAGCGGGCCAAATTTAAGAAGTGTGTCATGTCAACATAACACATAGGTACTTTTTATGATTTTTTCAAATATAAAGTAACTAAAGGAGCATTCTTTGCGAAGATAACTTTTCTTTAATGTCAATGACCTTTGAACTTGAACGTCTTAAGTATTTTGCAGTTTTCTCTCTATAACTCGAAAATTTATAATCACATTATACTCGAAATAATTTTAAAAGAGAGTTTTTACAAAGGTCTATCAACGTGGAAGATTATAAGTTTCTACGTTGCATAGTTTAGAAATGGCAGGGGGGGGGGGACATTGCAAGCCACTTTGGCGGGCTATATTTCGCAAATGGTGCACCTGATAAATAAGTGATGTATGAATATTACCTTCATTTTAGTAGACCTATTCAATGATACCCCCCCCCCACGAGGGGATGCTGCGAACCCATTTCACTTGTATAGGCGCCACCTCTTAAATACGTAATCAGGAACTGCCTCGTTGGTCTAGTGGTTGCAAGCGCGACTGCTGACCATGGGGTCCTGGGTTCGATTTCCGGGTCGGGTAAAGTGTTATTGGGTTTTTTCATTAGGAAATTCTCAGTAGCAGCCCGGAGTCTGGATTTGTGCCCGGTCAATGGCAATAGGCTCGCCCCCTATTACATGGGACTATAACATAACTGGCGAAATGTGGGTGTACTATTACACCTCTGCCTACCCCTTCGGGGAAATACAGGCGTGATGTTATGTTGTTGTTGTTGTATGTTTATAACTGTAAAAGTTATTAAGCTGTAAAGGATTAGGACAAAGGGACAGACAGACGGACATGACGAAACTATAAGGGAAACTATATAAAAAAAATGAAATAAATATTGTATATGTAGGAACTACGCAGCGACAACACAGCCCCTAGACGCCACATAACAGGCGACCGATTTCTATCACACATAAGGGAAAAATCCTGTATGTAAGCCGCCACTCAAACAATTTGAATCAGTTACGACCACTTCTGTGAGCCGTTGACACTTCCGTGTTAGTGAACACAAAATTTACAAATAAATGTTATAATGAATGCATCATCATAATTCTCAGCATAAACAAGAATGTCATCTTAGTAAGCTGTAGCACATTGGAAACGCAAGGAACCAAGTATATCATCGCGTTGAAACACATACGATAATCAACGCACATGCGCACTTCACCTGTCTTTTAAGGAACCAGTATCACGGGACTAGCGTATCACGAATTAGATTCTTCAACAATTCTTTTACTGAATAAATCTGCTACAATAGGCTTTCTCACGGTCTTTTAGTGACATTCGATACGGACGGTAATAAATAGGCTTCGTATCAATAAATTCAATATGCATTTTGACTGTCCAGCAGTGGACTGCGATAGGCTGAGTTGATTGATTGAGTCCCTTATCTGTAATATGGCCACTTGGGCCGGTCTGCCGAGCTATTTTTGAATAATAATAATAAATAAACTTTTATTCATGAAAAGAGATTGTAGTAAAAAAATCAAGAATCAAGCAAGCGTTGATCTACTGTATGGTTAGATATAGTTTAGACTAAATTATTAGGCGACAAAGTAAATAATTTCTACTTGAAGGAAACCGAAACGCGGGTCCACTTGATGATTGAATAAACAATGCTTCGGTATACTTTGAGAGTGGCGACCAAACAAACAAAACAGAATGTACCTGTATATATCCTAAAAAATAAAGCAAACTGTTTGATAAAGCACACCACATTATACGTAGCGCACGTTCTAATAACACACTTAAATTAAACAAATTACCCTGTAATATTTCATGTTTATCGAACTTATTAAAATAAAACCGGCAAAGTGTGAGTCGGACTCACGCAGTAAGGGTTCCGTATCACCTATCGACCTGATACCCCATAGAAATTGATTTAATTTACGAGAGTCCATCAAAAGACATCAACGCACCGTGAGCGAAATATTAATTTTTGCAACCAACTCTTTCTTACGCAGGTACCACCACATATCTCAATGTTTACCCTATTTTTTGCCAAACTACATGGTATGGACTATAATCAGACCAAGTGCGAGTCGGGCTCGCGCAGTAAGGGTTCCGTACCTCTCAACGACCTGATACCCCATAAAAACTGATTTAATTTACAAGAGTTTATCAAAAGACATCAACGCACAGTGCGCGAAAGATGAATTTTTGCATGTCTTTCTTACGCAGGTACCACCACATATGTCTATGTTTGTCTTATTTTTAGTATTTGTTGCTAAAACTACATAATATGCACTATAATTTGACCAAGTTTGACGCTGGTATATATTACCGTTTTGAAGATAGAGCAGGAACAAAAACGTTGAAAATAATGCATCTTTTTTGAGGTTTCTTAATAAAGCATGTTTTTTTAGGTTTCTTGTATGGGGACCCCCTTTGGTTTTAGACTTTTTTGTTGTTTTTAGTATTTGTTGTGATACACCTCATAGCAACACAATTTCTGAGAAAATTTCGACCGGTTACCTATTACCGTTCAAAAGATACAGCCCTGTGACAGACAGACAGACGGACGGACGGACGGACGGACGGACAGCGTAGCGAGAGTAATAGGGTCCCGTTTGGCACCCTTTGGGTACGGAACCCTAAAAATAAAAAGTGTCCAGTAATTTATATTATTGTCGTGTTGGATATTACTGGCCTGTTGTTTCGTTTTGTACGGAAAAGAGCCGATTGATATATTCTTTTTTTGAATAATGAACCAATTTCCGAGCAAGTAGGAGAAATAGTACATTACTGTCGAGGCCTGAAATGATGCAATTTACGGCCGAGTAATACTGGAAGTATGAGGCGAAGCCGAGTACTTTCCAAGTGATTTTGAAAGGACGAGGCGCAAGCCGAGTCCTTTTTAACTAAACGAGGCCGTTTTTTGAGTTTGAGTTGGAGTGAGTGTTTTAGTTTATTATAGTGATCGCGAAAAACTAAGAAACTATTAAGTTTCATAATATTGTTTTTATGTCTAAATGGCTACGAAAAGTCAAAAATATGTTAAGTAATAAAAATGCCTGATAAAAATGTGTAAAATTACATTAACCTTGAAAAGGAAAAAGTTTGTAACAATTTTAATCATTTCATTATATCAAGGAATTCTTTACTAAAATAAACATAACTGGACGTTGTCAATGTATCACATGAGAAGTTTTGTATAAAAAATGGTAACAAAAATATTAGTTATATTTTAGACAGTCTTATTTTGAATTACGTTATTTACTAATTTTGTAACATATTTAACTCTTTTTGTAATTATTGTAACATTGTATATTGCATCGAGAGTAAATGTAGTAATAAGCGAGAGGACGCATTTTTACATTATTTCCCCGTGAGTGATGATATTAGACTTAATAAGTGGTTGGACTGTATAAACTCTGAAAATCTCAAAAATGTACCGAAAGTAAAACTTGCTAAACTCTCGGTTTGTCACATACATTTTGAGAAAAGGTTTACCAGGCCGAATTCCCGACTGAGGTATGGTGCCTACCCATCATTGTTTACACCTGAGGAAATTACCAATGGGGTTCCCGCACTACACATTGATGATATTTGTAAGTAGCCTAAAACGATATTAACTGTTTTTTTTTAAATATTGTTCATGCTAATTCAATATAAAATGTATAAGTCAACTGTCTTTAATCCCATTTCAGCCAACAAATGTGAAGAAATAACCAAGAAAAGACATTCAGACCATTCCTATTTCAAAGATGAAGAACCAATTCCAAAGGTTGCGAGATTCAGTGGTAAGCCACCAAGAAATACAGATTAAATATAAAAAAAACACTAATACTTATGACTTATACTAGTATAATAATTATGGCAATGATGTATGTATATGTTGTTACAGCTTCAGCCTCCACATGCAAGGACTCTGGTCATCACTTTGTAGAAGAATCACCTTACATTACTCATCCATTGACCAGCTCTCAAGCAAAAGGTTGGTTACTTGTAAATGTCAATTTTGCCATGTGTCATTTTTTGCACAGAAGTATGTAGTAAATGTGGTCTTAATGTATGGTATTTATATGTTTTTACAGCTTCAGCCTCCATATACAAGGACTCTGGTCATCACTCTGCAGAAGACGCCCTTGAGCTCTCACGAGAGGTTAGCCGTGGCTGTGATACATCCTACATGTTCTCTTTACTCCGAGAGCTTCCACGAGAGGACAGCCAAAGGAGTGAATAGAGATTCACTATGCGCCCTTGAGCTATCACGAGAGGTTAGCCGTGGCCATGATACATACATTTTCCCTTTACTCCAAGAGCTTCCACGAGAGGTCAGCCAAAGGAGAGAATAGAGATTCACTATGCGCCCTTGAGCTATCACGAGAGGTTAGCCGTGGCCATGATACATACATTTCCCCTATACTCCAAGAGCTTCCACGAGAGGTCAGCCAAAGGAGAGAATAGAGATTCACTATGCGCCCTTGAGCTATCACGAGAGGTTAGCCGTGGCGATGATACATACATGTTCCCATTACTCCAAGAGCTTTCACGGGAGGTCAGCCAATGGAGAGAATAGATTCCATGCATCCTTGAGCTTTCACGAGAGGTTAGCCATGGCCATAACATGTGCATGTTCCCCATGTTCCTTGAACAGGATGTTAATAGGAGGGGCGGAAAAGACTGCTTTATGGGTCCTCGAGCTTTCATGAAATGTCAGCTGCAGCCTTCATAACATTTATATTCTCAGCACAGCGGGAGCTCCAGCAAAAGTTCAACTTTGTTCATATGTCACAGTCTAAGAGCAGTGATACCTACACATTAATTTGTAATAAAATCAAGCCTAACTCAGGCCGTTTTCCTCAGGTGAGTAAGACACAAATGATAGTCTGTTGTAATAAGTTAATGAATATTTTTGCTAGTTCATACTAATAAAACATTCTGAATGGGCCCCAGGTACTATGGAAGTATTATTATTATTATTGACGAGGACGACTTCTGTGGTCTAGTGGTTCGAGTGTCGGACTGTTGATCACGAGGTCGTGGGTTCGATTCCCACAGGACACAAATATTTGTGTGATGAACATAAGTGTTTGTGTTGGTCTGGGTGTTGCTTATGTATTATTATTATTTATTTATTATTATTTATTAAACTATCAACAAGATACACAATCAAAGTTAATAAAAAAGTACCACTTAATCCTCCTGGGTTAGAGTGTGGCACTAACAATTCATCCTCGTATCAGCATATTTAAGTTTTTTTATTTTTATTTTTTATGTATTTACAAAAAAAAAGTATATAAGTATTATATCCATTGTCTAGTACCCATAGTAAAAGCTCTAATTTAGCACTTTTTTAAACATTTCAAGGGATATTAGTCGAAATTGAATAAATGTATTCTTTGAAAATCCTTCAGGGTGACATTCCGAATATTTGAAACATATTTAGTATTTTTTTTCTATATGTATACATCATGTATAAAAACAAAACGTTCCGTGTGGTGCCGGACGTAAAGAATTGCACCACTCTATATCTTCTCATGGGTGTCGTAAAAGGCGACTAAGGGATTCATCAGAGGATGGGCAGCAGCGTTCTCTGAGTATTTAACCAACAATACAATACAATACAAATCCTCTTTATTGCACAACAAGATTATATTAATTTCTTAAATAACTACTTATTAGTAGTAGTACTTATTATTACCAACCAACTGCGATCGCCAACCCACCTGCCAAGCGTAGTGATTATGCCATATCCATATCCCCCCAACATATGCTTGGGGGAGGCCTATGTCCAGCAGTGGACGTCTTTCGGCTGAAATCATGATAAAAACAATACCATTGTTTAAATATTTGTGATGACACTCTGAAGGATGTTTATATGTAGAATACATTATTCAATTTCACCTAAAATCTTTTTAAATCTTTAAAAAAGGTTTAAAATTTGAGCAAGACCGCTATGAACATAACATAACATCACGCCTGTATTTCCCCGAAGGGGTAGGCAGAGGTGTATAGCACACCCACATTTCGCCAGTTATGTTATAGTCCCATGTAATAGGGGCGAGCCTATTGCCATTAACCAGGCACAATACCATACTCCGGGTTGAGAAACGCCTCTTAAACAAGAATACATACGTATTAGCGGGCAGCCTGGTGAAACATCTTATTATACCATGGCGTTGTGTAACTATACAACCGCTATACGTTTATTAGTAAGGGGGTAAATGTGTAGGCTCAGCAGAGGATGTTTACAAGATGATATGATGATTATCGCATATCATAGAACTCTGAAGAATTGTGTTCTGTCTCAATAATAAATGACTAAAATCGACGCTGCTGTTTCTCACAATCGCATGCAAATAATCAGCACGTAAAAAGGGTTTAATTTCATCCCGCTACAACTCATCCCTTAACCCACACTTTCAAAAGTTCAGTAAAGTGGCTTAGTCAAATGGCCGGTGCACTAGACCCTGTATTTTCAGCTACAGCTCCATTTCAGTGTCTCGTGAGCACATCTACTTCACAAAATGTTTTAAAAAACCATTCAGATTTTATGGTACAGACTCCATTTTGAGACGAATTGGGAATACTAATTTTGGCCTTAGTGTTATAGGGGTTTCAACCCCTATAAGCGGGTTCGTAAATAAAAGTCACATTAAGACTCTCACTAACTCGAGAGCGCTGTATTCAAGGGTTAAAGTAATGAAACGCTTCATTATTATAACAAACTACAAAGACAAGTCATGTCAGTTTATAAGACGTCTGACTTCTTAAGCAACTCGCAGCGTAGCGTTTTAAGCAAAAATACACTATAACTGTAAAACCCATTTACAAGAATAATATAGCTATTGGAACGTTAATCAATTTATTACAAAAAGGTTGTAAATTATTTTTCCTATACAAAACCTAAAACATCAAAAAGGCTTATCTGTAAATTTCGAACGCGCCTCACACTGTCCTCTCCACAATACCACTTGAACCGGGCATTTGAAATAAAAAAAAAATGTAAAATCACCCCTCGGCCATAGATTGCCATAAACTAGACGGGCTGGCGCGCCAATTAAATATGAATGTAGTAGCCCACTCTCATTACCACGTAAAAAATTTCGAATCTACCCTCTTTTTGTGATATTCCTTCCGCATTCAGTCCCCTCTACCCATGGGTGTCGTAAAAGGCGACTAAGGGTTGAAATCAGGAGGATGGGCAGCAGCGTCCTTCTGTGCACTAACATCGTGCACCATCATCCACTGCGGTCACCAACCCGCCTGCCCAGCGTGGTGACTATGGACATACATCCCAATGCACGCACAACCAAAAAATGAAAATAAATACGGTGGTGCAATTCTTGACGACCGATTCGTGTTTTTGACGACCTGCGGGTTCGATTTCCACAGGACACAAATATTTGTGTGATGATCATAAGTGTTTGTGTTGGTCTGGGTGTTGCTTATGTATTATAAGTATGTATTTACAAAAAAAAAGTATTTAAGTATTATATCCATTGTCTAATACCCATAGCACAAGCTCTGCTTAGTTTGGGACTAGATGGTGCTGTGTAAAAATGTCCCAAAGACATTTATTTATTTATTTATGTCCGGCACCACACGAAACCACAAACTTACAAAGCCACATACTTAAAGTAAACCTCCTTGAAATCCCCTTTATTTCTTTCATTACTTTATTCGGCCCAAAAACTCATTACCCATCACCTTGGACGAAACGAAGACATTGCTCAGGCTACGAACTGGGGATATCGATAATTAGTAATTAATGGAATGGAACGACACCGGCCCGCCATTACACTAATTTTCAAGATAACGGCGGAGATTAGTAATAATGTAGGCTATCTGTTATTACAGACAGACATACTGTTACAATTATGTAGGCTGTGTGTTTTAAGATCTAGAGTAGTTGTTTGAGAAGTATAATTACTGGGTGGAATTAGACATTAATATGTAAACGTGTGTATTTGAGACCCAGAATGATATTTTGAGCTCAATAAATATACAAAGATAATATAGTATGCCTCATTTATTATCTTTGTATTATTCAGCTAAGAAAATAAATGTAAGTAGATAGATGATACGTTTCATAGGAAAACTCAAAGCTGGTTTTTGAATTCAACTAACTAAATACAACAACTTAACAGTAACAAAATTATCGGCTGTGATTGTATTAGTAGAAATAAAAAAGTTCTTCAAGTAATGAATAAGACTTATGGTACAGTCACTGGTAACAGTTTGACCTTGAAAGCGTCTATATTTCGTAAGCAGTAAGGGCGGTTTTAGTAATTCAAGCTGGCTGTACGACGCGTTGAGAAATCAGCTCAATTTCAAAATGGCAATAATAATAAGCCCTCCCCCTATCCTGAACTCTCTATGCAGTTGTTTCCTTGTTATAAAATGTCTGAGTTCAGTGTACCGCCTCCTGGCAAAGGCCTCCTCTAACAGTTTCCATTGTTTTCTGTCTCTTGCTACTCTTCTCCAGTTAAGACCTGCTGTAAGTTTGAGTTCGTCTTAAAAGACGAACTCAAAAACGTAAACGTTGCCTTCCCCTTTTTCTTTAGCCATCTCTAGGATATCACTCTATCAGGATCTACACTACGACACTACTCTTGGGTACTTCGTAACATGTTACCCGTCCATCTCCATTTCAGTTGATCTATCTCCAAAAGTACATCTACAACTCCTGTATTGGATCTTATGAATGTATTCCGTATTCTGTCTTGTTTCTTAATACCTATCATGCTTCTATCCATGGCTCTTTGGCAGTGTTCTAGCATGTCTCTGTGGTGTTTTCATTATTACGAAAAGTTGTTTAATAAATATTTCTCATTAATACTATACATAATTGAATTTTTTCGAGACAGTCGTTGGAACAACCAATGATTTAGTATATATTTTTATAAATATGAGATTTATTATTAGTAGGTTATTTTTTAATTCTATAGGTATGACATGTGCACATGTAGGTATGACATATGTTTCTATATTTTATGTGTTCCTGAACAGGATTAATTTAACACGAAAATTATTTTGGTCATGAACTAAATATTTATAAAACGATATGAGAATAAAATAAACTAGATTCATCTGAATTTAATCGTATCAAAGTAATTGAACAATGATTACTTGTTCGATACATATGTCATTATTTTGACACCGTCTGACTCTGTTTACATTTGCCTCACTTTTCTATTGACAAACATTTTGAATATTAGTAGAATGTATTTCTTAATACCTACTAATCGTAAACAGGAAAATACTGTTTTTTGAGCTTAAGTCCTTTCATCTCTTGAACTCACCACAAGAAACACAATAAATAAACAACCGCTGAAAGTGGCTAATGTACGGGTAATGAAGTTCTTTTGATAGTCAAAGTTTTAATGTAAAACCTCGTTGCGGCCTGTTTAAAGAACGAGTTGCTAAAACCCATTTCTAAATGATAATTAATGTCAATCAATGTATCTTTTAGTCTAGACTCTAGACTCATTTCTGTAGTCTGAGCGTGCCATCCCAATTATTCCAGGCCACCGGTGCCCTAATTTTTTTCAAGCTGTTAATATTCCTATCGCATACCACACCACCGGGAAGGCGGTGGTTATATGCAGCTTGCACCCACTAAAAACTCCGACAGATGCCTACTTTCGCCTCTAAGCCTCGTGAACAGCTACGTATGACGTTCACGATCCACCCAGTGAGCGCACTTCAAGCCCTACCACTTACTTTTTTTTAATATTCCTTTGTTGATATCCGGACACAGCTGCAACATCACCACAACTCGCGGGCCGTGCAATGGGAACGATATAAGACTCGCCAATCCATCGCCCGCTGACCTCTCTTAGGGCGGCATCTAGGTCGCCATAAAGACGCCTGCGCAGCTGCGCCTACTCGTCCTTCTCCAGCGGATTGGATCAGCGAGGGAGTATTCCTCCCTGAACCGCTCCGCTTCCTCCTTCTTCGAGATGACGTCCTTGCAGAAGGATGCGATGGCATCCCAGCGAGTGGCACCAATCATACCACCGAACTTTTGAACCGACCAATCATAACGCGCCATCTGCCCGCCGGTCCCCGCCAGCAGTTTACGACTGCGTTCTCATGCAAAACTTTGTTTATGCGGCGTCTGACAATTTGTAATAAACATGGATGCGATTTTTGACTTAGACTTATATACCTACTCATGAAAAGCTGCAATATCATTCCCAGGTGACACTGGCCGATGTATGCGTCTGATGAAAACATTTGTTTTATTGTTGATCATAGTACAAAACGGGTCAGTGTCGCCTTAAGGGCGGTAACTGATAATATCTAGCTTAGCTAGCACCACTTACGTGATAGGATACGAATTACGATTGTCACAAGGAATTTATAAAAAAAATTTGCAAAAACTAAAATAGCCATGATTAATATTCGATTTGATTCGTTTGTAATTACACCTACTTAAGGAACCCTATAATACTGAGCATGGCCCGACATGCTCTTGGCCGGTTTTAACTAGTAATTTAATATCGTTTCCTTTATTAACTAATTAGATGAATAACACGAGATAACAAATAGTTAGGCTAGTTAGGAATTTATTTTATATTCATTATGAACAAAAATCTCCTTAAGTATATTGAAGATATCAATCAATGGCAGCACTGATCGTGACGTAGCTTGGAGGCATCGCGCTGTCATTGCGGGAAGAGAATACCTGGTGAAACATCTTATTATACCATGTGCAGAACTAGTAATTATATTTTATCAGTAGTTATTTGAATAAATAGACGTACCAAGATTGTTTACTAAATAAGATGGGAAGTATGCAGTGCCTAACTTCACTGTAACTAAATTACATCTCAAACCACACAAATTCTTGCAGGCTACTCCCGCATCCCAGTGTACGAAGGTGCTCGCGGCAACATCATCACAGTGCTGTTCATCAAGGACCTGGCGTTCGTGGACCCTGACGACAACACTCCGCTGCGCACGCTCTGCCAGTACTACCAGAACCCGTATGATGATGAGACTGGTATAAATAAATTAAAACACTAATGTTTACTTTTATTTCGTAATAGTAATTAGCAGGTACTACCTCTTCTCATGGGTGTTGTAAAAGGCGACTAAGGGATTCACCAGAGAATGACCATCATTCTCTGAGTTTTCATGCAATCAACTGCGATCGCCAACCCGTAAAATCGGACTCTTAAGGCGACACTCTGACCCTCAAGTCGCAACACTACCATAGATTGTAGCGTAGGTACTGTACACAAAGATATGACTTTGTACCTTCATGTAGGAAATAGCTATGTTACTGAAATATGTATGTATGTAGTACAATTATTATAAAAATAGCTTAGACTTACGAGTTTTATTGCAGTTTCGGACGCAACACTTCAGCCCGAGACGAATGCAAGGCCGTAATAGAGCCGAGAGTATAATGATCAATGTCCACGCGTTTCATAACACGAGAAAATAAATCATGAACCTATTTTAGACAAAGTGAAAAATGGCGCGCGAATTCTATAATCGCACGCCGTGCGTGTGGTTGAGTGACGTTTAGCTTAGAAACTCTGTTTGTTTGTTTTGTTATTTATGGTGTACAATAAAGCATAAATAAATAAATAACTTTTTGCTGAGATTTAAAAATAAACTATGTATAGTTTGACCTTGACAGCGTCTGTCAAACAATTGTAACAGCTTATGGGTATTGCATATGGTTGATTTTGTTTTTCATGTTTCAGGTGTTTACGTCGATCGTCTTTTCGTGTCTGCGGCTGCGCGAACGAAGATTGACGACGCCATATCTTTTTTATCATACTGTACTTACCAATCTTCTCAATAACAATATCCCAGGAGTAGTTGGAGCGGGTGCAGCACATGATGGTGGCCAAGATGGCGTCGGTCGCGTACACCGTGCCCACTGTCTTACTCAGCCGTCGGATCACCGGGTCGTCGGTCGTAGTCACCTGGAAGAAACAAAATGAACATACAATGATTCTACAAGTTGTTTGTCGCATTTAAATAATATTGCTTTACTTGTTTTGGTTATACAGTCAAACCTGGGTGAGCGAGAACTGGATGAGAGAAGAACTATGATGTAGTCTTTATTTTAATGCTAATTCTAGGTTACCATATCTTACAACGAAAATTAACACATGTTTTCATGATTAGGTACATTATAATATTAGTTTGTTGCAGAAAATATTTTTTCCATTTGATTATAAATACCAGGTAGTTACTAACTTAAAATTTTACTGAACAAAGATCTTGATAATATTTTAGTACTAAAAACCGGCCAAGAGCATGTCGGGCCATGCTCAGTATTATAGGGTTCCTTAAGTAGGTGTTACAAACAAATCAAATCGAATATTAATCACGGCTATTTTAGTTTTTCAGATTGGTCCCATTTTATCAAAATTTAGTTCCGATTGGGATCCATATGGAATTGAGGGAACTCCTCAAATATTATAGGCATACATATAGTGATTTTGGTATTTTCATCAACAAATCTAGCATTTGCATTCAGAAACTATCATTTGGTGAAGATCTGATGAAGATCTTTGGAGATAAAGCAGGAACTCTTCAATGGAAGACAGCAAATCATCCGGGATTGCAGCAATCGCTTGTCTTTCTATTGTTAATGTCACTAAAAATAGAAAAATGAAATAAACTTTACACTAAATACTATAGATACAATCGATAGTATATCGATAGTATTGCTTGATTTCAAACAATCGAAACGAATTTCCGTTAAATGATGTACTCAGGGAGTAATTATTTTTTTACTGATAGGGGCACCTCCCATCTCATCGTAGGGCCTTAACGCTACTGGGGCGAGATCTAATTATATAAATTGTGGAAAGGAAAATTAATTTACTGGTGTACTGAATCATAAGTCAAAGGTTCAAATCTTGCCCATGAGTGATTTTTTCTTTCCTCGATTAATAATTTCGTAAGCTGATTCAGGGTAAGTCGGGACACATGGTAAGATCATGCAAATGGATTTGACGCAGTGTGGTGATATTTTTAATTGCTGACAGTAATAGCGTGTCTTCTTGATGACAGCTGGCAGGAGGCGGCACAGAACCGCGATAGATGGAAGGAATTGAGGGAGGCCTTTGCCCAGCAGTGGGACAGTACAGGCTAACAAAAAAAAAAAAAAAAAAAAAAAGTATACATATTTGTGTGATACTTTATTTGTATTACAATCTAGCCTTGAGGCTAATGAGTAATTTAATTCTATCCTAAATTGCTATGTAGACTATAATCTAAGAATGTGTCCAATAACTTTTCTTAGGTTCTATTAAGGGCAAGACAGTTTGTGTGTTCTTTATAAGCAGCACTTATCACTACATTTTATCTGTCAATATTCACTTCGTTTTTTCCATATTTCAGAAGTTAATTTCACTTAATGTCATGTCCTTTTAAATACACTTGACAGTATACTAATTTATAACAACCAGCTCCTTGGCTTCACGCATTTTTTATTCGCAAATAATAAATCCAAGTCAGACCAGTAAAAGGCATTATGTATTTTTAAACCACTTTTCTTGATATATTAGTAAGGGCTAAAGGTTCCAACATGTTTGAGATGAAATCACTTCGCAGAATCCGAACATGGCCGGAGCAAAATCTCTTTAGCACAATTTAAACCTGCCTTCTAACAAAGCATTTATGTCTAATATGAAGCAAGAGCATTACTCGTTCTGACAAGACACATTATATCTATCTAGCGAACGGACAAAGCGCGGTGGCAGCGCAAGAGTCGGTTGACCCACAAAATGTTAAATATCAGAATGTTAACTTGGGACAATACGCCAAATAAGACTGTAAAAGCACATGCCATGCTTACTTGGATTGGCATGGCAATCGACATGGGATCTATATAAATATTTTATAAGTACTTGGATATATAATTTTATAATGTATGCCTATGTACGAATAATATGCAGCTCAGCGAACTATGAAGCGAGCTGTACTTGTTTTTTTTTTATGAAGATTAAAATCCATAACGAGATATCCGGAGAAGAACCGGAGTGACCGACGTAGCTTGTAGGATTAGTAAGCTGAAGTGGCAGTGGGCTCGCCATGTCTGTCGAAGGACCGATGGCCGCTGGAGCAGACGAGTCCTTGATTGGAAACCGCGAATCGGCAAACATAGTTTAGAGCGCCCTCCAGCCAGGTGGACCGACGAACTGATAAAAGTAGCTGTGGGGGACTGGAAGCGGAAGGCGGAGGACGACGTTATGGCGCAACTTGGGAAGGCCTATGTCCAACAGTGGACTGCGATAGGCTGAGTTGACGAGATTTTATATAGGTTAATGTTATACAGTAGGTACCAGAATCATGTCGGTGGTGTCAACCTCTAAGGAGCAGTAGCCCGCGGAGCCCTGTGTTTGGTCGCTTGTTGCTTAAAACAGAGAAAACTTCTGGCAAACATTTGGTAGTATACCATTCGGCATTAATGCTTCTTTGATCCCGTAAGGGAATTGATACCAAGTGGCCAGTCAAATTAAAAAAGCTAGCGATCAAAATCTTACCCCCGCTTCTAGATCGCTTCACTTTGGTAGGCGTTGGCTCATTTTGAAACACCCAAACAGTCGACTGGCGCTTGGTTTCTGGGTCGTATTGATAAATCCAGGACTCATCACCTGTAACGATGTCGTAAACACGCCGAGACGAGCCTGCTTCAAATTTGTTAAGCATATCACGGCATCATTCCACCCGGGCCTGCTTCTGAGCATCGGTGAGGTTGTGCGGCACCCAGCGTGATACTATCCTCCTCACGCGAAGATGGCTGTGTAGAATCTCGTGAACGCTTCCCGATCCAATCTTCAATATGTGTTGAATCTCCTGATATGTAATTCGCCTATTGTCTTGAATTACATTTTTCACTGCTAGCACGTTTTCTTCGGTAACAGCCGTCAAAGGGCGACCGCTTCTTTCGTCATCCCCCAAAGTTGGTCGACCGCGCTTGAATTCGTTATACCAACGATACACGGTTGCCTTGGAAGGGCCTTCATCCATGAATGCCATTTGAAGTCTATCGTACGATTCATCCGGTTTCAGGCGACACTTGAAATCGTATAAAATCATAGCTCTAAAATGTTCCCGGCGCAGATCCATATTTCAGTGAGACACAATACTTTGAATTAACTCGCAAAAAATGTGGAGGGAAATTTTGAAATTGGAACTTACTTATTTTTACTTATAAATAATCATATTTTCGAAAAACATTATAACTGGCCAGTCTCCCATATATAAAAACTTTTTTTCGCAATACTTTCTGAGGGGCCTGGTATAATGTGCGGTTGACATTGCAAATAATAGTATTTAGTAAATTAACAGTTTCCCATATCGGACATGCAATACTTAAACAGATCAATACTGTCGTTATACATTCATAAAGGAAAAAATTTAAAATAAAATAATTTAATTATATATTCTGTCACAACTAAGCAGAGCTTGTGGTATGGGTACTAGACAATGGATATAATACGTATATACTTTTTTTTTTGTAAATACATACTTATAATATGTACATAAGCAACACACCCAGACCAACACAAACACTTATGTTCATCACACAAATATTTGTGTCCTGTGGGAATCGAACCCACGACCTCGTTATCAGCAGTCCGACACTCGAACCACTAGACCACAGAGGTCGTCAAATAGATATATTATAGTCAGGTTATACTGGATTTTCACAATCAGGTAAGATCCCTGCCCTACCAACTAGGAGAACCTGTATCTTGTAGGACAGTGTTCTTTTATGGGTTGACCACTTTACAAAATAAAATATAATATAAGTAACAGTTTTGATAACATTTTACAATTTGTTTTTAGTTGTAAATATGAATGAATAATTGTGTTTCTGTAGATGTGGGTGTTAGACTTTTTAATTATTTAAGAACTTTTGTACCATATTTTATAAAGGAAGAAGTATATCAATCATCATTCTTCTTACTTCAAGTGAAAAAATCTGCATAAAATTTCAACATTAACTTTTTCCAGAGAACCTTCAGACCACAACATCATATTTTGAAAAAGCGGAAAGAATCATACTTACATAGTTACATTATATTATTTGCCGCCTTTTTAATGCTGTCTCTTTTCATATGTAATTGTGTGTACATAAATTATAAATAAACAAATAAATATAAGAATGTATTAAAAAAAAAAAAGTTTATGTATTTTATCCATTGTCTAGTAACCATGGCACAAACTCTGCTTAGTTTGGGACTAGATAGGTGCTGTGTAAAAATGTCCCAAAGATATTTATTTTATTTATTTATTATCTGGTACAACAAGTTCGTCTACATTAAAATTTAAGGTTAGTTTATAGAAAACAATGATCTCAGGTCGATTATTTTAAAATTATCCGCAAAAAGTATACGGATTTTTATCGAGTCTAGACACAAAAATAGCCGGCATAGAAACTAAACATTTGAGATCGTAAGTGTATTCACACCTTCTGTTATGATTTTTCAGTGAAACCGTTTGACGTAGTACCTACAGTTTCTACAGTTTTCTACAGTTTTTAACTCAAGTGTTAATTTAAAATAACGACTAGTTTTATTGGTTCAGGTATAAACGTCATTGGAGACGTAATTTGCATAAATCTTTCATTCAGCAGTGGATTATTTTAGGTTGTTAAAATTTTATAACAATAATAGGTAATGAGAATGAAAAAAAATCAATCGCAACAACAACAAAGAGATTATTCTCTTATCTAAAAATGTTAAGAATATAATTCCAATCTAGTATCAATCTTGTAAATATGATAGATATAATCCTAAACTAACAAACGACGCCAACGTGAACTTAAATTGTAATGAGATTGATATTATTACGAAATTGAGATTGATTCGGGACCTTATCTTGAACATTTTAAATAATGTTTTTTTTTTTTTAATATTTTTGGGTTTTTTTTACACAGCACCATACAGTCAACTGAGTTTCAACATCACAAATGATATGTTGATAAACAAATTATATTAATTTAAAACCATCAGTCTGTAGCTGATACGTAAATGATATGTCCAATGCAATTGTAGTAATTAATCAAGTCCAGGGATAAAAATTTGAAAAGAATATAGTACCTAAATGGGCTTGCGTTTGACCGCCACCTCACCTGATGTTAAGCGATGGTGCGGTCGACGATAGTACACGCTGGCTTTAATTCTTGTTCCTAGGTCTCGACACAGCTCTGCGCGCTTACGTTCTATCCGCGCATGCTTAGTTGGAAGCTTCGCTTTTGTCGAGCATCCCCTGACTTCCCTCGTTTTTTCATATTAATAATACACAGATTTTTCACAAAGGTGTGTTACATTCCCTGATTGTTTTTCGTTCATTTTTATCCGGTGAAAATTATTATTATTTTATAGGTTAAATTCTAGCGAATGTGAACCACAACCACAAACCCAACGTTTTAAAGGTTGAGTTTTGAAATTGCGGGGTAAGTTACTTATATTGATTATACTGAAAAAAAAAAACGTGCGGGTGTCGGTGAAATTACAATCACATGAGACTTTCCATCTTCATGTCTCAGTTTGGCGAACCGACTTGCGGTACCATTAAGGCAACAGCCTAGGCGGTATTGAAGTTGTTATGGGCAAAGGTAACGGCTTAACATCAGGTGGGCCTTTGGCTGGTTTCGCTATCCTATACTATAAAAAAAAAGTGGTGACTGACCGCGGTCCACCCCTGTGAACCCCTGAATATTTCATTAGCCCTGGGCTTTAATCCTGGGCTAATGGTTCAATATTTCAGACCGTTCAGTCTTTTTAATTTATCTAAAACTCCTTTCTTGCTAAAAAGTGACAGGATTAGGTTTAAGTTCAGTATCTTCCGCAGTCAGGCTGACTCTAGTAATGAACAGACCCACGTTATGTTAATTCACTTGGGTCATAATAATGTCGTGTTTATGTCGACCCTACTCGACTCGTACTATTTTCATGCGTGCAGTGGCTTGGCACGATTAATAATTTCCCTGCTTTAAAATCCAAGTCTCCACATAAAACTGTAAATACAATTGTAAATAATTCTGACAATGTTGTAAATCCTACTTTTGTAAATAAAAAAAGTAATGTAGTAGACAAAAAAAATGAAATTGAACAAATTGCTAACAATGAAATTATTTTAAATGCTATAGTTAAGTCCTTAGTAGCATTAGCCAATTCAACTGGATCAGAGCCGATAACTTTAAATAGAATAAAAGATGTTTTTCTATCTAATTTGCTTTAATGGATAGTATTCGATTTAATAACAATTCTTACAATAAGTCATACATCACTATAGCGCATTTTAATATCCAGAGTGCCAATAATAAAAAACCATTATTAATTAACTTCCTTTCTCATAATGATATAGATATTTGTTTGTTGAATGAAACATGGTTCAGGGAAGGGAGTACTTTCGGTGTTTCAGGCTATGATATAATAAAACAGAATGGTCCTAATGGTTATGGTGGGGTCGCTATTTTAACTAAAAATACTTATAAATATAAAGTGGTTCATACTCCTTATTATGATAATCTTCAAACAGTTGCTATTATCATCAAGACTAGTGTAGGAAATTTGTCTTTACTTAGTGCTTATAGTCCTCCAAGAGGTCGATTAAAATGTAGAAAATTAAAAAAGATAATTGATGATTTGCCCAAGCCTATCATTCTATCAGGTGACTTGAACGCACATCATCTTGCATTTGGTTGCTTGTCATCGAATTCGAGAGGTAATGAAGTTTATAATTTATTAGACGAGTGTGATCTTTGCATTTTAAATACAGGGGTTCCAACCACTGTGGGCAATATTCATCATAATCCATCTGCTATAGACATATCTTGTGTGAGTCCTGTTCTAGCTCCACTATGTGACTGGAAAGTGTATGACGATCCAATGATATTTATTTTTATTTGGGACATTTTACACAGCACCATCTAGTCTCCAACTAAGCAGAGTTTGTACAGTCGACTGCATGACAGTGGTAACACTTGAATTAAAAAACCGCCATTACTGCTTACGAAATAAAGGCGCTGTCAATGTCAAACTGTTACCAATGACGTGCGGTCGACCGTACAATGGATACTAGACAATGGATAAAATACTTATAAAATAAATAAAATAAAATCTTTATTGACCAAAATATATTAATAATACAATACAATACAATTCTTTATTTACTGAACATAGGTTAACATTGGTGTTATAAGTCACATTGATACAGTCCTCTATATTCTACCTTTAGGCATGCAAATATTTGGGTCATCATTTCAGCCGAAAGACGTCCACTACTGGACATAGGCCTCCCCCAATTAAGGGGGGATATGCCATAATCGCCACGCTTGGCAGGCGGGTTGGCGGGTTGGCGATCGCAGTTGGTTGGTTAAATACTCAGAGAACGCTGCTGCCCATCCTCTGGTGAATCCCTTAGTCGCCTTTTACGATACCCATGAGAAGAACACCTTTAAGTTGCGTGATTACGCCTTGAATTATATTTAACAAGGTTGATTTTGAGTCGTGCCCACTTATATAATCATCAATGTAAAAATCATGTAATATAGTTTCACGCACTTCAGGGTCCGTACATTCTTGACCCAACTGTACAAGACAACGTGTTGCTAAATATGGTGCAGAGGCTGTACCATATGTAACCGTGTTGAGTTTATAAGTTTTTAATTCCTGACTGGGACCTGAACGCCAAAGTATCTGTTGCAAACATCTTTGATGATCTGCAACGCGTACGCAACGATACATTTTCTCACAGTCAGAAGTTACCACGTATTTATGTTGTCTAAATCGGATAAGAATGCTAATTAAGTCGTCTTGTACCGTTGGTCCTACACTTTGAATATTATTGAATGATACACCTGATGTGGTTTTTGCGGACGCGTCAAAAACCACCCTCAACTTGGTTGTAAGACAATTTTTGAGTAGGTTTGAGATAAATAAAAGCAATCGATTTGCTTATGTCTACCCATAGAAAAATAATTACGAATGTTTATTTGATTTTCGCAAACAACGTCATCAAAAATAAACACAGAATTGGTTAAAGCCTCACTCGGAGCTATAACATCTTTGTCATCATTAAACTCGTAAAACTTAATCTGAGGGCACACACGTTCAATTAATGAATGAATAAATAAATAAATAAATAATTAAATATTTTTAGAACATTTTACACATCACCATCTAGTCCCAAACTAAGTAGAGTTTGTATTACGGGTACTAGACAATGCCGCGCAAAACGGTCATCGTTCAGCAAATTGCTGTGCCACAGCGAGCAGTTGAATTGCCGTGTGGTGCCCAGTAATTAAAAATAATAGACTACCCCCCCCCCTCTACCCACGGATGTCGTAAAAGGCGACTAAGGATCAAAAATCAGGAGGATGGGCAGCAGCGTCCTCCTTTGCAATAAAATCCTGCAACATCATTCACTGCGGTCACCAACCCGCCTGACCAGCGTGGTGAATATTGGCATACATCCCTTATGAACACATAACCCATACAACGGCCCCCAGTTCCCGGCGGTCCCTCTATTCCCGGCTGTCCCTCTATTCCCGGCGGTCTCTTTATTCCCGGCTACGGTAGCGGTCGTGGTAACGGTGGGACGGGGGAGCTAAGAATATGCCCCACGGCCCGGTGGACCGACGATCTGATGAAACTAGCTAGGATTACTGGATGCGGAAGGCAGATTGCTGTGGCGTAATTTGGGAGAGGCCTATGTCCAGCAGTGGACTGCGATAGGCTGAGTTGAGTTGATTGATTGAGATTAACGCACAAAATTACCAAAAACATAACCAATACTGGTAAAAATAGTCAAGAAGTGTGGTAAGATATGCGTCACATCCGCGCAAAACGGTCATCGCTCAGTAAATTGCTGTGCCACAGCGCTGGTTTTCAGCGACAGCCAGTGTCGACAGAGTAACGTCAATCAGTGGCAGCGTGATTAATAATGGTAGATAATGTAAAATGATTCTTTCCAAGCACACTTACAAAGAAAAAACGTCATCACAAAGCAAACTTTACCGGAACAACGTTCTTCTTTACGAGAATTCAAAAGACAAATTACTTCTGGCAATAGCACACAACAAATACAGAAAAGCAGCGAAGGAAACAACTACGTTCTTCTAAAAGTCATTTAAAATCAAACTGTATCTGACCAGTGGGGCGGACGGCGGTGACGTAAAATAAGCGTTCCATTTTCTTCGCCCTTTGTTGGTGCACTGAAGAATTGCTACCACGTTGCACTAAGAAACGTCGTATATCATCGGAAATACGATTTAAAACCTTGTATTCTCGGAACCAACGTTAATAAAGAGAATTATGTTTTCCTTTCGGCTTCAATTGGTTTCGATTGGTGTTCTCATTAAAATTGGTTTGTAAATAGGTCAGCGGTTTGCAAATTGGTTTGTAAGTGGCGGCGGATTTATATTATGATCGTTGTTGGATCAATTTACGTATTATACTACCTTATTTGCTTTGGGACCTAAGTTTTGTTTTGTTATGACATTAAGATATCATACAAATTATCCATAGACACTGGAAAAACCAGAGTTAGGTAATACTGAAAATTGTTTATCAGTTATAAAAAACCTCATAAATAGTAAGAAAAACATTAGTCATAGGATTAAACAAAAAAATACCTGTGTACACAAATAAACATTTTGATTTGACTTGATTTTATACATTACTTTATTAAAATAGCAACACAGAAAATCTCACTTTATCTCACGAAGGAAGTTTCAAAAATAGAAATATGACCACATATGATACGCGAGGTTTCTTAGTGTACGTGGGACACTCAGAAAGTTTTGCGAAACTAAAAAAAATTGTTCTATACGTACATATATTTTTATCAAATCTTTTCAAAGTACTTTCCACCAGCCTCTATACAAAGATTCATGCGCCTAAACCAGTTTTCAAAACACTTTTTCCAGTCCGCCGCAGACACCTCGTTTACAGCCTGCTCGAACGCAGCCAGCGCATCTTCCGGCGACGAAAATTGTATCCCTTTGAGCTGATTTTTTATTTTTGGGAATAAAAAGAAGTCACACGGTGCTAGATCAGGGCTGTAAGGAGGGTGACCCAGGAGTTTGACTGGCGTGCTGTCCAGGAAGTCCCTCGTTTTGAGTGCGGTGTGCGCAGGTGCATTGTCGTGGTGGAGCAGTAGCCCGCGGAGCCCTGTGTTTGGTCGCTTGTTGCTTATAACAGAGAAAACTTCTGGCAAACATTTGGTAGTATACCATTCGGCATTAATGCTTCTTTGATCCCGTAAGGGAATTGATACCAAGTGGCCAGTCAAATTAAAAAAGCTAGCGATCAAAATCTTACCCCCGCTTCTAGATCGCTTCACTTTGGCAGGCGTTGGCTCATTTTGAAACACCCAAACAGTCGACTGGCGCTTGGTTTCTGGGTCGTATTGATAAATCCAGGACTCAAAAGTAGGATAGATTTTTCACAATTAGCATTTTTCCATCCGAAGGAAATTATCAACGATAAACAATAACTTTCCAAAAATGCGTTCTCCGGTCGACAACTTGCAACTTGCACACACTTTGCTTGTTTGTTTAGCGCCGACTCATACTTAGTTATTTACATTAGTTTAGTTAGGAAAAGACAAAAAGCTTTATTTTATTTTTCGTATTTCAATTTCTGTTTCTGTTTCGTCGGTTCAATTTTTTGTTAAAAAGTTTTATTTACAATAGAGGAGGCAAGCGAGCAAACGTGTCTTCAGATGGTAAGTAATCACCTTTGCCCGTGGACGTTCACATGCAATGCCAGGGGAGTCAACAATGCGTTGCCAATCTTTTTAGCCTATCGCAGTCCACTGCTGGACATAGGCCTCTCCCAAGTTGCGCCACAACGCTCGTACTCATGTGATTGTAATTAATTAATTATATTATTGTGGACCCGTACTTTTAAGCGATCCGTCTTACTATGGATGCTTCACTTATTGTTAAGCGAGATTTCGTCCGCCTTTTTTATTCGTCTATGGTAATATTGTATCAATGATGAAACAACTTCAAGCAAAGTAGTATGTATTGTGGTTTTGACTATGTCTGTGGTATTGGATTACTAGTGATAAAGCAACACAACTTGGGGATTTTCCCTCCAATTTATTTACATTAAAAACAAATTAACCCACTGAACCTAAACTGAGATTTGTAGATATTCCACTTTCTTTCTCATATTTTAAAATGCTATTTACCTTTTATAATAAAAGGAATCTGAAAAGCGTTCCATGTGGTGCAGGACATAAAGAATTGTACCACCCTCTCTCTTCTCGTGGGTGTCGTAAAAGGTGACTAAAGGAAGACCAGAAGATGGGCAGCAGCGTTCTCCGAGTATTTAACCAACCAACTGCGATCGCCAACCTGCCTGCCAAGCGTGGCGATTATGGCAAATCCCCCCTTAATTGGGGAAGGCCTATGTCCAGCAGTGGACGTCTTTCGACTGAAATGATGATGATGATGATGATTTGAAAAGCGACACCACGTGTCGTTCATGAATGTTTTACTTCTTTCATTAAATCATTATTATATTCGTACAAGACTAATTAAAATAACTTTACTGTAGGAAATATTACCGAAATAACATTCAAATCAATGGTGACGCCATTACCAATAACCCGAAAAAGCCGACAATGAAACCTTAATACGAAAAAAATCTCTATCTAGTAAATGTTATAATTCGTAGGTACTCACAAAAATCAGGGAATTGTAATCTCTCTTGTAAAAAATATTTATTTATAAATTTATGTATGCTCTTGGACAGATAAAAAACCGGCCAAGAGCATGTCGGGCCATGCTCAGTATTATAGGGTTCCTAAGTAGGTGTAATTACAAACAAATCAAATCGAATATTAATCCAGGCTATTTTAGTTTTTGCAATAGACGGCAGCATTGGCGACTCAGAGAGTGTTGTTAGTAGCCGCTAGATGTCGCCAAATTTAAGAAGCCAACATAACACAAAGTTACTTTTTGTGATTTTTTCAAATAGAAAGTAGCTCAAGGAGCATTATTTGCTGTTTTCATTTTTCTCTCAGGTCAATGACCTTTGAAATAGGAAGTTTTAAGTATTTTTCAGTTTTCTCTCTATAACTCGAAAATTTATAATCACATTATACTCGAAATAATTTTAAAAGAGAGTTTTTACAAAGGTCTATCAATTTGGAAGATTATAAGTTTCTATGTTGCATAGTTAAGAAATGGCAGGGGGGGGGGACACATTGCAAGCCACTTTGGCGGACTATATTTCGCAGATGGTACACCTGATAAAAAAGTGATGTATGAAACATTACCTTCATTTTAGTAGACCTATTCAATGATACCCCACACGAGGGGGAGCAGCGAAAAAAAAAAATTCTTCCCCATTTCACATGTATGGGCCCCACCCCTAAAATACGTAATCACGATTTTTTTATTCTTTTAAAATTGAGATCTATATCTAAACTATTTTTTGACAAAATTTCATTTACCTAGACTATTATCGAAATATTAAAATAAATATTTAAAATTCTAAAGCTTTAAGAACAATCTGATTTTATATTATTTCAAGGGAATTTTTAACAGACTTTGCTAAACTTGTACCATCCAGTTTCCACTGTGGTTCCTAATATTGTTAGTTAAATCGATGTTACCGCAAAGGCGACGACGAATTGAGCCGTCGAGTCGACTAAACCACAAATGGATGCCGTCGACCTCCCTAGGGCTGACATTTATCTAATGCAAGCACTATTTGTACCATTTTAAACCGTTGCCACAATATGAGTATGGGTGAAGAAAATTGAAATGTGTATTTTGTACTGTTCAGATGCTGACACACATTTATCCAATATGTGTGTCAACATCGCTTAGGTCCAGGTTTTAGGTCCAGGTTTAAAGGTCGTAAAGGTTAGTAAAATAAAATGACGAGTTGTTAGCTACCAAAATTCTATTGTAGCGTAATTCTATTTTAAGGAGAAAACCCTTTTTTAGGGTTCCGTACAAATAAAATACATACATGATAGTCACAAAAAATTTTGAGGCATTTATAATGCGAAATTTTACAAATAATTATGAGAGTATCAAAATGAATCCAAACCAATAAAATTACAATTTGGTATGCATTCAATTTGCATTACAACAACTCAATTATAATAAATATCTCAAAGAAATGTAAAAACCAAATTCAAACTAACTCATAAGGGAATAACACGTTATTTGGTGTTGAAGTTATCACTTGCTTAAATTTTCTACATAATTTATCTCGTACACCGATCTGCAACTAAAATATTTTACATCATTTGTTAAAAAAGTTGTTTGTGTAGTTTTTTCACGTGCTCATAATGGATATGTTTAGAAGATGTAAATTTTTACATCAAGAATTATTTATGATTTAGGAGTGAACATTAAACAAAATTGAACCTATTTCTTCTGATTCGGGCGTTTGTTGCATATTTCTTAATAATCATTTGCGCCTATAAACATAAACACACCTACGTTACAGGTGATAAAAAGCGTGAAACAAGACTCATTTGTTTTCTTATTTGTTACTTTGTTCTACATCATTATAATATACCTTACCAATAATATACAGTTACTGGTAACTCGACGTATTCCTTGCAGGAAGTTATATGGAGTAGGGCTTAAATGAAAAAAATGAAGCCACCAAAATGTTCTATCGAAATTCAGTAGTTTTTGCACGAATTTAAAAATTAAATAGAAGCATTTTAAGCACATAAATAAGTTGTTTATCAAAAATAAAAATAAAACGAAATTTTTGATATTAAAACATCGAAAAGCTTTAAGATAACTGTAAGATAGATAAATAAATTGTTATACCAAATTATAGTAATTTGGTAATTGATTGTGTTACTCATCTGACTAAAGACTTTGTTTTTTACCATAAATGGGATATGACCTAAAAATTTTAACAGTGAAAAATTAAAAATCCAAAAATATTTTAAAACATGTTTTATTATTACTAAATAACAAAATTCTGATCTTATGGCACAATAGAGATGGAAATATTTCGCTTCAGACTTATTTATAAGACTAAATTCGTATAAACGTAAACGCCATGTCAGTCATTCGCTTGACTATCAGTCAACAACAGTCATTGTTTTGACTGTCAGTCATAATACCACTGACTGTAATTTTATTGACTGTCAGACATAAAATACACCAGTCATTATTTTGACTTACAAACATTTCTTGAACCAGTTGCAATGTATCAGTAATCACCAGCACTATCACCTATCTTCGTTTTCGGAAGCGTTTCCCTGACATCCTGTATAATAAACTATTACAATTTCTCGACTCGTAAATCTGTAAAAGCCGCCATCTGTTATTGATATTAGCAACACTAACAAATATAATGCTACTAAATTATAAATAAGAAACCACTATCTTTCCTTTTATCTACAAGCATTCGAAGTGCTCCGTTCTTTTTCAGCGTTTTATAAGCTGTATTACCCGATTATTTGTTCTAAGATTGTGCTGCTTGCGCCAAAAGCCAACATCCGATGGATCACCATCGCATGTTGGCTTTTAGCGGTTCTCATTTCGTTTTGAGCTCCTTTACCGTCCATACTATTCCCGATACATGACATTACTGGGCCCGCCTTCATGTTGTCCCAGGAGCGGGCGCAGTGCTGCGCGTGGTCGCGGGACGGCGGCGTGATCGCCGTGGGCTGCCTCAGCGGCAAGTGGCTGGTGTTCGACCCGCACTCGCGGGACCTGCTGTCCTCGCACCAGGACGGGTACGTGACCTGACAGCAACGGCGTTTGTCGCTCTTCTACACGCTGTACTTTGAAGTGTGTGCAAGAGCTCCATGAGCTTATTTCGTCATCTCCTTTCACGCGTGACAGCTGCGCGAGCGGCTATCGTTTGACGACTTGATACAATGTTGCCATATTGTGTAGTTTTGTGTTGCGGTCTATGTAATTCCCAATCTTGCGTATGTATTAAATATTACACATTTTATCTCGTATTGTATTTAATCTTACTTATTTATTTTTTATCGTTATTTACCAACATCACGCCGCACTGACCTACGTTATTGTGTCGACGCCGGCTGTCGCTGTGCACCAGCGCTGTCTTAGCTCCGTGCATGAGGCACAGCAATATGCTGAGCGGTGGCCGTTTTGCGCGGATGTGACGCATATCTTACCACACTTCTTGGCTCTGTACATGTATTTGTTCTGTGTTCTTGAATTTTTTGGTAATTTTGTGCGTCACTTATTTTTTTTCTTTCATTGGACTACACGACGCACTGCATCATCATTTCAGCTGAAAAACGTTCACTGCTGGACATAGGCCTCCCCCAAAAGAGATATACCATAATCGCCACGCTTGGCAGGCGGATTGGTGATCGCAGTTGGTTGGTTAAATACTCAGAGAACACTGCTGCCCATCCTCTGTCGAATCCCTTAGTCATAACAAAACATAAGATTTATATCCAACGACGAATAGTCAGAAATGTAATTAGCTAGCCTACCCTATGTGTAACATCTATCATCACCCCATAGAGCTGAGCCAATCCAAACGATCCAGTACTCCCCCGACAACAAGCTGGTGGCGCTGGGCTCTCGGGACAACTTCATCTACGTGTACCGCGTCGACGACAACGGCGCCAGGTACAGCCGGCTCGGGAAATGCTTGGTAAGTACATTAAAATACAAAAAAATATAGTTTTACATACATACTAAGCACACTGTATTCACAGACCAGTAAGCCTCTAGACGCCGATTAGCGAGACACCCCTGGTCACAACGCATATGTAGTAGCACTGCATATCATACGCCCCGCCGCCAATCAGGACGTCACTCCGTCAGCGAGCGGCACCAATCATACGGAATCATAGCACCGAACTTATGAGCCTAAGGCGCTAGGATTGCGCCCGAATTGCTTGAGAATAATTGAAACGCAGGTCACAGTTAAAAAGCAGACAAAAGTAGAATAAGAATTACAACAACTTGGAAACTTAGCACAGAACCAAAGATAATATATTGTCCATATATTATGTTTGATATTGTCTGATGGCAGTGTTGCCATCCCCTAAAAACGTTGGCGACTACAGACAATACATAGTAGTGGGGTTGCCACAAGCCGACCAATCATAACGCGCCATTAAAAGAGCCTCCACGAGTGATGATCCGGCGCACCCTGGGCTGACTGCCCCGCTACCAATCTGTTGACTGGCTAATCTTTTCCCCACGGCATGAGCTATTATCATTGTGTAGCTCATGTCGACACGATAGAAGAAGAAGATAACGCGCCGTCCGCCCTCTGGTCCCCGCCAATATTTTACGACTGCATTCGAAAGCAAAACTTTGTCTAAGCGGCGTCTTGAGGCTAACTGGTCTGTGACTGTATTCAAGGAAGCAAAAAAAAAACAAAAAAAAAAAAACTACCTATACACCTTTTAACCTAATTTTCTATCAACATTGTCAATTTCATGCGATACTTAGTGCACGGAGAAAAAACGTAGAAGGGTAAACACTACATCCATATTGCATGTTTCTTACAATATATTATGCCCTAGACTGCTTTAAGGAATTAACCCCTATGTAGACTCTATTTATACATAATACACACTACAATAAAAGAGTCCAAATTAGAAATAATTTCAATAATATTTATTTTTTAATTTAATTTCTAATTGGAAGTCCCAATTAGAAACCTTGCAATATAGGTATGTATATCCTATGCTCTGGTAATGTTTTTGTCAGCCTGGTAGTTACAATAATTATCTACTGCATCATTCATTCTCATTTCAGCCGAAAGACGTCCACTGCTGGACATAGGCCTCCCCCAAACATCGCCACAACGACCGGTCCTGTGTCTACTGCATAAATTAATTATATTATAAATGAAGCTTCATTAATTCTGAGCTTGTTTTAAATCCAAGCAAATGCTTCCCACTGTACCTACCCTATGTAGACACTGCCTGTTTTGATTATTAAGAGTAACTATATACGCTTTGCGGGACAGTATACGCATATAGACGTACTTGATAACAAATAAACTTCTATTTTGAATTCAATTCTTTATTTTCGTGAATATTGGTACACAAGATGGTATAAATTTTATATTGGTACATAATATTCCGCCTAAAATAGGACATATACTGTCCCGCAAAGTGTTAAATACTCAGGAACATTGTCTCCAGTACTTACTACACAATGTACAGTACTAATAAAAATAGGTCTTCATACTATTCCAGTCACCTAAGACTATGTTAACGTATTTTTAGTTATGCACTTTTGCCAAAATACCAAGTTTATTATACTAAAGCCAATAGAAATAAATGTTATTGCAACTTCACAAATATAAACTTTATCGTCATTCTTGTTGATTTTCTAACGAAAAGTTAATGAAAATATTTTAGTTGCAATGGAAACTAAACCATATGTAATGGAATTAAGATTTCTAATCAAATGTCTATTTAAATTGGCTGACTTATAAAGGCACGCGTTGACCTATCGGTATATTACGCATCGTACGGATCGCAATAAACGAATCCGTGCAGCATTTTTTATTTTCTAAATCGATATTTTTCTAAATAATGTAAAAAAAATCGTAGCCGACTACCTAAGCTAATTTAAATTTATTTTTAAAATTTATTTACGACCTAGGGAGGGAAGCAGCGTTTTCCACCCGCCACTCAGATCAAACAAACACAACTTTCCGAGTATGAGAAAAAAAAAAAGGTTATACAATGGATGTAATGAGAATGACAAGTCGGTTTCCGATAATATGAGAATATCTACAGTACCAAGTTTTCGAAAAGGTATACAATATTGGTCAACGCCTCAAAAGTTTGTTGAAGATGAGATTTAGGTCGACGATCCCCGGTTATAATTGGCTGTAGTATAATTAAAAAACCGCCCAAGTGCGAGTCGGACTCATGCAGTAAGGGTTCCGTACTACCCATAGACCTGATACACCAAAGAAACTGATTTATTTTAAGAGATTTCATCAAAAGACATTAACGCACTTTGCGTGAAATATGAATTTTTGCATCTCTTTCTTATGCAGGTACCACCACATAAGTCTATGTTTGCTCTATTTTTGGTTTATACCCCATTATTTTTTTGCTTTTAGTATGTTTCGCAATAGACGCCGTAACAATACATATTCCGAGAAAATTTCAACTGGCTGCCTATTACCGTTCAAAAGAGACAGCCCTGTGACAGACAGACGGATGGATGGACGGACGGACGGACAGCGTTGCGATGATAATAAGGTCCCGTTTGGCACCCTTTGGGTACGGAACCCTAATAAAAAGGAAGTGAATGAAAAAGTATTGCATACACATTGTAACAGCTCGGAAATAAAACCGGTTTTTGAATAATATTCAACTTCTTGAACCGTTTTGTATTGTTTTTCCATTCACGTTATTCACAAGTAGTTTTCTAATAATAAATAACACTAATAACATAGTCATACGTCTTATTAGTCATCATTATTATTATATTGGAATATTTACCACTATTTCGCCTTTCACATTCATATCCCGTATGGTCTAGTGGCTAGGATACCTGGCTTTCACCCAGGAGGCTCGGGTTCGATTCCCGGTACGGGAAAATCTTTTTGGGGTTTTAGATAGTGTTTAATTCTGTTAAAATATTTTTTAAACGAAGAACGTCACTCTACGTCAGTAACTCTTTGGTATATCTTAATTTTATTTATAATTGTAGTATTTTTTGCGACTATGTTTGTAGGTAGTAGGTATTCATGATACAAAATATTACATTGTGCTATTTTTTATTTTAACTACTCGGACTACACCAAAAAGCCTCTCACATCGAGAACGAAAATGAAACATTATTTAAAGGCACACTTACATTCCTGTTCAAAAAAAGTAAAACACAACCATAAACACGACCTACAAAGAAATTCCTTAAAAAAACGCCTGCAAAAATTGACAAAGCAAACACTGTTTAACGAACTGAAATAAAAAGTTTGTATGTAACCGATATTTGCGTATGAAAGTAGGGTACGAAAAACCAAAGGTATTATTTACATTCATGGGAAAAGGGAGCATCCATTTTCAAGAATTCCGTTGCCGATAAAAAAATCAAATCAGTTCCTTTTCATACGCTGAATTTGCGATTGTACATACTTATCTGGGTGTTTCTTTCATCTTAACTATTATAATTATGTAATGAATATATATTATAAATGGACCGACGACCTGAAGAACGTGGCTGGGGGGGACAAGACCTTTGAAATATCCTTTCACGTTTTATTATTCGAATGGTTTTATTGACTGGTTATTCTACCTTCTGACGGTCGTCCGTCAGAGGAAAATACAGTCAATAAAGGTTAACAATGAAAGTTTAACTCGGTCTAGAAAAATCCTTAATAATTATTGTATTCTCATGTACACGCCCGCCCACGTCCACAATGAGTCGGTAGAATTCAAAGTCTCAATGAGATAGGAAGCCTATCAGTATGGCCTATATACTCAATACGTTATAATCAATCGGTTACGTATTTAATGTCACTATCACTGCTCACTATACAATATTATATGTGCAGAGCTAGAGTTCCTTAGACCGTGATTATATCTTATAAATCGCAGCACGCTATGATGGCATTATTGACGTTTGCCTGCTCATGAAGATCCGTAAATATTGACAGCTAATTATGAAGGAACAATTGCCGTACTTTATTGTCAATAGTGATGCACTGCTACAGCAATATAATTTTTAGAATTTAAAATATATTATTCAAATACTATTTGACCGCCAACTGGACGAATGTCAGCCTGTTGAGCAAGCCGGCTTTCGGAGCGGTTTCTCTACGATTGAACACATCCATAACGTGAAGCAGCTGATGGAGAAGAGTTGGAACTATATTTCGAACGTTTTTAATTACGAGAATTGGCCTTCTGGATTTTTGCATACATACATACATATAATCACGCCTGTTTCCCATTGGGGTAGGCAGAGACTATGGATTTCAACCTGCTACGATCCTGATACACCTTTTTCGCTTCATCTACGTCCATTAACCTCGTCATGCATGCTCGTCGGTTTAGAGAACTCTTAACCTGGCATTTTTTGAGAACATCCGCGAGCTGATCGCGATACGTTCGCCGAGGTCGTCCCCTTCCAACTCTTCCATCCACACTCGCTTCGTATACTTGTTTCGTCAATCTCCTCTCGTCCATCCTCTCTACATGTCCAAACCATCTTAACATACCTTTCTCAATCTTTGTCACTACATCTTCTTTCACTCCAGAACGCTCCCTTATCACGTTATTCCTTACTTTATCTCTCAAAGTTACACCACACATACTTCTCAAAGCTCTCATTTCTACTGCATTTTTGCAATGATGCTGAAAATAGCTCGGATGATTACGAAAATCTTTCTTAGATTCTAATTGTCCTAGGATTTTCGCATAGATCTGATTTTTCCGATTATCCTACGACACATGCATTACATTTTCTCTTCACTCATTTCCAACCAAAAGTTGTTAGATAGCATCCCCTGAATAAACTCTTCAAATATGACCACGCATTTCTGATACACGTTGTATATGTGGGAGGATAATCGGAAAACTCGGATATTTGCGAAAATCCTAGGATGTTTGCAAAGGACCGGATAAATGGAATCTATGAAAGTATTTCGTTATCATCCGAGCAATTTTTAGGATCATTGCAAAAATCCAGCTTATCTTGGTTAGTTATCACCGCTCACGTAATGAGCGCTGATTGGCTTACATGAACGTTATGCACTGACGGATGCGCTGATTGGCTTACGGCTACATTCCTTCGTCTTTCGAGCCATGTTCTGACCAACCAGAATGAATGTCATAAATCGACTCATAGATTAGTCAATCAGCATTTAAGTTTCCAATCGTCCTAAACAAACTGGGATTTTCCTGCGATATTTTGAACGAGAAGATACTGCATAGCTTTCCGAACGCTGCCCAATTCGACGATTGATCTCTTTCTTGAAGTTGGACCTACCTAATTGGACAGTTTGTCCGATTGATTGATGACAGGTATACATAATCGTCAACAACTTCGAGTGTAGATTCTCCGATGTTTACGGTTTTATTTTTGTTGTTTATGACTGCATAAATAGCTCAAAAAACGAAAAATGTATACTCTACCACTGTTTTATTACATTTCTCGGGATAAAACACTGGTAAGTTTTACTTTCACAGGTAAGTTTCACTTCCACAGGTAAGTTTTTATTTTCACTGGTTATTGCAGGATCCGGAAAGTCTATTCTTAAGCGTAGTATACTCTAAGCGAAACGGCACTGGGGTTTTCCGGATCCCACCGCTGCCACCAAATGTTATAGGGTCCCTTTCAAAAGGCTTTTTAAAAAAATACGAATTATATTGATTAAGGTAACATACCTTTTATTGAATCAAGGACATTACAAGATTAGAGAATAGGGACCCGTATGCAACCATTCGGTTTCGAGAGCGCGAATAGACTGACTAACAGGCATCGATGTGCCATCGCTTAGACACAAAGTGCTTACTGAGCAAATGACGAATGAGTGAAAAGGGGTCAGCAGGACTTAGTACATCCTTAATTTATTTGCTGCGATTTAAAAATAAACTGTAAAGTAAAAAGCACTAGTGCAATAATATAATGAAAAAAGCACGCGTGCGTTATAAGCCACATTATGAACCTAAAAGCGATGCAATAAGAGCCACTTTACGAGCAAGTGTGTTGAAAAATAAGATTATGATGATTCTGTTCCGTTTAATTTGACGTATCGTGGATTATTAAGCAACAATTTTGAGAGAAGGCTGATCACCGCAAAAATTGACCAATTCTGTCAAATATGTCATGTCATGTCAAGAGATGTGATTGGGTGTAATTTGCTTGACCAATCAAGAAACAGTTTTCAATCGGGCGACAGTTTTGATGATGTTTTATCAACTGTACCAAAACCGCTTCCAAACTGCAATTTTGCAGCTAGCTTGCAGTTCAAATGGAGACCGACCGAATAGAGTTTTACTGAATTCTTTTTGTTGCAGTACAAATGCAGTCCGTCTGTAAACACACTACTCGAGTACCTACAACTTGCTAAAATAATGAAATGCGGTTCATCGTTTTTACGGGTTATGTATAAAATAAATAAATACATCGAGGAAGAAGACAGCATTTTGTACGGTCGACCGCACGTCAGTGGTAACCGTTTGACATTGACCGCGTCTTTATTTCGTAAGCAGTAAGGGCGGTTTTCTGATTCAAGTGTTACCACTGTCATGCAGTCGACTTGTCTCATTTAGTAGCAATGTAGTAACTTCACGGGATCACAGCCAATCTATTGGAAATATTTTTCTAGTCTTAAAACCTTTATTTTTTGTACTGTATATACTGTCAGCTTCGAGAGCAGCGAGTTTCTCAAGTAGCATAAGTATAAAGGAAGGACCAGCAGCCGCCGTCAGGCACACGAGGAGGTTTTCTGAATTAGACGCTATAGTTGTGAACAAGCGACTTTCGGCTCTATCTTCAAAAGCATAAAGTCGAGATTGTTTACAACGCATTTTTTTGTATTTATATTTTTATTTCCGCTTTTTGTTTATCAAAGGCGCCGACTCGAGTATTTTTGAGAATGCTCGAGTTCGAGTCTAGGACTAAGTATAAAAGCGCTATTATATAAAAAAAGTCGCGCCTCGTCAGTCAGTTCAAACCCTGTCCAAACTGCACTTTGCATAATCAAGACGTTGAATTTATAGGACTAGATGACTCTCAAGGATGCCGTAAGATAAAGCAGTGACTGCTGCTAACGGCCAAAATTAATATCCAATCTATCCACGATTTGCCCTACTAGAGATAGAGTTTGGAATGGTGCCGTGATATGCTTAACAAATTTGAAGCAGGCTCGTCTCGGCGTGTTTACGACATCGTTACAGGTGATGAGTCCTGGATTTATCAATTCGACCCAGAAACCAAGCGCCAGTCGACTGTTTGGGTGTTTCAAAATGAGCCAACGCCTACCAAAGTGAAGCGATCTAGAAGCGGGGGTAAGATTTTGATCGCTAGCTTTTTTAATTTGACTGGCCACTTGGTATCAATTCCCTTACGGGATCAAAGAAGCATTAATGCCGAATGGTATACTACCAAATGTTTGCCAGAAGTTTTCTCTGTTATAAGCAACAAGCGACCAAACACAGGGCTCCGCGGGCTACTGCTCCACCACGACAATGCACCTGCGCACACCGCACTCAAAACGAGGGACTTCCTGGACAGCACGCCAGTCAAACTCCTGGGTCACCCTCCTTACAGCCCTGATCTAGCACCGTGTGACTTCTTTTTATTCCCAAAAATAAAAAATCAGCTCAAAGGGATACAATTTTTAAATACTCAGAGTACGCTGCTGCTCATCCTCTGGTAAAACCCTTAGTCGACTTTTACGACACCCATGAGAAGAGATAGGGTGGTGCAATTCTTTATGTCCGGCACCACACGGAACGTATTAGGTTATATTTTTGTATTTGTTTGATGTTTAGTTAATAAAATAAATAAATAAATTTTAGACCAAGTAAAAACTCAATAAATATTTTTGGGACATTTTTACACAGCACCATCTAGTCCCAAACTAAGCAGAGCTTGTACTATGGGTACTAGACAATGGATATTTTTTAAAAAAATTTTTTTGTAAATACATACCTATGATACATAAGAAACACCCAGACCAACACAAACACTTAAGTTCATCACATAAATATTTGTGCCCTGTGGGAATCGAACCCACGACCTTGTGAACATTAATCCGACACTTGAACCTAGACCTAGACTAGACCACAGACTTAATAAATAATATAATAATTATAATAAAACAAAGTGTGACCGTTTAGTTTTAAGTATATTATTGGATTTCCTGACGTTTCGATAATATTGCAGCATTCGCGGTCGCAGGAAGACTAAGATGATGAACGTCTTTACAGATATTAAAAAAAAAAAAGTAATTAACTAAAATCGTTTCGATGCTCGCAGCAATCACTCACAATGTCATTATCTTTTACAGTGTAGCGTGCTCTCTGGGACTTGATTATTTAAAAAGTGATTTCATCAGACGAAATAAATGTATGCAAAGAAGGTAAGCTACTTATTTTATGTTTACCTATGTGATGAAACTTTTCTTGAGATCACATTATTGTCGTAATTCGTAACTTAAAGATTTGAATTGTAGTTAAAGCGCAGGTTAAAGTCCGTGCATATTATGTAGATACATATAAATAGATTACGAAGAACAACCTAGGGAACCCTAAAGTCGACTGAATATGGCCCCGGCATCATGGTCTCAGGGAAAAGTCTACGCGACCTTTTTGTTAAATTAGTGTAATATAGAGGTCGCTATATAACGTAAACAAGATGGTTGGAGCTTTATTATGAAAACGTATTTTGGATAATTAACTAAAACCTTTGAAATACAAAGAAATAGGGGAGGGCGTTAAAAATTTCACATCAACACATATATACATTGTCATAAAACTAAATTTACCTGAAAAAATAACACAACTATTATAATATCACACATTTAAATAATGTACAGTAAATATATTTTGTAATCATGGAAGTTAACTTCACTTACCTTTTTATGTTGTTTTTTTAAACACACACCGACGGCGTAGCCTAACAACATAACATAACATCACGCCTGTATTTCCCCGAAGGGGTAGGCAGGGGTGTAATAGTACACCAACATTTCGCCAGTTATGTTATAGTCCCATGTAATCCTAGCCTAATGGCGTCTTTTAAAAGATAGTGGCTCCATCTGGTACACAGCTCTTAGAACTAAGTAACATAATAGTTCATTGTGAAGCGTGAGATGGCACTGTATCGCATTTATTATCTTTCATTACGAAATATTTAACTGTTTAATATAATGCCAAAATTCAAAACAATTTAACTAATACAAATAGCAGGATAAGCTAAGTGTTGGATCGTAAAACCGTAGGACCCGAGATCGATCCTCAGTGGGGTGTCTTTTTGGCATTTTTTATTTTATTAATTATAGTTCGCTATAGATGTAGATAGAAATAGTGCGAAAAACGGCCACATGGCACTTTTTCTATCTACAGAGATAATTAACAGAGTTAATAGTATCTGATTAAACTACTGTACCCGTATTTCAATAGTTAAAAATAGTAGTTTATGAAACTGTTGCATAACAGGGGTTATTAAAACACGAGTGTGAGTTTAAAAACCAAGCCGTAGACGAGGTTTTTAATAGTATCACACGAGTGTTTTAATTTTTATTGTGCTATGTATTGGTTGGGTCGAAGTGGCATTAAAAA
This sequence comes from Asteroscopus sphinx, assembly GCA_949699075.1. Taxonomy (NCBI): domain Eukaryota; kingdom Metazoa; phylum Arthropoda; class Insecta; order Lepidoptera; family Noctuidae; genus Asteroscopus; species Asteroscopus sphinx. Next base: position 22,805,202 of record OX453024.1, read on the forward strand.
CTCCTTAGTTGGGCTGAAGTGTGCGGTTATGGAATTTTTTTTTTATTACCCCATCGCCGAAAGTAGTGGAGCAACACAGGGAGCAACTACCAACGGCAACTGTTTGTGATTGCTTTATGTGTTCATCGTGACGCCGAAACGAGTTGCCGCAATTTGCCGTATGGCCGTGACGTCAAAACGGACTTGTATTGGCCGAAATTACGCAATTTTAATTGCCTGTGTAACCGCACCTTTTGAGTATTTAAAATCAGACTGCTCTATAAGTTTTGTTCAATTATGAATAACCTGAGTATGTTCCCGTTGAGGCCATAGGATATTGCTTAGATAAGTATAATAAATATACATCCATAGTTTGCCGTTAACGGTATTTGGTACCATTTTATAGGGCAAGATCAGAAGCGTTGAAGAAGTGTTAACTGGGAGATGTGTCTACAGTCTACACGCCTAACGTGCGCAACGGTTGGCTCGGAGCCAGGAAGAAAGCTCTCTTTATTGTTTTATACATCTTGTTGCATAATTTTATTTCTGGTTATCGCTTTTTATAACACATAATTTACCTATGTGGCCGTTATTTTTGTATCGTACACGCTATATTTAATTTTGTTTTCCGGATTCTAAATATATCCTACAACAGAGACGTTTCTTTAGTTGACAGTTAGGTATCGTGGTTAGCTACAAAACTTATTTTACGATGTTTTTATCGTCGAGTTCCAGTTTCGTTATAATAACGCAGCGACAACAGTGTTGTCGCTGTAATAACGTAACAGTTTCAAAATAAACAAGACACCCACTCCAAGCTAGGCAGGATGTGAGAAGGGTTATTGATCGCAGGGACTTAATTATACATATATTTAAAAGTAAAAAATATATATTTCAGTCTCATGTTATCATCTAAGCATCTTTAATAAAAATATATTAACTGTTATAGTTAAAGATTCAATCTTAGACGTAGGTTTACCAATATTGCGTGGGATTCTGTCGGGTGCGTTCGATGATATCTGTGCATTAGTTAATAAATGCATTGTGTTTGTTGCCTGTGCATTAAATATAAATTGCGTACGATAATTTATAAACAAAGTACATTATAAATTATACGCAGACTTTTACAAAAAAGATTAAAAAATATACTATACTATATTTATACTTAAAAAAGATTTCTAGAAAAACGAGAATCTTATGACGAGAATCTTATGACGAGAATCTTATGACAAGAATCTTATGACGAGAATCTTATGACGAGAATCTTATGACGAGAATCTTATGACGAAAATCTTATGACGAGAATCGAATCAAAGAGAATATAATGATGAATGATGCGAATTACTTTTCTTTAATAAATAACATTTGACAGTTCTATATTTTTTTAAAGTTTGGTATCGATTGTGAGCCTGACGGTGCAAACAAAACTATTGTAGTTTTACAGGGAAAATACGTGGGACACTCAGAAAGTTTTGCGAAACTAAAAAAAATTGTTCTATACGTACATATATTTTTATCAAATCTTTTCAAAGTACTTTCCACCAGCCTCTATACAAAGATTCATGCGCCTAAACCAGTTTTCAAAACACTTTTTCCAGTCCGCCGCAGACACCTCGTTTACAGTCTGCTCGAACGCAGCCAGCGCATCTTCCGGCGACGAAAATTGTATCCCTTTGAGCTGATTTTTTATTTTTGGGAATAAAAAGAAGTCACACGGTGCTAGATCAGGGCTGTAAGGAGGGTGACCCAGGAGTTTGACTGGCGTGCTGTCCAGGAAGTCCCTCGTTTTGAGTGCGGTGTGCGCAGGTGCATTGTCGTGGTGGAGCAGTAGCCCGCGGAGCCCTGTGTTTGGTCGCTTGTTGCTTATAACAGAGAAAACTTCTGGCAAACATTTGGTAGTATACCATTCGGCATTAATGCTTCTTTGATCCCGTAAGGGAATTGATACCAAGTGGCCAGTCAAATTAAAAAAGCTAGCGATCAAAATCTTACCCCCGCTTCTAGATCGCTTCACTTTGGTAGGCGTTGGCTCATTTTGAAACACCCAAACAGTCGACTGGCGCTTGGTTTCTGGGTCGTATTGATAAATCCAGGACTCATCACCTGTAACGATGTCGTAAACACGCCGAGACGAGCCTGCTTCAAATTTGTTAAGCATATCACGGCACCATTCCACCCGGGCCTGCTTCTGAGCATCGGTGAGGTTGTGCGGCACCCAGCGTGATACTATCCTCCTCACGCGAAGATGGCTGTGTAGAATCTCGTGAACGCTTCCCAGTAGTCAATTTTGCAACCAAATCAGTAGCGCGCATGCGCGGTAATGGCGGCAAGACTCTGATAGGTTGTTCATCTGAGTGGCAAGATGGCAGGGGAACTCATGTTCTCGCTTGTTCGTTAATGTTCGATGCATCCTTATGTCCTGCTCACACTTATTACGCTAATGTACCTTCGCGGTCCTTCGCAAAGACTGTTATCAGAGAGGTTACAATTTGGAAAAAACGTCAAAAAATTTGAATTTCGCGGGCTACCCCGTAGCATTCACCTTAAGTAATTATGAAATTATTCTATAAAGAAGGACAGTAGGTGTTTTTGTAGTATTTTTTTTTTCTTCCACCTCGAAAGAACGCGTTTTACCATTTTGCGGGCTTGCTTACGAATTATAAACAACCTCTTTTCTGCCTGTTGTTTTTTAGTGCAATATATTAGTAGTTTTTTTGAAGTTAGGTTTTTATTAGAAACTCTCCCTCCAACTTCAAAACTAAAACGTTTAACTGGGATAATTTTATATCGAAATTATGTCTTTTCTCGTAATTCCTAAAAGTAATTGAAATTACACAAACATCAAACAACATTCTGTTACAAATTACAGGTTATGATGTTGTGCATGTTCAAATTTTGAAGTAAATTAATTGCCAAGTGTGTTGCGTTGCGACACGAAACTTTCTTTTTCTATCATATTTTTTGTGCTGTTTCAGACAACAAGATGGCTAATCAATGGGGTCAAAAAGCCGAGGAGTTGGAGATATCGAATAAGGTAGCTGGATTAGGTTTAAATAAAAAACCTCTTGACCGATCTACAGACTCTGATGAATCTCCCGATGCAGCAAACCCGGCGGACACCTCTCTTCTGATGAAAATAATAAGGCAAGGTTTAGTTGAGTCAAAGTTAGACATAGAAATTCAAAGAAAAGATCCTAACTCTCCTCTGTATTCTGTCAAGACATTTGAAGCCTTACACTTGAAGCCAAATCTACTAAAGGGAGTATATGCAATGGGTTTTAATGCTCCATCCAAAATTCAAGAGACTGCATTACCAACCCTCTTAGCAGATCCTCCACAAAATATGATTGCACAGTCTCAGTCAGGTACCGACACGCGATCGTAGCCGAAAGTATGCTGCGACGCGCGATTCGGCGCGATCGTCTCCTTTCGCCTGTCGTATCCGACCGAATCCTTTCGGCTGTCGCCGCGTGCGCTCAAAGCCGTGGCCAGACGGCACCACTCATTCTGTGAAGTATCTAACACGTCAATACGGTATAGAAATGAAACTATTTGACTAGGCGCAGAAACGGATACGTTCGCCAGCGACGGTACGGAGCCGATCGTATGCGTCGACATCCTGCCGGACGCGATCGGCTGTCGCCGCATCCGGTCGAATCCTTTCCGATCCGATGCGATGCGAGCCGTTTGGTGGAAATCATCCTTTAGGCACAACCACTGCGCCTCAACAGATATACTACTTTGAAGTTTGATGCGAACGCTCAACTTTCGCTATTTTCTCACTTGGCAAATTGAAAGCACCCTTAAGATAAATAGCCGCTAGCTATGAGTCACCAGGATATAACGGAAATGAGCCCCCTAACAATAGGGAGTGAGCTATCCTTCATAGCTTTGTAGAGGCTGCTATTGTCAACCAAGTGCATTGTCTTTTAATTATTTTATGTGGAGTGCAGTTGAGCATGGGTGACTATTAATAAATTATGGGATTACGAAAAGGAAACTGAATGAAGCACTATATAGCAATGATGTTGGACTCTCGAGTCGTGCAGATTTCTTGATCTCGAAGCAAAATTTCTTCGCCAAAGTCTTTAAAATCCAGTCTCTTCTGTAGGGAAATAGGCGACTTCCATATATTTAAATAATACAGTCAATAATTTCTTTAGGTTTACGCGATTTTAAAACCCACTCCGAAATTAAATCCCTTCGCCGATGCCCCTCTACATGACACAGAGCTTTCAGCTCTGGCTCAGGGTTAAGTTGTGTTACAATTTATGCCAAAGCATGCCTTGAAACCTTGTTGGAATAAATCATTTTCTGCCTGGCCTTGTCCCTACTAAGTTGGGGTCAGCTTTCAGTCCAACCAGATGCGGCTGAACATCAGTATTTTAGACAGAATAACTGACATCTAAACTCCACGACCCAGTTACTGGGTATACCTACATTAGAAAGATTGACAGATTTTCCAACTTCTGACTGCCCGTACAGTCATCCCACCTATCAAAATGTGACAGAGTGCAATATTTTGATAGGTGATTTTGAAAAGGTGGAACAAGTGAAAGAGTTTTTATAGGTACCGGGTTCCATGTTTACGAGAGATGGCAAGCATGTGAAGGACATTGAAAGGAGTGAGTGCTAGTCACCAAGAGAATGGGGCACTACACACCTTCATGAACAGCCGCAAAGTGTCGGAAAAGGCACGGCTGGCTGTTCATGGGGGAGTGTTACCAATCAGATGGTAGATCATTATGGCATAATATGCTATATTCCAGTTCCACTGACTAACAAATTAATACAAAATAACCAGTTTAGTATTGTAACGCCCGGAATTCCCAGCTCGTTGCGTACACTTTACTGCTAGTAAATGTGTTGCTACACCCTGGTCGACTACCTGCAGTAACCTAGAAAGTGCTTTATCTGTTACATGTTAAAAGAGCTAATTAATTTACTGACTTGGGTAATAGGCACGTAACAAGTACAATATAATGTGATTATTATATTGGAAGTAAAAAAAGCAGAGAAGATGCAAAAAGAGATTGCATCGGCCGGGAATCGAACCCGGGCCGCCCGCGTGGCAGGCGAGCATTCTACCACTGAACCACCGAGCCTTAGCTAAGACCGGCTCTGCTATGTTAAAAGCGACGGAATATATGGACAACGGAACCCCTATAACTCTCACTGTAACACTGGATAAGGAAAAAGGCAGCGCTAAGTGTGATTTTACGTGAGTATGCATAGTTTATGGAATTTTAGCAAGTGCGCACTAAGCATAGAAATCTAATTAATAAGGTAATAGAAATTTTATCTATTGTCTTTTAATACCAGAACGCGTGTTGCCGGTTTTCTACTACCAACACATAAATACGCAAATACGCCCACAACGTTTTTGGATTTTTTATTTTTTATTTAAAAGGTTATACTTCCGGATTGGTCCCATTTTTATCAAAATCCAGTTCTGATAATGGGATCCATGTAGAATTGAGGGAACTCCTCAAATATTATAGGCATACATATAGCGATTTGGTGAGCACGGTTTAAAGTGCATGTGTGTGCGTGAGCACTGGTTGTACATGAAGGAGCATGGTTTTTGTTGGCTTCACTATGGTTGTTCGCAGCACTTAGTTTATATTTTTTACTATGTCTGTGATGTGAAACAACATACGTGGGACACTCAGAAAGTTTTGCGTAAAGTGTCAAAAAGTGTGTAAATTTATCTGTCACTGGTACTACTTTCGAAATCCCCTCATGTACACATTCCTTATCCTATCCATTCTCGTTACACCACACATTCCTCTTAACATTCTCATCTCAGCTGCATGTAATTGGCTCACATTCATTGTCTTTTCTTGTTTGTGTTGTTTGCGTTTAATAATAAATAATTGTTTGTTGCTATTGACATTAACTACCCTTAGTAAATTGCAGTAAATAGTGTGAATTTAACTGTCAATCGCTTTCACTGTCTGTGTATTTATGTCACTGTGTTGAACTAAGTATCCATGAACGATATGCATTATCAAAGGCTTTGAAATTGAATATGGATATTTCAAAGCCTTTCTCAGCACGCCTTATGACTTGTTTCTGTAAATACTTATTGTGTTGTTTGTAACTGCAGAAACAAAAGCTGTAAAGTACATTTGATTAAATTTAATAAAAAAAAAATGACCTCAAAATATAAGTAAGGCGTAGTTTGTGGAAATTTTGATAAAAATGAATAATTTTTGACACTAATTAAACAATAATACTTTTAATTACTTAGAAGGCTACTAATTATCAGTAAAAAAGTCGAAAACCGCGGCCAAATGCGATGAGAAATGACCGATATCTTCAACTTAGTACTAATAACATGCGACATGTCATCAATAAGAATACAGTTAGTTTTGTCTGTATCTAAATCGGATGTAATAGTATTAAACGGATTGAATTTTGATAGTAAAAACACATAGTTTCAAATCATTGCCAAGAGTTTTTTTGCAGGCGTTTTGGTTATTTGTACTAACAGACGAAACTGTGAAAAAAGGATTTGTTGTTTCTATATTTTTTACTATGTCTGTGCCTGATTATCCTACTTTCTACTTTAAACGTAAACTTACGTACTTTCTTTTTTATACGTAAATCAATGAAATTTAAAAGTACAGATATGTTATTAGCGCGCGCATTCTGAAGTCTCGATATTGTGACGTATTGTTATTAGTTCGCGCTAAGCAAGGCGCCGAACCTGACCAGTGTCAAAAAAAACACAAGTATAGAAAGTGTATACCAATTATGACGCGAAAGTAATTGAAAATAACCAACTTATTTACTTCGTAATAGTTTATGTGCATGTGTACTGCCACTGAGTATGAACATTTTTTTTCGTTTCTTTAGCTATTTATTTATTTATTTAACAACTCTACTTACAGTTGCCCAACACGTACAGTAGGCCAAGTTATAATTAGTTATGGTATAATATACCTATCTATATTTTAAATAGGTATCATTGACGTAAATGCGAAACTATGGATTGTTTGTTTGTTGGTCATTCAATCACGCTGAAATGGCTGAAGTTTGAATGGAATTCAGATAGGTGCCTCCTGTGATTTTATTTCGTTATTCAAATTGCAATCGTATGTAGAAGTAAATAAGGTCGAATTTCAATTGTTACTAAATAAGCCGCTTCGCCGCCATTCTGTCGGTTTGCGCTAACCCAAGCACAAAGTTAACTATCACGTTATCCTAGGGAGCTGACAGACAAGCTGCACGAGTTGAAGCGAGCGACCGAGCGCGCCGTAGTGAACCGCGTTCTGCACTTCCATTGTCTTGAGCTTCTCCTTCCAACATTTTGATTATTTATTGCTCTATGTTGGTGAACAAAGAGATTTTCAGGTCTTCAGATAAATCACACAGACACACCCAAATTGAAATAACACCAACAGGATTGGCAAGTGTTGTTACCAATCAGTATAATACCTTTATGGTTGTTACCTATTAACATATGCGAAAACACACCTGAGAGTGCTCCATACAGTTCTCAATGGTGTGTGTAGTCCGCCAACCCGCACTAGGCCAGCGTGGTGGACTAAGGCCTTAGCCTTCTCGTACTGAGAAGAGGCCCGTGCCCAGCAGTGGGACAGTAATGGGCTGGTTATGTTTATGTTTTTATGTACACATAGTGGTGATATAGGTAATACACCTCCATGAGAATAATTTTTCGTTCTGCTATCATTTCAGACGTTAAAATGACAAAATAAGGTATAATCTAGTATATCACGGAAGCATTTCTGACGTCATTATGTCGCAACGGGAAACTAAAGCGTCTGCTATACGGTGAGCAACCAGCCTCCCCACCAAGGTGACCTTGGTGGGAAGTTGGTCGCTGACAGCCGCACAGTGTGATAAGATCCCGGTTTTTGTCTCATCGTGTTTTTATTGAGTTAATCAATAGAGTTTACAATTCCGACGATTAGACTAAAACTCCGGGTTCGCTCAGACTGGAGGTTTTTTTTTAAAAAAATGTCAAAGTTTCGCAATATCCGACTCTTGAAAAATGAAAAAAAAATCATTATAATTTAATGGAAGTACTTATTACAGAATTTATTTATTCTATCGAAAAATGGTATAATAGCCGACCGTTCTACCAATTCCTGTTGCATTAGTATGAATGGGTCGAGAGATATGATTTTTTTTCTCATTTTTCGTTTTCATTTTTTTATTCATTTAAACCGCCGTAGTAGGTGGTCATTCCTACATCAAAAAATTGCTGATACTTTCTATTATGTGTAGTATTAATTCCAAAACCTAACTCATTGGTTTCCAGGAGTTATTGGAAATTTTAGTAATATCCGAAATATCCGCAGCAAAAAATTAGAATTAAATTTATGTGTTTACGCGAATAATTACGTACTGTACCGACTGAGATATATCGTGGTGATATGCAATAACGTATTCTGCCAAGTTTTTTGCACGTAAATCATACTGGGGAGCGTTTGTCAAAGCTATTTGGGTACACAGTAAAATATGTAAATTAATGTACACATGTATTATAATTTTTTCGTGTCCCAAGCACTGAGATATTATGTCCCAAGTGAGTTGCTGGATGTTGGAAAAAAAATAAAGATGTTAATGTTAGCAAGAAGATTGATGCTTTCATATTGCATTTTGAAGTTGATATTTAAATTTTGTTTGATAAAAAATTTAGAAAAGTCAGATAAAAACATTATATTTTAAGTAAAAAGTAGTATAGTGTCATGTTAATATTTATGTTTTTGCTAAATCTACTATAGCATAATAATCGTTACATAATATGTTCATACGTTTTAATATAATAAGCTTCTTTTAAATTATTTAAGAAACCTACTAATAAATATAACCTATAAATGTGAAAGTTTGTTAAGATGTCTGGATATTTGTTACTCAAGCACGCTGTAACAGCTGAACAGATTTAGATTAAATTTGGCACACAGATAGACCATATCCCGGCTTTAAATAGAGGTTTTTTATCCCGAAAAATTAAACAGTTCCCGAGGGAAGTCTTTCTGTGATAAACCGCATTACACGTGGGAAAAACCACGGGAAAAGTCTAGTTGTAAAATAAGTAAGACCAGCTGTTCTTGTTAAAAAGTAATATTTTTAGCGAAATAACCTAATTTGTAATTATTCTTCTAGAAAATGTTTGCAGTTCCCTAGCAGGTTTCATGTGCCCCAATGTAACATCATTGCAATGTGAATGATTATATAGTTCCCGGCACGAGACGTGAGCACAAAATGTAACTGCGTGGCTGTCTCTGTCGTCACCGTTTTCTAGTATTCCGTTTTCTATGTATATTCAATTATACATTATCATATATTTAAGCCAATGCAAGTGTCCGTTTCTGGTCTGTTGTACTGTGAACAGAGATTCGACCACTTACGCAGTGAAATCTGTGCTCACGACTCGTGCCGGCAACTATAATATGTTCAACAGTAACTGGGTTGCGGGGGTCTGATGGCAGTCGCTCCGTGTAAAATACTGATGTTCAGCCGCATCTGGCTGGACTGGAAGCTGACCCCAATATAATTGGGAAAAGGCTCGGAGGATAATAATGCTGTGTATAACATAGCTTTCATTTCCTGTTGGAATTTTCATTATTGATTATTATACATTATAATCTTTACATACTAGAATTTTGAAAGAAATACACAACTTCTTAGGCAAAGCCCCCACAGAGATTTTTATTCATCATCATCAACATCATCAACTCAGCCTATCGCAGTCCACTGCTGGACATAGGCCTCTCCCAAGTTGCGCCACAACACTCGGTCCTCTGCCTTCCGCATCCAGTCCCCCCCAGCCACGTTCTTCAGGTCGTCGGTCCACCTGGCGGGGGGGCGCCCTACGCTGCGTTTGACGATTCGCGGTCTCCACTCAAGGACTCGTCTGCTCCAGCGGCCATCGGTCCTTCGACCAAGACGCATTATTAAGTAAGTAATCTGTGGTTGTTCTTGAGTGCCAACAGACGTCTTTTCTCACCCAATTCTGAAGGGCGAATTTAATATACCCCGTTTTTTTATAGCAAGATAAACTGCAAGGGTAATTATACGTTTTAATAAATAATTCTAGCTTCAACGATACACGGTTGCCTTGGAAGGGCCTTCATCCATGAATGCCATTTGAAGTCTATCGTACGATTCATCCGGTTTCAGGCGACACTTGAAATCGTATAAAATCATAGCTCTAAAATGTTCCCGGCGCAGATCCATATTTCAGTGAGACACAATACTTTGAATTAACTCGCAAAAAATGTGGAGGGAAATTTTTAAATTGGAACTTACTTATTTTTACTTATAAATAATCATATTTTCGAAAAACATTATAACTGGCCAGTCTCCCATATATAAAAACTTTTTTTCGCAATACTTTCTGAGGGGCCTGGTATTTCTGTAATGGCTACAGGCAATTCCTAGCGATGTCCTTTAACGGCTAACGCTAAAATTAATATCCTATTTATCCACAGTTTGCCCAGTTTGAGATAGAAATTTGACATAAGCTCCATACATTTTATGTCAAATTTATATCTCTACAACTGTAGATAGATTGGATATTAATTTTGGCTGTTAATCTACTCTTCTTCGATCTATCTATTCACTTAAATAGCAAGATCAGTAAGCTGAAGTAACAGTGGACTATGGCCATGTCTGTCAAAGGACCGATGGACTTTGGAGCAGACGAGTTGATTCCTTGAGTGGAGACCTCGAATCGGCAAACGTAGCGTAGGGCGCTTCCAGCCAGGATGGACTGACGACCTGAAGAAGGTAGCTGGGGAGAGTCTAGGGCCAGCAGTGGACTGCGATAGGCTGAGTTGATGCTGATGCTCGGACCATAACATCATAAAGCTTTGGGCCCGTAGCAATTTCATCCAGAGCCAAACCCGTCATAATTATAATCTTCTTCTATCGTGTCGACATGAGCTACATAATGATAATTGCTCATGCCGTGGGGAAAAGATTAGCCAGTCAGCAGGTTGGTAGCGGGGCTGACTGCCCAGGATGCGCCGGACGATCAATTAAATAACGTCACTCGTGGAGGCTCTTCTAATGCACGACGATGTTCCTAAAAAGTCCCCATTTGTTGGTATATTAGCTCGTTTTGTAACGTTTCTTACTCTTCTGTTGTCACAATTTCAACACTTTTCGACATTAAAAGGCCACCCTTTGAGAAAAATAGGGATTTTAGATACAAACTATTTTCAATTGTGTGTGCGACATAGATTGAATTTTTATATATATTATTTTTCATGATATTTACTCGATTCTGGTAAAGGGAAATCACGATTTAATAAAGTCAAATAATTTATTTTAATTAGACCTGACAGTTTTGTAAGTCAACACTGAAAAGTAAGAAAAGTAAATAGTAAATTGCCCATTCCAAAATGTTATTTCCTATGGAGAAGAATACATATATAAAATAAATATAAAATTTGCAGTAAATTGCCCATTCCAAAATGTTATTTCCAATGGAGAAGAATCATCATCATTACAGCCGAAAGACGTCCACTCAAAAACATGCATTTTTTTCAACGTTTTTGTTCCTGTCGGAAATTCGTCGTCCGAATCTGGATAATGTAAAATATCGATGATGTCACTAATTTGGATTTTTGAAGACATCGCACGTTAGGCGTTGTCTTTTCGTAAACTGATATAGGTATAATTTCATAAAAAAAAAAATTATAATATCGGCCAGTGGCTCTAGGTGAGATAAATCTTATCATAAATGAGATCTACTTACTAACAAGTGTTAAAAAAGCGTTATTTACCGTAGCCCATTGTTCCCATTTAGTATTTGATTGTGGATCTGACCTCACCTGCGCTCGGGGCGGCGCATCATACAATTGTGTGGTGGCGGTGGAAAATTGATTATTAAGTGAAATGAACAATTTAGGAGGGTTTAATTTCTGAAAGGTTTGCTATATAATACCTAGAACAGATAATTATTTAGGCGATTTTTATTCAACAAAAAAACCGACTCAAAGATACAACTAGGTATATTTTTATGTTCGACTTTCTTTCAGCACGCCCTATCGGCAAAACCGTTTTAAAAATTTCGCGCACAAATAATATAAAATATCTCGGTGTAATCATCGACAGTACAATGTCATGGAAAGAGCATATTGGGTCACTAGTCTCGCGGGTTAGAAAATTGATATATGTGTTTAAGAACCTAAGATCATCTGCCGATTTTCCCACACTAAAAACAGTCTACTACGCACTGGCGTACTCGATTGTAAACTACTGTAGTACAGCTTGGGGTAGTTCTGGTAAGTGTTTGATGCTTCGTCTAGAAAGGGCACAGAGGGCGGTCCTTAAGGTTATGACACATAAACCCATTCGTTTTCCTACCCAAGAACTGTATACCCTTTGCAAATTACCCACGGTTAGACAGGTTTTTCTTCTAAACACAATTTTACGCAAGCATTCCGAACTTTCTTTTGACCTTAATCTCAGTAGACAGAAACGCAGATCAGATAGAGTGTGTCAGGTAGAACTATCTACTATTGTAATAGTAAAACGGCAATATCATTTCATAAGCTCCACTTTACTATAATTATGTTAAGTCTCCAAAGATATTAGTTTAACAAACACCCTATAATGTTATTTAGGCAGGCTACACACTGGATTTACATTTTTAAATGTGACGCCTTTGTGGTGACAAGTTACACTTGTACCGACATTGCCACATTGAAAAATCGTAAACGTTTGGCATGGATGATGACAATATTTCTTAAATGTGGCTATACCAAAAAAAAAAACGAAATGTTTGCTGGGACACATGGTAGAAGTGAAACTTTAATGGACAAGTGGAAAAACGAATGGAAACTGACAAGTGGAAAAACGAATTGCAACAAAATTTTAACTTGAAGTTTTACGGGCAGGTTTTCAAATTGAATAAGTACATTAACAATCTGCCCGTAAAACTTCAAGTTAAAATTTTGTTGCAATTCGTTTTTCCACTTGTCAGTTTCCATTCGTTGTTCCACTTGTCCGTTGCGATTCGTTTTTCCACTTGTCCATTAAAGTTTCACTTCTACCATGTGTCCCAGCACACATTTCGTTTTTTTTCGCAGGTTTACTGCTAATTATGATTTGGTTTGATTAGGTAGGTACATTTTAATGAATGCATTTTTTATTATTATAATCTAATTTTATCAAACAAAACACTTGTTATTAATTTATGTTATAAATACAATACTGACAAATTCACGTAGTGGTCAAAGAGTCAAACGACGTTTGAGCATTTAACATACAAAAATTCTAACATAAAAACATAGATGTCGATAGTACATATGCTACCGAGGCTAATGATCTGACTAGCAAGGTACTCATGCGCTGCTGTTGTCTAAAAAATTTAATAGATGGCGTAAATTTAGAATTCTAATTCAATTATTTACCAAAAACTTAGTTTTCCAGTTTCTTTAGTTTAGTTTTTTGTATGTTTAATTTGCCTGATTATTAGTTAAATTTAACAAAAAATCCTTTGTATAATTATGTTGGAAAACGTAATTTGGTAAATAAAACCAACATTTAAACTTATCAATTGCTTTTTCTAGTTATACTTATATTTTTAACGCATTTACCCAATTGAAGCGATATCTAAAGATATAAATTGTAAAAAGATAAGTTCTGATGTCACCGAAAGACGTAATCAACTCAGCCTATCGCAAGTGTAAGCGTGTAAGCTAAATTCGCCATACAAATTATCAGTCACGATAGCATATCGTTGACAGCGTTAGACTTATGAAATTAGAGTCACGGGTTCAAATCCCACTAGAGCGTCTGGACTTTTTGTGTTTATTTAAGCGGCCGTAACGCTTTTTCTTGACAAAAAAATCCTAGGCCGTCTATATAGAAGTAGCTTGGAGTATTTCTTCTTGTTTCCTTGAGTCTTGACATTATATACCAGGAAAGCGTACGAGGAAAAATATATTGGGGCCTAAAGAAAAATCGCACCATGTGATCTTTGTCTTTACAGCTCAGGTATTTCATTTGATTCAGAGGTGGTATGCCACTCATCAAATTTCTGTGTCCAATCCAATTTATTTGATGATTAGTCTTATAATACATACAACATTTGATGAAAATCATCCAATTTCTTTGATCAAAGTCACATTGGACAAAAAAAAATGACCAGGTGGCATACCACCTTTACATAGACACCTATCAGGAGTATCAGGTAAACTCTACGATAAAAGAACCTAGTAAGTAGGTTCTTTCATCGTAGGGTAAACTTCTGTTTATGCCCACTTCGATGAAAAAGTTGTAAAAGAGCCACAACATTATTTCAAACAGATAAACGTCTTGACAACTAAAGCAATTTCCATTTATGAGACCCAGTTTCCAGCCAGCTCTGGCTCGTAAAATAAAAATAAAATTAGTAATCTCAAAAGTGCGTGACAACCTGTTGTGCAATAAGCTTTGCCGCTTTGAATCGTTAGAAACAAGCACCAGTTTTTAAAGAACCCTAATCTTTAACCAAAATAATGAAAGTAAAGTTCTCACTTACCTGGCAAAGGTAAATTAGCCATCAAATTTATGGTACGCCTGTTAAAGAGCTAAACTGAATAGATAACGAGTTAATGTGTTGGCTTTGTTAAATCCTGGATTTCGTGAATGTTCTTTTCACGAATAATTTGAACGTATAAATAACCAAGTCATTTCAATGTTACTCTCGAGGTTTTTCAAAATCTATTATAAATGATGTCTGGAGGGCTTATAGATAAAGTTTATATCGGTCTGGATAATGCGCCGGCCGCATTTGATATCAAAGGACGTATTCTAGGACCCGTAAGTTTTCGTAGCTTTGGACTTAGTTTTCGCATTCTAGAATAGATAAAAAACACTAATAACAATTTTGTTTCAGAATGGCACTAATTTAGAATATATAAGGTCGGAGACTGGCGTGGTAGCTGTGTTAAAAGGTGACAAAATTGAGCCATTGCATTTGGCTCTGCATCATACGAGGTCTGAGGCTTTGGCAGCCGCGAGATCGCTCGCACAGAACTTAATAGAAACTATAAGGGCTGAGTTGGCGCAATGGAGCGCGGCGCAGGCTGGGGGGCCGCCGCCGGCGCTGAACGTACCGCCGCCGGCACTGACGACGACGAGTGCGCCTCCTCCCGTACCGCCGCCAGCTGTCACAGTGGCTTTGTCTACTCCGCCGACACTAACATCCACTGCACACCCCACCTCCATCCCTCCGGTGGTCAGTGTCGCACCTGCTACAGCTCCTCTCATGACAGTGCGTCAACCCACAATGTTACAACTTCTTCCGCAGCAGCAGCAGTATGTTCTAAACCAAGAAAATGGGCAGCTTATACCTATAGTACAGCCTGGGATGCAAGTTTCTAATTCAAACTTCACATCTCTGCCTCTTGGTCAAACATTGAGTTTACAGCAACCGAACTTTGGAACGCAGATAGTAGATATTTCTAATATGCAGCCAGTGAATGTGACTCAGTTACGGCTGAGTGGGGTGCCGTCTTCTATGTCAATGATATTACCAAAGTTTGAGTGATTAACATATGCTACGTGTCCCACTGCTGGGCATGTCTTCCCCATGTGTTCACACTTTCAAGGTTAGGTCTTTTTAATTTCCTTTTAATATTAGTGAATATAATATCACAAACCTAATGTAAGGACAAGTTTCCATCATCATGACTTTGCAGTTCTCTTTTCAATAAGTGAATGAAGTAACACACTAATATTGCCAATAAAGTGGCCTCTTTTTATTCCAACAATATTTGAACCATTGACAGACACAATAAGAAGAAGAATAAAATAACATAATAAACATTCAATACTCGCATCAATATTCATATTATATCATAGCACAAAAATTATGGCAAGTAAGATTGACCAAAAATGTTACTTTATTTATGAGTAAAAAGATTATACATTTAACGTGTAAAATTATGAGTTGAAGTCCTTTAGTTAATAGGTGAATGTACTCATCAATCATCATAACTAACCACTTTTACTGTGGAAAAAGCCCAGAAATCGCAAAAAAAATGCTGTTCCATACAAAGTCATCAATAAAATTTATGGACCATTTTTTTTTTTCACAATATCAATGTTTCTACCATAATAAAATTCAGCCTAAAATATCACAAACGCATTTTAAATCACATAAATAACGATTTTCGTTTCATTGCCGTTTTCTTATTAAATGAGACGGCAATATAGTTATGTGCAATAAATAAATGGAATATCAATGTGTGGGCGCGTACATTGCACAAATTTAATTCTGGGGCTAAATATTAGGGCCAGGGTGAATTGATTAAAATATATTTTTTATAAAATTGTGTGTTTTAAATCAAATCAAACTTGATTTTTTTCCATAAAATGTCATTGATTTATTTAAATCTTGTCCGGTAAAAAATTCAAGTTTTTGAAGGTTCTAATAATAGGACGAATGAGCATTGAATAAACAACAATAACAATAATTTTAGAATTGACGCCAGTTACCTCGAAAAATAAACAAAACAAGCCGACAACAGGTCATTACTGCAATCGCAATACGAAACGTAAACGTTAAGTGTGCATACGATTCTCACTGTTTTTTTAACTTAATTATACCTTGTTACATATAGAAATCAATGACCATAAAGAATACAGACATATCTTAGAAACAATCTATCGTAGACAGGATAGAAACGGCGCTAAATCAAAACAACGTGTAACGCAACATTTGCTTCTCATATTTCCAATTAAAATTCCTATACATATGCATTGTTGCGAATCAGATATCTCTATTGTCCAGTGAATAGTTTTGTGTACCGCACACACATACGACTGTATTATGCGATTCTAGCAAATGATCGTTGACTTGCATGTAAACACGTCCACTGCTAGCCTCACTGGGAATGTAGCTGGCAGTGACGTACCTGTCGAGGCCTATTAATTAACTAGGATGTAATTGGAGGAATCACTGATTCCGATAGTACAGTTTCACCTAGTTTCGGAATCAGGGGTAAAAGTCATAATGACCTTGCTCTTGTAATGATTGAAGTTTTAATTGTATGCAACTCTAGATATACCTAAGAGTAATTGATATTTAAGGGTCGGTCTTTCAATAGCCAGTTAACTTTTATCTGAGGAATAATTTTTATTTTTTCATTTTTTATGGTATTGGATGGCGAAACGAGCTAAAAGCCTACCTGATGCTAAGCGGTTACCTTTGCCCATGACAACTTCAATACCACCTAGGCTGTTGCCTAAATGGTACCGCAAGTCGGTTCGCCAAACTGAGACATGAAGATGGAAAGTCTCATGTGATTGTAATTTCACCGGCACCCGTACCCTTCAGACCGAAACAGCAATGCAAGCATCACTATTTGGCGGAGAAGTAGGCACGGTGGTAGTACTTCCCCGGACGAGCTCTTTCACAAAGGAGCTCTACTACTACTACTACTAGGATGTAATTGGAGGAATCACTGATTCCGATAGTACAGTTTCACCTAGTTTCGGAATCAGGGGTCATAATGACCTTGCTCTTGTAATGATTGAAGTTTTAATTGTATGCAACTCTAGATATACCTAAGAGTAATTGTTATTTAAGGGTCGGTCTTTCAATAGCCAGTTAACTTTTATCTGAGGAATAAGTTTGACATTTTGATAGTTGTGGTGCATTTAAAGAGCCTCAATGAGTAAAAGAGTTATTGTTCAAGAAGGCTAACGTTGTTTAATTTGATTCAGTGAAAAAGACGATGCTGTTGTATTTTTTAAAGATTAAAATGATTTTTAAGTAGATTTAAAAGCATAGTCTTTCAGAAGGTGTCAGAATATAATTAATATTAGAAAATATGCTAATAAACAATGTGTTATTGAAATAACTGAAAACCTCTTAAGGGGTCATTGTACTCGTCAATATGATCAACTTTTCCTATGGGGCTAGTCTTGAAATAGCGAAAAAATAAAAACAGCGCAGCAAACCATCTTATTTGACGTCGTCGCCTTCTGATACATTCCATCTAGATATACAACAATGTTTATTGATATTCGATATACGTTACTTTCCTGTATTACACTGATAATAAAATGTGTACTGAAAGTATGTGTTTAAAGGGCTCTTTATTTGCGTCGGCTCTGTTTTTCGTCAAGGTGCGTGTTTATTTGTGTGTGGCTATGTAATAGGCCGGGTGCACATAAAACACCGTTGTTTCACAGGTTATACGAGTCGTGATATCGAAGCTTTATTATTTCTTTTTTTTATTAAGTATTATTATTTCTTTACTATAGCTAGTAAATAATTTTGCGAAGAGATTGTTACGACAAAGTAAGTCACATAGAAACCAATAGAGTCTTTTATAGTATAAATCTATTTAAGATGGGCGAGCATAACATTGTAGACATAACTTTTTTTTTTTTTTTTCTTGGCCGCTATCTTTTTCTATTAGTCTGTTGACCATTTGTTAAGAAAACATCGTAATTTTACCGTCATTGAGAATATTGACATTTATCAAGAAAAACATTGTAAAAAAAACAGATTTTCCGTATAATCTTCCTAATTTTTTGGGATCAAATTGTTTTTTATAATTTTTTCCTGTTATTTGTAATCATTTATGTTTTTGTTTTAATATGATGGACCACTTGGTTAAAAATTACAACGTTTCCTTTACAGTTCCTTATGATAAAAGTTAATGTGAATAAAACCATGTTTTATTTTTAGTTTTTTTAAATTTGGTGAGTTGTGCGCGCACTGGTGAAGGTTATTGAAAAAAAAAAAAGAAGTTGGCATTGCAACACAATGGCAGGAGCAACTCAATAGGTAAGCTATAAAATCTACTGTCAGGAGAATTGAATTCAAACTAAAGTACAAAACAACAGTTATAAAGAGCAACATGATTCGCAAAAAGAAGAAAATATTAGAAGAATTTTATACGTGAGTGCATAGAACAAAACTAAAACAAATATAAACCTATACTCAGATTAAATTAAAAAAAAAAAAAACAAAAAAAAACAGTAAAACCTTTGAAATAATTTTTTCTCCCACTTGCTCGGAAATCGGTTCATTATTCAAAAAAAAGAATACAACAATCGGCTCTTTTCCGTACGCAACGAAAAACACAGGCATGTGTGGTGGTACCTGCGTAAGAAAGATTCAAATATGAAAGACACCCCCAGTTTCTAGAAGACTGATCAATTTGATCTGTTGTCAAATCTAGTGTCAACTTCTGTGATTGGCCGGCAAAAATGTTAACGACCAATCACATCGCTTGACCTGAGATTTGACAACTGATTAGTTAATTTTTGCGTTGATCAGCCTTTCGGAAATTTGTCGTTATATGTTTTGAAGAGACGTGTGCCATTCTTAATGTTTCAATATTCATTCTTTAGGAGGAAAGACACTGGAACTGTCGTGTAAGACCATAATTACTAACATTATTTTTTTCACCATTGTACCTAACAGATGAAAGATCATTTTTGTTTATTTTTAAGCTAGCTATTTTTGAAGGATAGGAAAAGACAATCGTATTGTTGTATTTAGGTTTTATTTATTTAATTAGGTAATCGTCTAGGATACTGGTAAAATAAAAACTTTTTTTTTATTATCTTTTTACCACAGATAATATAACACATTTTAGCAACAACACATATTTATGTCTTCTATCCACAATGCAAATCAACGAATGTAACATCGAAATAATGTCATCACCTGCGAGTCCTTGACCTATCTCTTCTCATATTTCTGTTTTATGTTCACTCTAATTATGTTAGCACGAGTAAAGGGCACTCGTGTAGTACCGGGGGACCGAGAGGGGACTAATTAAGGACAGTGCTTGTAAACATCAAGTCTGTTTAGCAATATGCGAAAACACTTTTTATTATTGCACATTCCAACATGTTTTAGAGATGCTAGACAAAGTTGCCATTGTACTTTACCGATGTGAGCTGCAATTGAATCGTGTTTTTCAATGGCCGTGCTCATCAGTTAGGTTTGATATTTGAGACACAAAGAAATCCTTAAACGGATACAGAGGACTATCTTATCAGCAAAAAAATATCATGATAAAAACATTTACATATTTATATACGTGGGACACTCAGAAAGTTTTGCGAAACTAAAAAAAATTGTTCTATACGTACATATATTTTTATCAAATCTTTTCAAAGTACTTTCCACCAGCCTCTATACAAAGATTCATGCGCCTAAACCAGTTTTCAAAACACTTTTTCCAGTCCGCCGCAGACACCTCGTTTACAGCCTGCTCGAACGCAGCCAGCGCATCTTCCGGCGACGAAAATTGTATCCCTTTGAGCTGATTTTTTATTTTTGGGAATAAAAAGAAGTCACACGGTGCTAGATCAGGGCTGTAAGGAGGGTGACCCAGGAGTTTGACTGGCGTGCTGTCCAGGAAGTCCCTCGTTTTGAGTGCGGTGTGCGCAGGTGCATTGTCGTGGTGGAGCAGTAGCCCGCGGAGCCCTGTGTTTGGTCGCTTGTTGCTTATAACAGAGAAAACTTCTGGCAAACATTTGGTAGTATACCATTCGGCATTAATGCTTCTTTGATCCCGTAAGGGAATTGATACCAAGTGGCCAGTCAAATTAAAAAAGCTAGCGATCAAAATCTTACCCCCGCTTCTAGATCGCTTCACTTTGGTAGGCGTTGGCTCATTTTGAAACACCCAAACAGTCGACTGGCGCTTGGTTTCTGGGTCGTATTGATAAATCCAGGACTCATCACCTGTAACGATGTCGTAAACACGCCGAGACGAGCCTGCTTCAAATTTGTTAAGCATATCACGGCACCATTCCACCCGGGCCTGCTTCTGAGCATCGGTGAGGTTGTGCGGCACCCAGCGTGATACTATCCTCCTCACGCGAAGATGGCTGTGTAGAATCTCGTGAACGCTTCCCGATCCAATCTTCAATATGTGTTGAATCTCCTGATATGTAATTCGCCTATTGTCTTGGATTAAAATTTTCACTGCTAGCACGTTTTCTTCGGTAACAGCCGTCAAAGGGCGACCGCTTCTTTCGTCATCCCCCAAAGTTGGTCGACCGCGCTTGAATTCGTTATACCAACGATACACGGTTGCCTTGGAAGGGCCTTCATCCATGAATGCCATTTGAAGTCTATCGTACGATTCATCCGGTTTCAGGCGACACTTGAAATCGTATAAAATCATAGCTCTAAAATGTTCCACGTTTTCATTAAATTTAATAAAATATTTTTCATCGAATTATTAATTTATACCTCTTGTTTGCCTTGGGTACATTGGAAAGTTTGGTTTTGCAAGCCATTTGATTATTTAGTGCTTTTAAGACTGATTTATAGAACGGCGAAGTATTTACGCTGTTACTATCAATAAAAAAATTGTAAATAAAACAAAGTGTATTAACAACCAAATGTCTTAAAAGTCTCAATACAAAGGGGCTCTATTGTAAAAAAATTAGGTATTGTTGTTTAATTAGTACATATAAGCAGTATAAACTGCCAAACTGTTGACCAAATATAATTAATACATTCTGCAAGTTTGCAAACCTACAAGAGCGTAGACATCAATCTGCATTATATTTTTCATTTTTTTTTTTGATTTATCTCGCAAGCCAGCTTGCAATAGATCATAACGTGTGGTCCTTCCCACAAAATCTGGTACAGGCAAACAAAAAAATACAGTGTTTTGGCACAAACGAGCTATTTAAAAAAGTAAAGATATGTTATACCCTAAGAAAACAAACGAAAAAAATGTTCCGTACGCAGCGGCAGAATAATACACATAAACTAGTACAAAGTAAGTTAGTTACTTTAAGTTACTTTCGCGTCATAATTGGTACACTTTCTGCACACACACGACGGCATCTTTGTTTTTTTGTCACCGGTCACGCTCGGCGTCTTCCTTGAAGCGGACTAATAGATAATCGTCCCAATTAGCTCGTTTTCGAGTCTTCAGATTGTGCGCACTAGTAACTTATCTGTACTTTTAAATATCATTGTAGCTACTGTATAATCACAACTACAGTATTTTATTTTATTTCTAAGATAAGAAAAATAATTCACCATATTCACCAAATGAATTGTCGTGCTTATAAATTAACAGTTTTTAACTTTCATCTAGTCATTCATGTAAGTATCATATGACTGTACATACATAGTTACATACATAGAATACTTAGCTCATTGAAAGATGTAGCAGCACAAAGTATTGTACCTAACATGTTCAACGTTTGATGAAATGAACATTTTATTTTTATTATTTGAGGAAAGAGGTAGGGGTCTTGAACGCCCCTAAGCCACTGCGACCTGATAAGATCTATTGTGATGCCTCTTGCAGCATTACAGCACTTCCCCAAGCTGCAAGTCAATCATGAAGTCGACTATGACCTTGGGGGAGGAGGATTTGATCTCCTGCGTTGAGATGACGCGGCCTTCAAGATGCTGGCTTCTGATGTGGTGCACTGCAGCACATTCGCATAGGATATGGATGGGCGTCTCATCCTTTTTGCGACAAAACCTGCAAACTGTGGTATCACTGAGGCCCATCCTGTGAAGGTGTTTGTTCAGCTTGCAGTGCCCAGTAGGGGTTTTTGTCAGGATTTTTATCTGATTCTTGTTCAACGAAAGCGCTTCTTTCGTAAACCTTTTTTTGAAGCCCACAGGAAGAGCTTTCGAATGTTCTTGGCCTGGGGATTTTTCACAAAGGCTAATACTTTGGTCAGTTCCCCAGTTTTTAAGGTAGACTGTAGTGGTGCATTTAGGAATGCAACAGATTGGCTCCGGGCCCACAGAGGGGCTTTCAGCCCCAGCTCTAGCCAGTTCATCAGCGGATTCGTTGCCCCTAATGCCACAGTATCCAGGCACCCATCCTACCCGACAGGTCCAGGCCTGCAGCTTCCCGCATCCAGCGTATTCCAGCGACAATTTATTTATATTTTTCTTAATTGCCAACTCTGTTACATTATTAAGTCAACAAGCGGAAAAGTATTTATATATACAGGAGGAAGCAAAATCTTTTTTCTGAAAATATTATGTACAGTATGACCACGAGGACATGTATATCCTCGTGGTCATACTGGTATGACAAACTAGTATGACCACAAGGAAACAGCGATAAAATTAGGTGTATATCCCCTTACAAGCCATGCCATAAATGTTTTCGGGAGTAAAAAAGCTACTTTCCATATGGAAATTATTGATTTTCAAGAAAATACAGTTTTAATACACAAAAACTGTTGTAGAATAAAAGTCCCTTATATAAAAAAAAAAAAAAACAAAAAAAAAAAAGACCTTATATAAAGATCATAAAAAGTAAAAAATTAAAAAAAAGTTTCTTGTCAGGAGTTCTGGATAAAATTTGTGTGTGGTAACCAGAACTAAAAAATAGCCATAAAACTTCTTACTGATGAACTTTATTTAAAATAAATATTGGAGTACCTAGACTTACGTTTTCGAGTCTTAACTTGTTTTACATTATTCACGACTGAATTATCACCGAAATTTCAAACCGTGAAATCTTATCGGTATTATTTATTTCGCACTTACTTTAGAATAGAATAGAATAGAATAGAATAGTATTTATTTGCATCAAACATGGTACAATAAGGTGTTAGAAAACATTATTTTGAACTAATACATGTTCCACCAGGTACTGGCATACAAATTTTTTCATAATGCATGTTTAATTGACTTCACTTGTATTTTGTAAAACAGCGTCAGTGTAACCCAATCTTAATAAGGCGAGTCTAATGGTTTCAACCCATATTGAGTGTGGAAAGCTTTTAGTTAACTAGTCATGGACTCATGGTAAACGTTGCCAATAATTTGGTTCGGTTAGATGGCAAAAAAAAAAAAAAAAAAATTTTACTTTCGAAAAATATCTTATACCTATTAGTAATTCTTATTTTTCTCGTAAAACACTTCCAAAACTTCTTGTTTTAAAGATAGATAAAGATAAAGATAAAGATAAAGATATTTAACCTCAATAAAACAAAATAAAAAATTGCCTTTGCATGACGTGCGCAACAAAATTAACTGTACATTCCATAGTCAAGTTTTTATTTTGTTTTAAAGTTAATTTTCATGATGTGATTGCGATAAGGAACAGGATAATAAACCACTATACAAATTTTCTAAACTCCTTGAAAAAATATCTTGAATAATCCTATCAGATGCCTGGCACTGCACCACATGAAGCATGAAGCATTAAACTCTCTATGGATGCAATCACATCAGCTCCCTGATTCATAAGTTTCAATAAGCAGTTGTCAACGGTTTGTTATCTCGTTTCGTCTTCGATTCACGTAACGAGAGAAAAAGAGAACAAACCTTTCAGTTGCCAATTTGTGGTGAAGGAAGATGGAGATTATAAGCCAAATCTGTTGGATCCGGACATTCCTATAAAGTGGGAGCATATTGAAGAAATTGTGAGTAATTGTAATGTACTAACTCATTTTCCTATGTCTTTATAGATTAAAATAAAGGACGTTTTAAATTTAATTACTATACATAGTTATTTACTTAATGACTCACACTTATGTAAATCAACACATAAACGACTTTCATTGTTCAACAAAAAATGTATTCAAGTGTTCAAATACGCCGTTGGTCTTTTTAATACAAAAGTAATAAAAAAAAAAAAAAAATCCTAATAAAAAAACCTGATTTGGAGTGGTAAATCCTGATTAAAAATGTATACGATACTGACAGTGAACAATCATTATAATAATATTTAAAACAGCTATTCACAGATAAATTAACAATACATTTATGTTTCCTTAGGTGGTTAGAGGCACAGGCCGGTCTGAGTGCCCAATATGCTTGGGACAACCAGCAGCTGGTCGCGTTGGTCTCTGCGGTCATGTGTACTGCTGGGCCTGCGTCCTGCACTATGCTGCTGCTCACGAGAAGCAGCCACCACCATGCCCTGTGTGCACTACACCACTGAAGGTCCAAGATATGAAGCCCACCAGGATTGTGCAGTGGGGCTCACCTGCTGAGGAGGTAGGGAAAATTGGTTAACAGTCTATGTGATAAAAACATATTTATAAATAACAAATGTGTCTATTGGACTATAATAAATGATAGATATCTGCAGTAAACTAATTTGTTTCTTAAGTTTGTGTTGTTGTCAAATACATTAATATATATATAATATAATATATCTTTGGGACATTTTTACACAGCACCATCTAGTGTCCCAAACTAAGCAGAGCTTGTGCTATGGGTACTAGACAATGGATATAATAATTATATACTTTTTTTTTGTAAATACGCTCAGCAGTCGCGCTTGTGACCACTAGACCCGTTGGTAGTCAGTTGTGTTGTGGATGTGTCCATATCCGTATAAAACTTGTAAATTTGTTTGTGTACAGGGATATATTAGAAGCAATGAACAAAGATTGTGGCATGCCTCTGTCGAAGCTCCACGTGGACGGTAGGATGACATCCAATGATCTTCTGATGCAGCTGCAAGCTGACCTGATTGGTATACCCGTGTGTGAGTATTGTGCTTTTATGTTCCTTTTAAAGCGTGAAAGACGTAACATTTAACTTCATTGAAGCAGGCTCGTCTCGGCGTGTTTACGACATCGTTACAGGTGATGAGTCCTGGATTTATCAATACGACCCAGAAACCAAGCGCCAGTCGACTGTTTGGGTGTTTCAAAATGAGCCAACGCCTACCAAAGTGAAGCCAAAAAGTCCAAGGAAAGGCACGCTGCGCAGGGCAGAAGGCGTTATGACCGTAAACAGCAGGGTTACGGTGGACAGTCCAAGCCCATCTTCAAAAAGAAGGTAAGATATAACCTATAAACCGGTTTGTTATCGGCAAACCTATTATCAATACTTAGTAGTTACTCTTAATGTTACGATGTTAGAATTATTAAAACCTTTTGGTTGTTTCTAAATAATTTGAAGCACGGACCAATATGGATACTACATATATTTGAAGCATCTATGATGGTGCAGATTGTTTGTGATATGTAGGTGCTAGTAGTCGGATACTATTGATAGTTTTCATAAAACTATAAACATCAATTATCAAAAAAAAACGTGTTGTAAAAGAACAAGATAGAGGTACTTAATATAGTATTTATAATAGAAATAACTAATAAAGAAATAAAAATACTTAAAGTAACCTCAGTCTCAGTAACTCAAGTCACACTCAAAAAACAACCAATTCCTAATCATCAAATCAAATAATGAAGAGAAATACACACATGTTTATATATTTTTTATGGAAGAATAGTTCCTGTTGATGTTGCTGAAAACACTTGTTCAGAAGGCACAAAGGTAGCTGGTATCTACACTAATATTATAAAGGGTAAATATTTATATTTTTGTGTGTATGTTTGTAATTAATAAACTCAAAACGTCAGTGCTTTCGCCACTAAGACACCGTAAACACTGCTCGTGGTATCGAATTTAGGATTTTTGCTATTTTTTTACGAGTCTCAGGTTTGTATCCGGCTCGTGAATGTTTTTTTTCTTTCCACAATTTATATCTTTAACGCTATAGAAGTTTCGCTTCAACAAATTGACAGCTGCCCTGCTGCCTAGCGGCCCCTCAAATACTATGTCTAATAATATTGTTTCGTTTTCTCACACAGGTGATGGGGTATACACCGCTTTTGACAACACAGTATCGAGCAGACTCCGTACTCTTTAAGACAAGGATACCGCACGACAAGCAGAAATGTTTCAAGTTCATATAATTACAGGTTTTTACAATTTTACTTTGTTTTTAACATTGGGCAATTTTTTTATTACCAGTAAATATTTTGGCTGCGAGCGAACATTCGCTTGCGTTAGTTCAGTGCGGCTTAGCCAGCCGGGTTGTACACGAGCTTAGTAACTAAGGCTTAGTACTTGTCATTTATATTAATACCCAGCGTGTAAACAGCTGAATTAAGAATATTTATGTCAAGTGTAATTCTGGGAAAAAAAATCATAGAAACTTTAAACCCCTTTTTTACCCCCGTCGGGTTTAATAATTTTCGAAAAACTCAAAAGACGTCAAGATTTATAAACCTGTCGTACCCTCTTCTAGGGGTAATTTTGGAAAAAGAAAAAATAAAAGTTTCATTGTATGCTTTAAAGATTATTTTTCTCATGTTTCGAGTGAACCAACTCTAACACCCTATTTTACCCCCTTAGGCTTACATCAAAAAAGAAATCTACTGTCCTCTGTGTAAATACAGTTAGCCAACAAGAGAATTTAAATAATTGGGAGTGCTACTAGTTATACATTAATACTGGATATTACTCTATTATCGTCTGATAGAAAATGCCTGACATAGGCATAAAATATTACAAATTCGTTTAATTTCGCGTTCGCCTTCGTTTTTGTCAAGTTGTATTTAACAGTGCCTTTGAAATTGTTTATCTGTGTTTTAAGTAATACCCGACTGCGCCAGAAGGAGGGTTATGTTTTTTAAAGTCATGTTGGATTATAGAAGTTTTTAATCTTTCACGAATATCACTCAGATTTGGTCTGTGGTCTAGTGGTTCGAGGTTCGGACTGCTGATCACGAGGTCGTGGGTTCGATTCCCACAGTGTGTGTGTTGTGTATTCATAAGTGTTTGTGTAGGTCTGGGTGTTTGTTTCTTATGTATTATAAGTATGTATTAACAAAAAAAAAGTATATAAGTAGTATCCATTGTCTAGTACCCATAGCACAAGCTCTGCTTAGTTTAGGACTAGATGGTACATACATACATACATACATACATATTATCACGCCTGTTTCCCATTGGGGTAGGCAGTATGGATTTTCTAGAAATTTGACATCTTTTGTATGGAACTTATGTCAAATTCGACAAGACTGGATAAAGTAAGAAATTCATTCGGTAGTTCAAAAGTGGCGCCAATGTTAGGAATGTTGAAAGGAAATCGTTTGTGTTGTTATGAACATGTGACGAGGAGGGATGAAACCTATGTAACTCAGAGTGATGGATATGAATGTACATGGATGGAGAGGGAGAGGGAGACCAAAGAATAGATGGATTACGTGAAGAATGGTATGAATGAAAAGGCAGTAAATTATGGGATGACGGCTAATAGAGGAGGATGGAATAAGAAAACATATTGCGCCCACCCCAGGTAATTTGGGACCAGGGAAGGAAAATGATGATCGGTAGTAGATATGATGATCTTGTCATTATGGCAATATCCTCTGAACACGAATCGTTTTTTTTTTATCATGATGTTTGGCCGCCACCTCTTTCGACGATTGGTCATTGTCATTGGTATGCTCGACAGTGCACGACATGGGCGCTGGCAGGGTGTGTTGCAAGGGGGTGCACACAGAATTTACCGACAAAGTGATGAACAATATTTGACAGCACTTTGGTGTCCGCATAATTGTTGCTCTCCGTTTATAGTTTTGCACCAAAAATAAACGACTTTAATTAAATCCTCGGAAAATCAATTACAAAAACTCGACGAAAACAACAGAATTTACGGAATTTATTTACTCACAGGAGAAAAAATAACTAAAGCTCGCCTTTGTACATGTAATTTGAAAACTATTATGTATTGTTGTGATATTTTTGTGTGCAATAAAGAATAAGAATAAGAATAACACTTTGCCCGACCCGGGAATCGAACCCAGGACCACACGCTCAGCTAAAATCTAAAAACTAAATAAGTAATATACTATTAATTGTTCTAGTTTAAAATAAGTTTAGTTCGTGAACAAGAGAATCGACACCAATGAGTGTTCTTCTATTAATATTTCACTAATAACGATAAGTGTTATTCGGAAATCTGGAAATATTCCAATTACGGTTTTAATTTAGCTACTGTTTGATTAATAATAAAAAAACAAATATTCTTTAAGTACTGTTATTAATCTCAGTCAGCTCGTTGACAACCACATTGAGGTTTGGGTTTTTTATTTGACCTTTTCAATAAAAAGTCAATCTTTTGTCAATTTTGACTTTTTGACTTGACATTGCCATCGTGGATCCTGCTGCCGAATTGTGTAACTCGCTCGTGATCGCAATCATTGGAATTTCAATGTTCATTGCTCTGAGTGTTTTGACAACGTCATAATGACAACTACGTACCACGCAATGAATATTGCTGTAATTTCAAAATGAAAGCTGATGTCAATGTGAATGCATTACACAATTACCCCACAGGTTTCCAATCATACTTTTTTTTTTAAACTTTTAAACTCCGAATATTTTTATCCGATTCCAACAACGTAAAGATTGTCCATAAAGTTTTATAAATAAAGTTTGTTTTGCTACGATGCTTAGTTTCAGAGATATTATCGTTTTATTGAAAAGCGGGAGCAGCGTGACACGCGTGGCATACGCAGTTTCGACCACAGAAATGGATAGAATGGTTGTAATCTCCAATTTTACTTGCGATTCATGTGTGGCAACTTTCGAACAAACTACGCCTCCCATATTGACGTCATAATTTTTTTTAAATTAACTTTTCAACACACTTGCTCGTAAAGTGACTCTTATTACATCGCTTTAAGGTTCATAATGTGGCTTATAACGCACGCGTGCTTTTTTCATTGTATTATTGCACTAGTACTTTTTACTTTACAGTTTATTTTTAAATCGCAGCAAAGAGTTTTTATGCCTGAACTAAATTAAACATTTTTAGAGCCCCGACTCTTTTATATGGAGGGCTGTGTGAAATAGGAGCCGGCAAAGCATCCCTCATGCCGTCATAGTCATCTAAATTACTAAAATCCAACTTTCTGGGCACTATCGTTGATGGAATCGGACTCAAATTATCCGAAAATATATTGAAAGAGTCTGACATTTCACACGAAGTTTCTACGGATAATTCCGAGGAATTATGATCGTTATTGAATACTCTCTTCATTCTATCCCAATCCGTCATTTTCGTTAACACATTCAATACTTTTACAACAAAAATATCACAATAAAATCACTATTTTCTTATAAATTTCACAAAACGATCTCACTTTCACGCACTAACAACGTTATGGCGGATGACGCATAGCACCTGGTCAAATGCTCGACCAATCAGAGCGTATCATTTGACCGGTGAATTGAATTCTCAAATTCTATTGGCTAGCTCTAGTAGGACAAATATAGGATATTAATTTTGGCCGTAAGTGAATACTAGTCGGCCACGACAGTTAGATAACAGTCAAGCTTGACGTTATCCGTAAATATTTTACTGTAAAAGCCCGAATATTGGTAAATCTTAGAATTTACCAACATTGAGTTAATAAATGTAAGGTAATACAATAAGATGATTTTTCAGGCTTTTGCCTTTTACTAAGATTAAGTAATTTAGTTAATGAGGTACAGAACAGTTCGGACTTTTACCATAGACTTGATGAATGTAAGTACTGAAAATAATAAATTAACAAACAATAAAATATTATAATATTGATGTAGGTACTTAGAAACAGATCGATACCTAATGAGATTGCAAAGTTTCGCCAGCTAATTTAATTAAACCATATTTATTGCAGTATTGTACAGTACACAATATTGAGACCATAATGTCATAATGTTTACGCTTGGCAGGCGGCTGAGATTCATAAGAAGGAAAAAATCTTTTATTGTAACCAATAGTGAGCACTAACCCTAAAAACCTAGTGTATTCCAAGCAGATTTGTGTTGTGATTTGTGTGCTACGTGAGCGTCTACGGCCGGTCTACGTCGCTACGCAGCTACGAGCTACGCGCTACGAACAGTTGCGTGCAGAAGTATTGGTATAGCTGTGAAGACTGGAATATTGTAGTTTTATAGTTGATTTTTTTCAGGTTCCACAGTCACAGTAATGGTAGATACGTAAACACGAAACTAGCTCTAGAATAAACAGAAATACCTAGATGTTAGTTTGATAGTAAAACTAATAGAGTGAGCTCAAAAAAAACAAAAAAAAACATCGTAATTTGTATAGAGTAGATGGTTGGCAGCTACCACCTGTTTGGAATCCATTACGGCTCTAAAAATAACCAAGTCCCATACAGCACGCCATACTGTAAAATGTAATGATAAAAATGATGAAAAATGAAAAAAAAATATATTAAATGAATGATGTAAATGTAGTGACATGCGTGCATCGAAACATAGTTTTTTTTTTTATATCTGTAAAGACGCTTGTCATCTTAGTCTTCCTGCGACCACGAACGCTACAAAGCTTTCGAAACGTCAGGAAACCATAGGATGTAATCTAGCTAAACTTGTTTTATTATAAGAGTGAGCTATTATAGATACTTATTCATTATTCATCGCAAAGAACTTAAAGGCCCGAACGCCGCGGAACGACATTGAGCGCGAAACAAAATACTAAGTTTGCTGGGAAGGAGTAGTGTGGCATGAAGGCATGAAGTTGACGCCACTCCAAATGAAAGTGCGCATAAGTGGAAAGAAACAGTACCCAGAAATTTTGTGTAGCTTCATATAAATATAATGACCTACATAACAGTTGCAGGAATATGCAACATTTTTCAATTTTTTTCGACAATTGTTTATTGTCCTTGGTTCCTTGCTATTGAATATGTAAGACTTAAGGCTAAGCAAATTACACATAAGTTTTCAGTAACCATGCATGCAATTAATTGACTTTGATGATAGGGATTTAACCAAAGTTTTAAATAAACTTATGCATGTGTAAAGGCTTATGATAGCAATATAAATTCCCAATTATTTGACTAAATCATGGAAGACAGTCGTCGAGTTAACAAATTTGAACTTAACACAAAACCAAAAAACTGCTGTTCAATCAGACTTTCTACTTACTTTTTAGCATACTTAGTTTCCAACATTTTATGAATAGTAATGCGCACTTACCATAATGCAACGCTATCACAGTTCATGTCCATATCCATAATACAGTTCAAGATTCGTGCTGACTATGTATATTTTAAGATTGTGCTTACCGGGTTTCGTCTGCAGGAAACAATGCATGTATGCAAAGATGAAAAACCCCAAAAAAAATCTGAATTTAATTTTACTTAGGAATTTGAAAAGGCGATAAAAATATTCTTTCCTCAATTCATAACTTTTTATTATTTTTATTGCATTTAATTTGTAAATCATTTATAAATGGAGATACAAAGTGATTTCTGTGCTAATTAATGTTTTCTATCATTTTTAGCCGAAGTCGACAGGGGAGCCTAAAACAAAACCTACACAGTCATCTGTAAGAGAATTGCGAGGCTTAGGCTTATCACCTGACTTGATATTGTGCCGGTCAGAAAAACCAATCAATCAGTCAGTGAAAGAGAAAATTTCCAACTTTTGCCATGTTGCTCCTGAACAGGTAATATTTTTTTAACTATGTTCTATATTAATACTATCAGACTATTGGATATATATATTTTAGTTTCATATCAGGCGCTATTAGCTTGTTTCCTAAACCATAAAAAATACCTTAAGGGAAATACCTTACCTTCTTTGAATGTAGCAGCCAAGGCCCCATCAGTAAAAAAAATATTATTCGCTGAATACAAATTAATGATCAAAAATTAGTTTTTAACAATTAAGTAGAGGTACTGTAGTTTAATCAGAAACTATTTAAAAAGTCCAAATCCAAAGGGAAAAAAATGTGTTCCTGCTCTATTTTCAAAACGGTAATACATAAACAGCGTCAAACTTAGTGTAATTGTAGTGCATACTATGTAGTTTAGCAATAAATACTTAAAATAGGGCAAACATATACATATGGTGGTACGTGCGTAAGAATGAGATGCAAAAATTCCACCTAGAGAACAAGGAGCTTCATTAAGGTAAATGCTACCGGTAGCCTGTGAAATTTAAAATATCTTGTTTTTTTTTTTTTGCAAACTATAACTTTATTTCATGTTGTATATCAATCAAAATATGATTAGCTGCAATAATAACTATATAGGTACCTACTAAATAACACTCTTAGAAAATAATAAACTAGCTCTATAAGCTCCATAATATTAATTTGCTATCAAATTATCAATTGATATACAACATGAAGTAAAGCTAGAATTTGCAAAAAATTCAAGTTATTATGAGTTTCATGGGCTACTTAGTTGCATTCACCTTAAAATGTTATTGGAAAGTATATAATAAAATATAATATGGTATATACCTGCACTTCCAATCACAACTGATGATTTTGTGACACTGTCATTATCTTGATCTTTGAAGTAATTATGTTCAATAGAAACATCACATCCTGAAAAAATAAGGAAAATGTAATACTTATAAATTGTACTCACTTGTAAAATAGTACTAATACTCTTTTGTAACTTTAGGGACTACATACGTACCAGTTGTTGTGGTCACTGGTAATGGTTCAGAGACGTCCTCCTCATCTTGCTCTTTGAAATAATTATGTTCAAGTGTAACATCCCACCCTGAAAACATCATTTATACTGTTAAATTATGTCACCATTGCATAATTATGTTTTAATTTAAAGTTGTCTCCTCTCTTGGAGTTGGTAAATAATGGCTGCAACACAGTTTTCCTAACTAATGTAGCTGTTACCATACACAATATATTGTAGACTATAATAATTACATATAGTTTATATGTTCCAATAAATAAAAAATTATCCTGGTTATATCCTACTATCTACATATTCCTACTATAGTTTGTTGGTTTGTTCTTCTTTCATGCAGCAACAGATCAACATGATTTTTTGTATAGTTAAAAGCCGGAAAGTGATATAGGTTAATTCTTTTATTATTTTAACGCATATACGCATGCGAAGTGAAAAATAAAGATTTAAATTGTGGAAAGAAAAAATCGCTCACGAGCAGGATTCGAACCTGCGACTCCTGGCTCAGTATGCCAGTGCTACAGTGTGTGATATAGGTTACTTTTTATTGCAGAAAAATGCATGGTACCTGTGGGATAAAGAACCATGGGAGTGAAGCTGCATGTAAAAGCTAGTTATTTATTTATGCATAAATATGCAATTATAAACATTAACTACACATTACAGGTGATTTATATGATTTTACGGACACTAAGACCGGGTTGATGGTCATAGCATAAACATCAATTATGGTATTATCATTATAATGTGTCCTCGAGCCAATAGATGTGACATCCACCGCCACCAGACTCACCAATGGGCCAGTGCCTGCAGTTAACAGTTAAGTGCCGGTGCCTGTCCCAATAGAGGGAACAGAATAGGCATAATGGACTTGTAAATAACATGTAACTGTAAAGAGTCTATTGTAAACTTAAGTAAAACCCTGCTGTGTCTCACACCTACATAAGATCATAACAAAGATTAACAAGACTCACCTGCTACACTGTTTTTATTTCGAATAAGCATTTATGTGCACTTTCAAAGCGTTATGGATCTAATTGCACGGTTCCAAAAAGTTGGTCCTATGGAGAAGAGCCGGCAAGAAACTCCATGGATATACTATTTTCAAGTAATAAATAAGTTAAATGTTTTTTACATGATTTGTAAAGAATTGTGTAAGAACAATGTAGGTTTAATGAGTGAGAAAAAATCACGGAATAATTAAATTATGTTCTTGTCCTACTATTTAATTTAGTTCGGGTTTTCATAATCATAAAAAAATACGAATTTCTAATAAGATGCACCGATGACCTGAAAAAGATAGCTGAGATGGACTGGGTGCGGAAGGTGTGAATGAAATAAATCAAGTAACTCATCCTCCCAAATACCTACATCTGAAAGCGAAGGCAAAATTGCAATTTCCATATTAAAAATACTCTTCACTTTCTATCATATAGGTCCTACCTACGCAAATTATCATAGAAATACCGTACCTAACCCGTACCCAGTTTACGTTGCATGCTGACAACTGGCACAATCAATATTTTTTCTTTCTTTCTTTACCACCGAGTTCATTTTATATTACTCGAACCCACCGAGAAGATAACATAGTTATTTATATAGGTACTTTGTGACCGCGCCGTACAGTAGGACAAACTATTTCCAAACACTATATTTTCACGCTTATCAATCAAAAACACGCTTTTGACACAAATGCGTTAACATTTCGATACAATAATAAGTACTTACTTGCGCCGATGGGAATCGAATCTGACATTTCTATCACTACCGTTCGCCCAGTCAGCATCCACGAAACCACATAAAGGTTCTCCTGTCTTTTTAAATGTAAGACCGTAGTCCAAAGTTCCTTTTAATACTGTAGGACACGTTTAGCAGCAGACCAATGCGCCTGCATAGGGCTTCTATTGAATTGACTCAATAAAAAAGCTGTTCGGTCCAAGTAACCGAACACTTGCGAGCGCGGCTCTTTACAACAATCGTAGGTACTAAGGAATAATTATATTTTCAACTTCATAACTTCAGTACATTACTAGGCATCACATGACGATCGAGCACAAAATTATTCCAAAAACTAGGCACACGTACTGCAATTTCATTTTCAGAAACACTTGTAAACTTTGAATGGAAGCGAGTTTGTTTGAAGCGGTGGAAGTTGTTCCTACTGTTCCCAGTATACGTCCAGTTGGCGCTCAGTTGTTATGAGGAATGTCTGGATGACTGCAACTCCAGCATTTATAAAGTACAGACGCCTACTCACTTTCTTCCCGGCTCGCGTCCAGACAACAGGTGCGACTGAATCGTTGGAACAGACAGTCCGTGTAATTAACTCGTTCAATTAATGTATCTGGACACTTTATGTTTAGGAATGTCTTTGTATCTTAAAGCTCTTTCAACTAAGCAATCACACAAATTCAGAAAAATATGAATAATTCAGAATTATTATCATCATTTCAGCCGAAAGACGTCCACTGCTGGACACAGGCCTCCCTAAGCATATGTTGAATTAATATAAACTAACCAAAAACTAAATTTTCAGAACTTTTCGTAAACTTCGAAGCTAAGCGGAGAAAAATTTGTTTAATTTAACTAACTTACTTTAATTAATATATTATACTATACTATTACCATATTATAATTATACCAGATTGAACCACTTAATTTTTCCGTAAAACCACTATAATTACGACAGGATTTTAACTTTAACACACCAGAAGATATACGTGGGACACTCAGAAAGTTTTGCGAAACTAAAAAAAAATGTTCTATACGTACATATATTTTTATCAAATCTTTTCAAAGTACTTTCCACCAGCCTCTATACAAAGATTCATGCGCCTAAACCAGTTTTCAAAACACTTTTTCCAGTCCGCCGCAGACACCTCGTTTACAGCCTGCTCGAACGCAGCCAGCGCATCTTCCGGCGACGAAAATTGTATCCCTTTGAGCTGATTTTTTATTTTTGGGAATAAAAAGAAGTCACACGGTGCTAGATCAGGGCTGTAAGGAGGGTGACCCAGGAGTTTGACTGGCGTGCTGTCCAGGAAGTCCCTCGTTTTGAGTGCGGTGTGCGCAGGTGCATTGTCAGGCTTTACTTCAAAGGTTTAACCTTTATTTAAACTTTTTTAAATATCATCGGTACTTACTTCATTTTTACTGATTTAACAATAAAGAAGCTGTCTTTTAATACCTGTACTACATTTGATCCTTATTTTTATGAACACACATATTCTTCGACATACACGGATATTATAAGGATATAACCTAAAAAGGCAATAGGCTCGCCCCCTATTACATGGGACTATAACATAACTGGCGAAATGTGGGTGTACTATTAAACCTCTGCCTACCCCTTCGGGGAAATACAGGCGTGATGTTATGTTATGTTATGTTATAACCTAAAAAGATAATTAATAATAAATTACAGAACCTGTGGGGTAATTGTGTAATGCATTCACATTGACATCAGCTTTCATTTTGAAATTACAGCATTGTTTTTGTTGAGATTGTAATGTTGTTTCTTGGCGAAATAAATACATTGAATTGAAGGGTATTATAATTTTTAATAAGTATATTGTGTAGGGTATCATCATTGTCAACTTAATTTATAACATGATGATGATGACCAGCAAGTTAGTAGCAGGGTAAGTATCTGAAATGAATTTGGTGGCTCGTGTGTGTGCAATACATTTGGTAGGTAAATATCCTGATCAACAGGGATGGTTGAAATGTAGGGAAGGGTATGCAAGGCGATCTTCATCAAAATCAAACATTTATTTTTTCGTACAACAAAGGTACAGTCAGCTGCAAAAAAATGAATACACTGCGAAATTAATACGTTAATTTAAGAAATAGAAACTGGATGGCGTCGGCGGACGCTCGAAAGTAGCGAAGTCTCTACGCGTTTTCATGCGTGGATAGAACACGCGTGTGAGTTAACGGTGACGTTTTCATAAAATGTATTCTGTTTATAGACGTTTTTGTCAGATAAACTACAAATTCGATTTGATAAACCACGTCAAGTCCTGCCAACAGACTGGCGAAGGAAAACCGATATGTACCTAGAATGCTTCGTGAGGCTATTGAAATTAAAAAACATCCTAATTTTATTAGAAAAGATGGTTGGCAGCTACCACCTGTTTGGAACCCAGTGCTAAAAATAATTAAGTCCCAAACAGCATGCAACACTGTAAAAGATGATGACATTGTGAGTGGTTACTGCGTGCATCAAAACGATTTTAATTAATAATATTGTACGGTAGATAATTTTTTTTTTTTTGAAATATCTGTGAAGACGCTTGTCATCTTACGGCCAAAATTAATATCCCATCTGTCCAACGAATACCGGCAATATTAATATGAAAATACATATCTGTCCTATTTAGCGTCCAAATAAATTACTATGAAAACTCATCTGTCGTGTGATTTAAAAATGGAACAAACTTTTTAGACAACATAAACTTCTGACGTCGTGTTCTGGCTTCGTGACGTCACAATAATAAATGGAAAGAATTTAAACTCTGAACTTCAACTCTAACGAAAATCTTTAAAATATTACCAACTCTATCACCATTATTATAAGGTTTAAATTTGTTTGTATCACTTTGAAAGTGCTGTTTGAATTTAATAATTTTTAATATAAAAATATAATAGCCAAATATGTGACGTCACACACCTGTGACAAGGAATGAAATCATCATGAAATTCACGTGACGTACTCTATGGATGGCCCAACTTCGCACAGATCGAGTTTTACGCCTATGGCGTTAAGACCGCCTTTGTACCCTGTTGTGCATAAAGAATAAATAAATAAAATATGTCAAATTTCTATCTTCAGTAGCGTAAATCGTGGATAGATTGGATATTAATACTGTATACTTTGTGGAGCGTCTGTTCTTGACATCAGCTATATGTTCTGGCTATATTTAAATTGAGTTGAGTTTGAGAATTTGGGGGTTAAATACCAACTTTATGTTAATAGGATGGGATTATAACAATACTCTGAGGGCCAATCCTCGTAATTTAAATAGCTAAAAAATTGTTCCGATCTAGTCTTAATGTCATAACTATCACAAATAAACGTCAAATTTGCATGCTGTTAGTGATGGCTAAATGGGCTTGAACATATTTTTATCATGTAACAACATTCGATGTACCCTATTTAT
This sequence comes from Asteroscopus sphinx, assembly GCA_949699075.1. Lineage (NCBI taxonomy): Eukaryota > Metazoa > Arthropoda > Insecta > Lepidoptera > Noctuidae > Asteroscopus > Asteroscopus sphinx. The sequence goes on from OX453024.1 coordinate 22,843,553, forward strand.
TGCTACTAAAGATTTTGATGTATTGTATTGTAAATTCTTATTCGAAGTAAAAACTTTTGACTTTGACTTTGAAACCATCCTGTCATCTGTCATTAGTTCACTTGACAGCTGTCTCGCGAACACAGAGTACTGCAGAGTACATTTCACAGGACCAACGAGGCAGTCGAAATTAATAATAAATAATTACTATTAATTAGTAGTTGAATTAAGCCATCCTCAGACAATGCTGAAAAGCAGTTTAAACTAGGGTACATTCTCATTTTAGAAGAGGCTCGGGCCCTACAGTGGGACAGTATTCGCAAAAAGTGTCACGTTAAAGGCCACCTGCGTAAAATGTGCACGAAAATTAATTGCGTACAGGTGGATTGCGGTGACGGGGGTGAGGATGACGATGATGGTAAGTTTTATTATATTCGTTCGTTAAGGGGAGAACCCATGGTAGACACAGTATTTATTTATAACGTCCCATTTAAATTCCAACTTACAGTTTATTTTTTAAAAGCAGCAAAATGTTTTTATGTCTAAACTAAATTTAAAAAAATTGTGAATAAATCAACTATTTAATTAGTGTTATATAAACATTTAATTTCATTAAATTATTTATGTTTGTCAACAAATTAACATTAATTTATGTTATAAATAATAAATTTAATCACAATAATATTTTTAATATTAGGCTGTTTGGCGGTTTCATTCTACCAACTGCGCGCGCATACCTATACGTCACCGTGCGATTACAGTGATCCGCTCGCTATTATTCACAAATTCAATATTTGCCTAAAATACGTTCATTTGTTTTTTTCCTCGCAAGTGTGTATGACACGCGTGAGCATTGACTATTATCCTCTCGGCTCTATTACGCCCTCGCCTTCGGCTCGGGCTGCAATCAAGCCTCGAGTATAATAAATAGCCAACTTAGCTTAAGTTACTTGAAGCGAAGTTCGCTACGTCGTTTACGTAACTGAAGGGGTAGGCAGAGGTATAATAATACACCCACATTTCGCCAGTTATGTTATAGTCCCATGTAATAGGGGGCGAGCCTATTGCCATTAACCGGGCACAAATCCAGACTCCAGGCTGCTACTGAGAATTTCTAATGAAAAAATCCCAATAACACTGCCCGACCCGGGAATCGAACCCAGGACCCCACGCTCAGCAGTCGCGCTTGCGACCACTAGACCAACGAGGCAGTCAAAAAATAAACTTACTTGGCCAATACGTGTCTACCAGAGAAACCGAGTGTGGCGAGTCCGTGGAGGATCGGCCGCGGGTGTCCGCTGACGGTGGCCACGCGGGGGGGGGTGTAGCGTATAATTATGGGATTAGGCGAGTGAATGTGAGTAAAACTAAAAATAAATTAATTTACATGATGGGTGTTTGGATAAATTTTTGGTCTATAACAATATAAAGTGTAAATAGAAACAGTTTATATTTAAAGCTAGGACATAACTGTAAGAAGAGCTTCGGTTTCCTTGTAGGTATTTACAAGTAGCCATTTGACCACAACTTCCTTACATTTTTGCTTGGTTAGTGGGTATATTGAAACCTATTGTGTTTTAAATAGTTGCTGATATTAGATGAATAGACTGCTGGTTTTATTGTAGACATGACTGTACGTGAAAGAATGGGTAGAAATTTCGATTATCATTGAAAGTTTTATGATCTGCAGTAAAGTAGAAGCAATGGTCTAGTGGTTCGAGTGTCGGACTGCTGGTCACGAGTATTTATGTGATGAACATACCAGGCCCCTCAGAAAGTATTGCGAAAAAAAGTTTTTATATATGGGAGACTGGCCAGTTATAATGTTTTTCGAAAATATGATTATTTATAAGTAAAAATAAGTAAGTTCCAATTTCAAAATTTCCCTCCACATTTTTTGCGAGTTAATTCAAAGTATTGTGTCTCACTGAAATATGGATCTGCGCCGGGAACATTTTAGAGCTATGATTTTATACGATTTCAAGTGTCGCCTGAAACCGGATGAATCGTACGATAGACTTCAAATGGCATTCATGGATGAAGGCCCTTCCAAGGCAACCGTGTATCATTGGTATAACGAATTCAAGCGCGGTCGACCAACTTTGGGGGATGACGAAAGAAGCGGTCGCCCTTTGACGGCTGTTACCGAAGAAAACGTGCTAGCAGTGAAAAATTTAATCCAAGACAATAGGCGAATTACATATCAGGAGATTCAACACATATTGAAGATTGGATCGGGAAGCGTTCACGAGATTCTACACAGCCATCTTCGCGTGAGGAGGATAGTATCACGCTGGGTGCCGCACAACCTCACCGATGCTCAGAAGCAGGCCCGGGTGGAATGGTGCCGTGATATGCTTAACAAATTTGAAGCAGGCTCGTCTCGGCGTGTTTACGACATCGTTACAGGTGATGAGTCCTGGATTTATCAATACGACCCAGAAACCAAGCGCCAGTCGACTGTTTGGGTGTTTCAAAATGAGCCAACGCCTACCAAAGTGAAGCGATCTAGAAGCGGGGGTAAGATTTTGATCGCTAGCTTTTTTAATTTGACTGGCCACTTGGTATCAATTCCCTTACGGGATCAAAGAAGCATTAATGCCGAATGGTATACTACCAAATTTTTGCCAGAAGTTTTCTCTGTTATAAGCAACAAGCGACCAAACACAGGGCTCCGCGGGCTACTGCTCCACCACGACAATGATAGAGTATATTATAGACTTATAATTTATAGTACCTAGATTGAATTAAAATTAGGTGCGTGCAGTGGCGTGAATTCAATAGTGGTGTAAGTTATTATCTTTTTTTCGAAGTACGATGATTATTTATCTTTTAATAGACAGATTAATGCTAAATTTATCTTCCTACATAAAAAAATCAATAACTTACACCACAATTAAATTCAGATGAAGTAGGCCAATGCTTGCCACTGGGTTCGTGCGTGTGATCTTCATTGATCATCATCATCATCATTTCAGCCGAAAGACGTCCACTGCTGGACTTAGGCCTCCCCCAAGCATCGCCACAACGACCGGTCCTGCGCCTTCCGCATCCAGCGGAATCCCGCGACCTTCACCAGGTCGTCGGTCCACCTTGTGGGGGGCCTACCCACGCTGCGCCTTCCAGTACGCGGTCGCCACTCCAGAACTTTAGAACTTAAAACTTTAGCATCGCATGGTCTCAAGTTAATCTAATTTTTGGTTGCAGAAGTTTCAAAGAGTTTGAAGCTCACTTACAAAGTATATTTTTAATTAAATCATCATCATCATATTTCGTTTAAGGGCTAGGCATTCCCTCACAACTAAAGTACGACAAACAATTTCGACCTTGACACATCAAATCAGGATAAGACAAACAGACTTAGGAAAACATTGCATGTATTTCGACGTCACATCGCAAGTCGCAGCCTCGCGGCATCTAATCTGATAATGCGTCGGTTATGGGCGGTGTGCGTGCGCCATTCCCCACTTACCCTCGGCTAATTCGATTTGCGCCCCGGCCACATGCCGAGCGTCAATTTCAGGCATTTTGTAGGTCTCAGTAACTAAGGATCCTGACGCTTTCCTCAAGTACAATAGAATCCGGTAGTTGACTACGGTCAAAAATTACCAAAAACTTTATGTTATTTAAAAGAAGGTATAGAAAGGACAATATCGTAGAAAGAATAAACAAAATCCATAAAAAAATGGCAGAGATACAAGCTTTTTAAGTTTTTGGAAGGGGCATTTTCTGTCCTTGTCGTGCGAAACGGACATTGTTCAGAGAGATGTCAAGTTACTATGAAGGTTTGAACAATGACGTCATTCTTCAATAGTGCTTTCTCTGTCTAGTGAACAAATTTAAATCGCTTATAACTTGGACATTTTATTAAATATTTTATTGTTTTTTTACTGTTGCTTATTTTTCTTGAAAAAGTTTCAATATTTCCTTCATCCAAAAATTGAAGTTTGTATTGTTTATATTGGTTTTATAAATCGCTGTACCGGACTGACAGGACGATTGTATCGCTATAATAAAGATAAGATTAGTATTGATTGAAAATTTTATTTGGATTTTGCTGTCGTCGATTGCTTGAAATCTTTAATAATATTTTTTGCTGTATCACATGCTATTGTATCGTCAAACTGTCTGAGGCGCGAGTTATTGTGAGTTTGCGGTGTCCTATTAAAGTAAATTATGAACCTAAAACCGGTGCATTAAGAGTCACTTTACAACTGTGTTGAAAAAGACATTATGTTAACAATTTACACACAAATTATTATTTTTAACCTAATTACATGTGCAGAACTAGTAATCATAGGTATCAGTAGCTATTTCTGCTTCTTATCGTGTCAGTGGTTCAAATATGGTTGGAATAAAAAGTGGCCACTTCAATGGCGGCGAATAGATCATCTCTTGTGCAGGTGTTCGGGCACAAGGGACACGTTAGCAAGTGCGACATGGATTGCTCTGGGTCACCGCAGTCACAGTGTGCAAGACTAGCGTAACCCAAGGAACTTATATATCAAGCGTAACCATGTATTTGAGTAGGTACTGATAATAGATGATAATCTGGCTCAAATTGTATCAATGAAACCTGTTACACATACATATCTCGACGAAAAAGTCATTCGTTTAGATATGTCATTCCCATACATTTTGATTGTTTTCTATAGCGTTGACGATTGTAGATTGTCAACTTGGCTAAGGGGGCTTAGATAATTAATTTTGAAATAATACTAATAGTCTGGGCGAAATAATACTAACAGAATAAATAAAAAACAGAATTTAATTTAAATAAATAAAATAAATAAATATTTTTTTTATTCACAAAAAGAGTTTTTATTTAAAAATAACATAACAATTTAATGAGTTTGTTTTCAGTCTCGTTTTGTTTACAGATGTTGGGTGATGAAACTGTGGAAGCTGGTGATACGGGCGAAGGCTGAGGGGAAACCAAGCTGGCAACCATTGGAAGCCACAAACGAAATAAATATATATATATATATATATATGAATGTAAGGCAGTAATTAAATTAATAGCCAAGATGAAGTTGATCAAACAGCTCATATCACTAGACGTTAACAACATAAATCTTGGTGACTCTGCTAACCAGATCAGACATAGCGTTCTATTGCCTAATACAATTCGTTGTGTAATATGCGGTCCTTCAAATTGTGGTAAAACAAATACTGTGATCAGTTTGTTATTGCATGCAAATGGGCTCAAATTTAAAAATCTTTATTTATACTCTAAGACAAATTTTCAACCAAAATATCGTTTTTTACGAGAAGTCATAAGGAGAGTCCCTCAGATTAAGTTTTATGAGTTCAATAATGATAATGATGTTATAACTCCGAGTGAAGCTTTATCCAATTCTGTATTTATTTTTGATGATGTTGCTTGCGAAAATCAAATAAACATTCGTAATTATTTTTCTATGGGTAGACATAAACAAATTGATTGCTTTTACTTATCTCAAACCTACTCGAAAATTCCGAAACAATTGTTACGTGATAATGCTAACTTTCTTATAATATTTAAACAAGATGATGTGAACCTAAAGCATATTTATGAAGAACATGTTAGTTCTGATTTGTCATGGAATCAATTTAAAAAATATTTGTAACACAGTTTGGAGCCAGCCACATAACTTTGTTTGTATTAGCAAAGAATCACCATTAAACCATGGAAGGTACAGAAAAAATTTCGACATTTTTTTTCACCTCGAGTAAAGATATAAAATCTGTATTTCATACAAATAAATTTAGTGTTACTCTTTCCTTGGTCGAAAGCAGTAATGAACAAACTGAAAGCTTCGCCAACCAAGTTAGGAAAAAGCGTAAACGATACATAAATTAGCGTTCGTTCTAAAATTCCTGACTTATATTTAGTCTCCGGCCACTGCAACAGCTGTAGTGGTGGGAAAACACGGTTATTTCAGTGAACAATATGTCGGTGGTGTTGTCAGGTCGCCAGCACAACGTCACTGGGTGGCGGCTCGCCGCGTTATTTTCGCAACTTCGCCAGTTCGCCATCGCGTGCGGCGTTTGTTCAGTCTTGTTTTACTGTAGTTTTATGGAGCCCAGCGATAGTTGTAAAATATTGATGTATGGTCGTTAATCCTGTTGCTAGGTTTTAAACCGTTTATTTTGCCACACAAACAAAAAATATACTTTGAAACCGTAACAGAGAACACAATTTTAATGGAATATGTTTTGCTGTCCACTATGAAGTAGTGATAGAAGATCAAGGGCCTTACTCCCAACTGGTTCGAGCTCTGAACCTAATCGAGCTAATGTCAATACCTAGAATAGGTCAACGTAGGGTAGGTATGTACGTACTTATGCAAGTAGGCGTGTCGAAAGAAATGCGTCGGCAACCCGCAAGCTGCGGATCTGTGGACGCACGGATCTACCGTTTAATGCATTGCGATTTGCGTCCGATGCGTGCGTTGCCGACTGGTGAAAGCTTACCTTTCATCTCAATTGTCAAATGTCGACTTTTCGTCTTAATCCTAAAAACGGAATCAAGACAATTCCTGACCTTGGCATGAACTTGGCGAAATAACAATTAATATATATTAATATTTTTTCAGTGTATAAATACTGAATAAGGTACTTGTATAATGTAATAATTTAGACGCTGCTTCGTATCCTTTACGAGTTTTTTACGACATCCACGTCAAGAAAAGGGGTGGCCTCATTCGTAAGCAAGACCATGGCAAGCAAGACCACACATCAACGCATTACTCAGAGGTTGGCGGGAAAATTCGGAAATATCGTGTTGTGGTTTTTTTATTATTTTCCAAAATTTGTGTTTCTTCGAGTGTTAATGTGTAATAATGGTGGATTATTAAATGTTAAGTGCTCGTTAACGTGTACAAGTGTGGATAAATGGTACAAAGTTGAACAACATGACTTTCGTATTATCTCATCATCCCCTCAGAAACCTAGTAAAGTTTCCATCACTTTACTAGGATATAAGTATAAACAATACAATTGAAATAAATTGCCGGAGGCAGAGGACCGAGTGTTGTGGCGCAACTTGGGAGAGGCCTATGTCCAGCAGTGGACTGCGATAGGCTGAGTTGATGAGTTGTTAAGGCAGCCAAGAGACTGCCCGTTCCACACGCCGCGCAACGCGCACGGCCACCGCGCTCGCCCCGACCCGCACACATAGCCGCGAGCAATTTTACAAGCACACATGCTTAAGTGTCGCTTCTTGTCGTTAGTATATATTCTATGCCACCACACTTATGTATTCAAACGCCAGTCATACCAAGGAAGCTTGGCTATAAGACTTGTCAAACATATTTTAGAAAGATATTATTCAGGCGTTTCTCGACTAGAGTTATATTATACGTCAATAGTGATTTATTCGGAGGAGGAGGCGCAATCTCTAGATAAATGACCTCTCGGAATACTTGGGGTCCGGGATGGAATATGAAGGAGTTAAAGTAGGTTAGCTTGGGACAACTATTAATATTAGAATACGGGGTGGTTTAGTAGGAAAGGGAATGTCTAAAGGAGTTTAAATAGTTTCAGTGATTGCAAACAAAAGGTCGGTTCCCGCAACAACCTGCTTAGGCGCCTTACGTCAACTGCCTGGGGTGCCTCACCTACGGTACTCCGAACTACTGGCTTAGCACTCTGCTTTTCTGCGGGTGAATATGCGTGCCCAGTGTGGCACCGTTCCGCCCATTCCAGAGAAGTAGATGTTGCACTAAAATAAACTTGCCGAACTATCACAGGCTGCCTTAAACCGACTCCACTTGGCGTACTTTATCCTACAGCTGGTATAGCGCCCCCACAAGTCCGTAGAGAGGTTGCGTGCGCAGTGGAAAAGCACAAACAGGAGTCTGATGCAAGACATCCACTATTTAGCGCTCAATAAGCCACTTTGGCGGGCTATATTTCGCAGATGGTACATCTGATAAAAAAGTGGTGTATGAAACATTACCTTCATTTTAGTAGACCTATTCAATGATACCCCACACGATGGGGTGCAGTGAAAAAAATTATTTTTTCCCCATTTCACATGTATGGGCGCCACCCCTAAAGAACGTAAAAACTATTTTTTTATTCTTTTAAAATTGAGATCTATATGCAGACTATTTTTTAACAAAATTTCATTTACTTATGTTTATGACTGTAGAAGTTATTAAGCTGTAAAGGATTAGGACAGACGGACAGACGGACAGACGGGCAGACGGACAGACGGACAGACGGACAGATGGACAGACGGACAGACGGACGGACATGACGAAACTATAAGGGTTCCTTGTAGGACTTCGGAACCCTAAAAAGCAGCTGTGTGGTTTCTCACGCAACGTTTTTGTGTCGCACGCACGCACGCGTATTTACATATAAAAAAATATTTTGGTATTGGTTTTTTTATTGATTCGTGTTCAGTATCAGTGGTATAGTCACCTCCTGAAACATGTTGTCTATGTACTGACTTTTTGGTCTTACATTTGTCTAGGGGAAGACTGTCGTCGGAAGAATAGTGATCTTTGTCTGACATTACATAATCTCGGTCTGATGTGATATTGTCGTCGTCAATGACGTCACTGATTGCGTCATTCTTTTCTATAATATCATCTGTAAGAAAGAACAAAGACATTTCTTTTCATTTTGCATAGATTTAAAGTAGCCATGATAAGCTATTGGTTCAGTACAAGATATAATAATCCGTGTGGTGCCGGACGTAAAGAATTGTACCACTCTCTCTCTTCTCAGGTGTCTCTATTAATTGATGACGTCCTTTCCACTTATTTCCCATTTATTTATTATTGCATACGGTACCTAAGGTATTGAAGAATTTATAAAACATCAAATGCTTATAAGTAAAGGCATATTGTAAGAAAGAAAGAAAGAATCATTTATTTGCGCAGTCGAACCATTTCGAGTATTTATTATGAAATTGTATGAAAAACTAATGTTAGGCTGGGGCCATATATCACCAACATCGATTTCGCTGTTGGCTACAATTCTGCGGGTAAGTTTCGAGAAAAAAAAAACTATATTTAAATACAAATACAAATATTTTTATTTGTTAAACTTGGACTAGATTACATGGAAGGATTTTAGCACAGGCTTACAATTTAAGTACTTATTTAATCTAGTTAAAGGGTAGAGTACTGTTCTCCTAGATAGGCAACAAAGTAACCTGTGTTTAGGAGAGACAGTTCCGATCCCATATCGATATGGAAGGATTATAGCACATGTTATACATTCCCAGTTTATAAATAATAATAAAAAGAAAAATAAAAACAAGCAAACAAAAGGTAAGTACAATCGTTTCTAAAATTGATAGGCATTGTGTGTTAGTGTGAGTGTGGAGGTATGAGGGGGTGGGTCGTGTGTATATTTAAATTCAATTCAATTATTT